>CM035427.1:83292642-83642642 GCA_020310875.1 Ceratopteris richardii | reverse complement strand
TGTTCATCAAAGATCAAAATGACGAGATCTGATCCACTTTATTCAATCCAAGTTCCAAAGATTCGTCAACTTATAAAAAAATTTCATCTAAATCCTCTTTGATCTTGGCATATTCTCTACCTCAATAAGAAAAAGTGTCTTGAAAAAACATCTTTGATTGGTTTATTCTTTACCTTTAAGCATTCTCAAGGAATGTCCACAAAGTGCTAGAGTGTAGAGAAACTTCCATAATCATCCAAAATAAAGCTCGTGTCATCTATGAGTAGCCCATGGGCCATCTAATCTCGGCCATGGTGGAGAGAGAGACCTTAAGTATGCACCGACTACATTTTAGTTCTAACGATGCACCTCATCCAATCTTAAAGAATGACAAAACGCATCAAGCAAAGTGGACATCCCTATCTTATGAAACCTTCTAGACTTACAAAAGATAAGATCTACCATTGAGTTTTTTTCAAATGTGAATGATATCTCAAATGTTTGAAAAACCATTTTGATGAGTGTTAGCGCACTTTGTAGGTCCCTAACGGATTCAACAATAAAATCTAATTCCAACTATCTGTAGCTTTCTCAAAATATATCTTTTGAAGGAAATGATTTGGACATTACTTGTTAGCATAATAAAGATCATCCCAAGTGATGATGAAGACCTCAAGCATTCACATTTCTGCCAATGAAGCCTCTCTATTCCTAGTGGATCCAATATGCAATTTGGCAGACCATGTGTTTGGCTGGAGCTCTTAGAAAGATATTGTACGAATTGGAGCATTTTTATAGCCCAAAACGTTTCAATTGTACTATTGGGATCTTTCTTTTGGATGACATTATCAGTCTACCACATTGAGAGAGATATACTATGATGATATTCTCACAAACCTTGGTGGCTATAGACATCGATGTCTTTGGTAGATGGATGATGATTTAAGCTTACCCAAGGAATCGTTTTTAGAAAAAAGGTTTAATCTCGTGAAGCTACAAACAATGCTTCAAACAAAGTGATTTAACATTTGAATCTTATCACGTTTGAGTCATTGTCTTAAGTGTCTTACATGTTCAATCGGTTACATAGAATTTTATTTCCTCATTCCCACTTTCTGGAACCCTTGGATGTGACTCTACAAGAATATTTGAAGTCATTTTCAGACTAGCTCAAACTAGATTGAACAGGTAGCTCAATTGAACATCATAGGTAGATTGTCTTATAAAACCCTGTAAAAGTTAGAACACTCTAGAGTTTAAGAGAATTCATTCATCCATTGAGCAACGCTTCAAGATTGATGGATGATAAAAGGTTCTAAATTTCTCTCAAAGACTCTGAGTAGAACTCTTAAAGAAAAATGACTTAGAAATTGTTTTTAGTTGTAATAGTTCCAAAGAGGTCAAGTCTTTGAGAAGGTAGCCTTGGGTAAATCATTTTGAAGATAGTTGCACAAAAAATTGAATTATGTCTTTCCTACATTCTACCTAGACTCCAAAAAAGAATAAGAGATGGTAGTCCTAGATTTGAGGAATATATCAATACAGATTGGTTAAGAAATAGAACATAGTTAGAAACATCTAAGTTATATGTTTTGGTCAACCTCAACATAAGAAAACCTCTCAAATTCTTGAACTAGCAAGTGATCAACATATTTCGCTCGGCCCATGCATATGTAGTGCATAGAAATGGACCCACATAACAAATTATTTCGAGCATTGTATAATCCACCTACTTCATATGTTTTTGCTATGGAGGCCTAGTTAGCACATAGCAAAACATTGAAATTGGCAAGGAGTGTTAATCCACCCTTATCATTATTTCCATACTTTGCACTTGATTTAGTTTTTCATCTTCAAAGAAGGTTATGCTAGAATTATTCATTCAGGGATTAGCCCAGATTCCGATTTCACTCTTTTTAGATCCAATCTTGGATATATTTCCCTTGTGATAAAGGGGAAAATCACAAAGATGAAGAACATGATTGTCGAGAGGAATCATGGGCATGGGGAATCTCCACACGTTAGAAATAAAAAAAACTTGGAGGATAAAATTATGCAAAGAAAAGGGGGGATGTTTTATTACTATGGGTCCGAGTGGCAAAAGACATGGGTTTTGAGGGTCCAAAGCCATTTGGGAGCCCTTCGAGTTTATTTTCCAACCCTTGGGAAAGTCTCTCTAAGACTATGGTTTGAAGACTTGAGCTATTTGAATTTATTTACTCCCGTTGGATGTCTTTGGACCTTAAGGATTGACATCGCCTAAGGGTGGTATTGAAGTATTAGGGAGGCCCTTAAAGCTTATGGAATTGTACTTAAAAGCTTAGGAGAAATCCTTTTAGAACCCATGTGAGAGGCATGTAAGGACCATATGATCTCATGTGACTTCCAAGATTAGAAAGCCTTCAATTAGCATCCATTTAGAGGGGACACGCGAAGCTCTCTTCCCATTTCTCCCCTAGGCTTTAGGTATATATATGGGTGGAGGTTTTTTAGTGGATACATGAATCTCTCACCCCTCATGGGCTTAGATGTAGAAGCATTTAGTTAGATTGTTATTTAGAAGCTTAGGCTAAGCTAGTTTATATCTTAGTGGATCTTAGTAATTTAACTTTTGTATCCAAGCACTTTGTTCTTGTAAAAGACATTACTATAGATATCATTTATGACTTTGTCCATTTCCATTCGTGAGCTAGTTATGTAGGGCTCTTTTGATTAACAAAAGGGTGAGATCATGTTGCCCTAGAATTGAAAATCCCTTTCACTAGGGAAGATAAAGGGAAGCTCCCTAATTGCGAAAGTCAACTCACATATGTGCACCCATGAGGTTGCATGCAAAGAGGCTCAAATTTTCTCTCCTACTCCTCAAGAGAGAAACTTTATGGCTCTTTGACAACACCTCTATAGATCCGTGTTCACAATATTATGCATTTCCATATAGGATTTTCTTGACATGTAATCATGAACTTGTGTTTATTCAAAAGGCTCATGAATTCTTCATTATCTTGCTCATAAAAAAGAGTTTCCCATAGATGCCTCTCAAAAAGGGTATAGGCCACAATCCAGGTGACATCTAATAGAATCTTTGATTTGGGAGAATCCATAACATGGCCATCCACATACAAGTTTTGAAGGGGCTTATACCTTGCACCCTCCCTCTCC
Organism: Ceratopteris richardii; assembly: GCA_020310875.1. Lineage (NCBI taxonomy): Eukaryota > Viridiplantae > Streptophyta > Polypodiopsida > Polypodiales > Pteridaceae > Ceratopteris > Ceratopteris richardii. Next base: position 83,639,504 of record CM035427.1, on the reverse strand, counting down.
CCATCTTAAAAATCCAAAAAGTTTCTTGTTGTGCAACGTAAAGATTTTGTGCTCAGAGGAACAAGCCCATATCAATAGTTGTGAAGCTTTTGGTTTGTCTATCTATGTCCTCCTTTGTTTTGTTAGAAAATCAATATTTGGCAAGCTCCTAATCTCTTTGCTTTATATTTTGAATTATAATTGTACAAGTGAATGTAAATAGTACCTAGGAGACCCCTTGTATTGCGAAAACAAGAGGTTAGAGAGGATTATAACTAGAACTATTTAAAGTTTCCTAAGACTTTACATGTAAATTGTGGGGGTTCAACACAAGATCTTGTAGTTAAGAGGCCAATGCAAAACCAACCAGCCTATGGGACCTCGACATGCCATCCTTAGTTAATAATGTCATAAGCATAACTTCTAACTAGGCACCACTACATCACCCATGTTAGAAAGCATAAGGAGATCCACATATTTTTCAAAGGATCTCAAGAGATCCCATTTATTCTCCCCTAGGCATCTGCATAATAGCTTTATCTTAATTCAAGTTTCTCACACACATATATGTGATTCCAAAATGAAGGAGAACATCAAGTGCAAAGGGGATTTCCAAGAAGGTTTGAGTGCAATGATCCTTTCAATGAACATAACTTCTTACTGGGAATCTCTACAACACATGATTGAAACATCATAAGGAGATCCACATATTCTTGAAAGGATCTCAAGCGATCTCCTTTCCTCTTTCATAGGCATCTCTAGAGTAGATTTATCTTAATTCAAATTTCTCACACGTTAGGAGGACTATCACCGTTAGTGTCCATGTAAAAGGCCAAATGACCACCAAACACTTCTTTGTATATGTTCTTTAATAAAACATATAGTGGCCTTGTTAGCCATGGATTGTAAGGTAGTCTGCATGTCTGACACCTAAGAAGTCGGTGTTTGTGCTTCCTCTGTACTATGTTTTTTGCATATTCTATAGCATCTCTATAGAGTACCGTGTGCGGTGCTTGGAGCTCGGTTTTCTACTTCAAGGATATCATCATGGAGCTCTGGACAAGGAGAGTGCATTATGGTGCATGGCCATTGAAATACTTCATTGATATGAGAGCATTTTGATGCAAAATTTTTGTTCCTTTTGTGCGAGCGAAGCGAGCACTCGTCCACCCACTCAAGGCTATCTCCAAGCCTAGCGACTAAGGTGGTGATCAAGGCATGACCTTGGCATACCTTGTCATCCGAGTCACCAAATCCATTGTTGGTGCCATTGGCTATGCATGAGGGAGGACCTCAATGATCAATGAAGATAGAGGTTCCTCTTACTTCCCAAGAGATCACCCATCCTAGTATTGTTCCTCTCGGAGCTCGCTTAACTGTGGCAATTTGTTGCCACTAAGCTACACTCTTGTTATGTCTGAAGAAGGGAAATGGCTAAGGTTAACATTACCTTGAACTTGTTTTGGTCCCTCAAAGCTTCATTCTTTGCTTTCAAAGCCTGCTTTTGAAGCATTTTTGGGGTGCTTTTTGGAGCCATTTTGGAGTACTTTTGTGCAGAGGTCTTTTCACACACGTTCAATGACATCAAGAAGAGTGTTATTTGTACTTATCTAAAAATAAGTATTCACCTTTGGGGCCATGTTTTCATCCATACTCGTAAAACTAGAGGTTAGTATCAAAAGATTTTCAGTTGTGGTGGAAGCAATCACTACAAATTTGTGCAGGTGTTTTTACCTAAGCAATAGAGATGATAAACACTTGCAAGGGTTGTTGGTTAGTTTCTGGCATGTGCATTCAGCCTTTGAATTTCATTTTGCTCCATATGTTGAGCCCGTATACACTATGTATGCTTCTATCGATACTACTTATGTACATCCAGGTGGTCATTGATATAGCAGTTACATTTTTGGCGTAAACCCTACTTTTGATAAAGAGGGTGATGGTGAGGTTTTCATAACTAGGAAACACCAAGATGTTGGGCTCTCTTTGGTGATGCAGGTGGAAGACTTACCTAGCCTTATCATAGGAGATATATGAGAGTTGTTCATAGGTGCTCGATAATCCTAATTGGCTTCTTTCAGGTAATTGATTATATATAGTGGATTCAGTGATTCACTATTCAGATAAACGTGTTAGTACTTGTAGTTTTATGAGAGAATACTTTGGTAGAATTTTCCTAGATTTTTTAGTTTTGTCAACTATATAGTGTTTGATTTACTCCTTGATATAGTTATTGAGCTATGGAGTAAGCTCTTCAATCTCTACAAAATGACATGAATTGGTCACGTACAAGGCTTGCTAATCGCCTCTTCCTTCTTGCTCCTTTTATAGCTATTCTTGGAGGGAGTTTTGAATTCGAATTCGAATGGCTCCACTTAAAAGTGATCCTCAAAGTTAAGAGAGATTCCCTCAGCTCAAAAATTCGTGATTTTGGTAGTTGGAGCCACGAATTTGCTTTTACATCATGGATGAGGTAAGCCATCCTTTTCCTTTTTTCTTTTTCCATTTACAAGAGATAAAATGTACTCTTTTACAAGAGGTGTTCACATCACTACTCATGTGACTTACAAATGAGGATAATATCAAATATATCAAGCATGTAGGCTTGGGTAAAATGCACCAACTTCTCCCCCTCAAGCCTAACATGCTTGGCCTTCAAATAAGTCTTCAATTGTCCTTGATTTCCTGCAAGCCAATCATCAACTTGAATCTACTTAACTTCGTACCATCAAGAGCTTTCATCAACATGTCTGCACATTGCATATCTGTAGAGACATAGGATAGTTGAATATCCTTGCTCATTAGCTTCTCCCTTACATAATGGTAGTGGACTTCAATATGCTTGGTTCTAGTATGGTATACCGGATTAGCTGCTAGATGTAGTGAGCTTGTGTTGTCACCAAAAATGTGAGGTGTTGAAGAATGAAGTCCAAGATCTGTGTACAAAGACTTTAACCACATGATTTCTTGAGTTGCGTTAGCCAAACCTCTATATTCGGCTTCGGTAGAAGATAATGCCACAGTTGGTTGCTTCTTCGATGACCAAGAAATGATTTTTGAACCTACAAATGATATATACCCTGATGTGCTTCTTCTATCATCTTTAGATCCGGCCCAATCTGCATCTGAGTAGACCTTTAGCTCAATATCTGAAGTAAATGAATAAACAAACCTTCATTCATGGTCCCCTTTAGGTACTTGAGGACTCGCTTGGCCGCTTCCATATGTGGTCTTCTCGGCTTATGCATAAACTGACTCAATATGCTAACACTATAGCATATATCCACCCTTGTGAGTGTTGGTATTTTCCATCTTGAACTTGACGAGCATGTCATGGACATACTTCCTTTGTGTGATGTATATACCTGAATCTGTGTAGATCAACTCCAATCCAAGAAAATAAGTGAGTGGTCCGAGGTCACTTATTTTGAACTCCTTCATTTGACTCTTTACCTGTTTGATTCCTTCAAGATCATTGCCTGTGATAATAATATCATCAACATACACACATAAATAGATCACTTCAGATCCATTCCTCTTTATGAACAAAGAGGTATCCGCCTTGCTAGCTTTGAATTCTTGGTCCTGCAAATAAGTCACCAATCTGAAATTCCAAGCTCTTGGAGCTTGCTTCAATCCATACAAAGCTTTCTTTATTTTGCATACATAGTTAGGATGATGTGCATCCTCATATCCAGGAGGTTGTGCCATGTACACTTCCTCAGAAATCCATCCATTCAAGAAAGCATTCTTTACATCAAGTTGATAAAGATTCCAATTTCTAGATGCAGCAAGACTAATGAGAACCCTAATTGTAGGCATTTTTGCAACAAGAGAGAAAGTCTCCTCATAATCAATACCATGGGTTTGAGCAAACCCTTTAGCAACTAACCTTGCTTTGTGTCTATTTATACTTCCATCTGGATTCCTCTTGATTTTGTATATCCATCGAGATCCGATTATCTTCATAGATGGCTTGTTAGGTACAAGCTCCCAAGTGTCATTCTCCTTCAAGGCTTCCATTTCTTCATCCATTGCATCTCTCCAAGCTTTCTTGCTTTGTGCTTCTTCAAATGTGGTAGGTTATTCATTGGTTGAATCCTTTGCAATGTAGATTGAGTGCTTTGTGACCAAAGAAGTATCATAACCAAACCTCTCTGGTTTCTTCTTCTCCCTCGAAGACCTAAGTGGTTGATGTGAGCTCTCGGGTCCATATGTAGCATCCTGCATCTTTGCTTTACCTTTGTCCTTCCATAGCTTTAGTCTTTCCAAGTCTTCTAGGTCAATCTCGGAATCACTTTCTTCAATCTGCTTTGGCTCCTTTGGTTGAGGTGATGGAAAATCTTCATCCAAGTCATATGGCAGCTTCACTTTCCTGTCATCATCAAACCATGATTTGTTTTCATCAAAAATTACATCTCTACTCCCAGAAAATCCTTTATTGGTTGGATTGTACAATCTATATCCTTTTTGGTTTTGATCATAACCAATAAATACGCACTTCTCTGCCTTGGGATCCAATTTCCCTCTTACTTGAGAGGGAATGTGAGCATAGGCTAAGCATCCAAAGATTTTACAATGCTCTAGACTAGGTCTTCTTCCATTCCACACTTCATATGGAGTGGTTCCATCTAGTGACTTAGATGGAAGTCTATTTATGAGATATGTGGCTGTTGACACAGCCTCTGCCCATAGGTAGTTCGGCAATCCCTTTTCGTTGAGCATGGACCTTGCAGCTTCGACAATAGCTCTGTTCCTCCTCTCTGCTACACCATTGAGTTCGGGTGTATACCTTGTAGTGACTTCCCTTTTAATGCCTCTTTCATACAAGAAGGCATCAAATTCAGAAGAGAAGTATTCTCCTCTACCATCTGATCTGAGTCGTTTCAAAGTCCTACCTGTTTGGTTTTCAACAAGAGCAATATACTTCTTAAAGCAATTAAACACTTCATCCTTGTGCTTCATGAAAAACAGAATGGTCCACCTGCTACAATCATCTATGAAAGACACATAATATCTTGAGCCTGATATAGATGGCTCCTTACTTGGACCCCACACATCCGTGTGCACTAGATCCAAAGGATTTTGATACATATATCCTTTCTTATTGAAAGATTGTCTATGATCCTTGCCGAGTTGACAAGCTTCACACTTATAAATCATGTGTTGCCTTGTGATATTAGGCAAACCAAGTACACTTTGGTCCCTGCAAATCTGTTTGAGTGTCCTCTCACCAATGTGAGCAAGCCTTTTGTGCCATATCTCCAACTCTGTTAGAGTTTGAGATCCATAGCTAAAAAAAGCTATGTTCTTTGTATCTTCCACTTCAAAAGTAAAAAGCCTTCCTGTCTTTTCTCCTTTGGCAATCCTTCGAAAGCCTTGCCTTGGGTCTTCAACATATGCTCCAAATCGGTTGAATCTAACCTACAATCCTTTTTCAACAATCTGTCCAACACTTATTAAATTTTTGGTAATTGTAGGGACGTACAAGACTTTGCTTAAGAGGTTCATATTCTTATTAAATTTTTGGTAATTGTAGGGACGTACAAGACTTTGCTTAAGAGGTTCATATTCCCATCTGATGTCTTCACATTACCTATCTTCTCCACTGAGTGCTTTGTATCATCTCCTGTCTGCACTTCATGCTTGTTATGAGGATCTTCCAGATCAGAAAGTAAAGCCACATTTCTTGCTACATGGTTCGAGCATCCCGAATCAATGTAAAATATATGATCATCATCCTTACCCTTCTTCACTGATAGATTCATAATCAATAATGAATCTTCTTGACTTTGGTCCTCCACATAGTTATTGTAATCTCTTCCTCTTCTATGGCCACTTTGATAGTTGTTGTAATTGTTGTTGTAGTAATTGTTGTTGTTGTAGCCTCCATTGTATCTACCTCTATTTGATCCATAGCCACCTCTATTGAATCCTCTTCCTCTTGATCTCCTTGGATTCCTAAAACATTCTTCAGTAGTATGATTAGATAAGCCACATATATTGCAAGGTTGAGATGATTGGAATCTCCCCCTGCCTTGCTTTCCACCTCTGCCTCTTCCTCTAGCTCTTCCTCTACCTGCAAAGTTTGCTTGGAAAGAGCTACCTTCATCTTCATTCTTCCTATTCTTTGACTTGTCCTTGACCTTAGCTTTATCAGAATATAAGGGAGAAGTCTGATTACCTCTTGAGGACTCACCACCTTTGCTAATCTTTGCTTCATGAGTGGAGAGTTGGCCCATGAGTGTGTTGAGGTCGGGTACATGCATATCCATGTATAAATCCATGGCTGTTGTGAATGACTCCCACTTGTCGTCTGCTTTAATTCCATTCATGATTTGTCTTATGATTTGCTCGTCTTCAATTATCTCTCCAATGCTTCCAAGTTGGTCCGAAATCTCCTTCATCTTTGTGACATAATCAATCACATTTTGCTTCGGGCTTTTCTTCGTTGTTGTGAACTCCATCCACAATTGGTTCTTCCTTGCTCGAGTGTTGGAAGAGAAGAAAGAAGCAAGTGCATTCCAGGTCTCTCTTGATGTCTTGCATCCCTTGACATGAGGTAAAAGAAAATTAGAGATTGAGTTTAGAATATAGGACCTTGCAAGTGCATCCTTCGAACACCAATTTGAAAGTCCTTCCACTTCTTCATGTGATGGTTGCCCTTTGTTCCTCATGGTTGGCATTGCTTCATCTCCGGATATGAATCCATATAGATTCATCCCTTGAAGGTAAGCCTCCATCCTTAGAGACCATGCCGGATAGTTGTTTCGATTCAATTTGTCAATTGTTGATGGAAATCCATCTCCCATGTTGCTTGACTATGCTCTGATACCACTGTGAAGAGAGATGGTGGATGCAATCCAAAGATGAGTAGGTGCTGCTACAACCAGCTTCACACCAGCCAACTGAGAGTTCCGAGTTGATTAGTAGACCCTTTAAGCTTCCTAAATCCACCAGAATATCAGCCAAGTACTTTGGAACATGTATCCCAAAAGTTTAAGTCAAGACAGACTAGTTGCGAAATGACTAGCTCCCAAAACTTGCTATTTTTGCACATACACCTGCTGGAAAAAATGAACAGTGCTCTCAACCTGGTAGGAATTAGAAACATTCCTTTTGGGCATAGCAAATAGACTTAGCAAGCTTCCCAATCCAAGTTAAAACACTTCAAATGATGGACTGAGCACTGAGAACAAGTTTCAACAATTTCTGGAACCTCCCCACAATTCTCGGGGCTCTGCAGAGATAGACCAATAAGCAGTAAAATGCAGATATCTCCAAAAGTATAAATCCAATGACCTTGAAATTTTACAGGCAAAAAGTAGATAGTACGAGCTATCCAACGCAAGTTAAATCACTAAAACAAGTTCAGTAAAACTCAAGATATAACCTTCTGAAGGTACTGCTCTGAGTGAGTATAGCAGAGAACAAAACAGAGAAGTAGATGATGATAAATGTATAGATTCACATACGATTACAACCACATTGGCAATGAATCTTTGCACAATGGGAGTAGAATGATAGAGCTATGGAGTAAGCTCTTCAATCTCTACAAAATGACATGAACTCGTCACGTACAAGGCTTGCTAATCGCCTCTTCCTTCTTGCTCCTTTTATAGCTATTCTTGGAGGGAGTTTTGAATTCGAATTCGAATGGCTCCACCTAAAAGTGATCCTCAAAGTTAGGAGAGACTCCCTCAGCTCAAAAATTCATGATTTTGGTAGTTGGAGCCACGAATTTGCTTTTACATCATGGATGAGGTAAGCCATCCTTTTCCTTTTTTCTTTTTCCATTTACAAGAGATAAAATGTACTCTTTTACAAGAGGTGTTCACATGACTACTCATGTGACTTACAAATGAGGATAATATCAAATATATCAAGCATGTAGGCTTGGGTAAAATGCACCAACAATCATGACATCAGAGGTGTCAAGGAGGTTTGGTGGATCCGAGTCTAGCTCCAGTGTTACAAGGAGGAGCTATAACTTGGAGGGCAAAGACCATTTTCAGATGCAAAAATTTGATGGAACAAACTTTTGTCTATGGAAGAATCAAATTGAAGATGTGCAGATTCAAAGGAGCTAATGGAAGCCAGTAAATGGAGTCTCAAAGAAGCACATTGACATGGATGAAGATGATTGGGATGAGTTATATGAAATGGCTAGGTCTACTATTTGATTGCACCTGGTATATAATGTTTACTTTAAAGTATTAGACTATGAAAGTGTAGAGGAGGTTTGGAAGAAGTTATGCAAGACATATGAAAAATAAATGACATCAAATAAAGTGTATCCAATGAGAAAACTATATGGCCTTTGCATGAAGGGCATAGATAGTGCTGCTGCTCATCTAATGAGTATGATGCTATATTATCCTAGTTACGAGCTCAAAAACTTGATATGGATAATGAAATGAAAGCAGTCTTGTTGTTGTGCACCTTGGCATCACCTTGGCAAATGTTTTGCACAACTATTAGCGTTATTGCACCTAGTGGTAAACTAATCTATGATGACATATGTGGAGCACTCTTGAGTGAGGAGGTTCGTAGAAATTCTATGGTTGGCACTCAGAGTGAAGGTGCAAATAATGTTCCTGATTTTTACCAAGGAAAGAATCAACAACTTGGGAGAAGCAAGGACAAGGAAAAGAATGCTCAACCAAATAAGGGTAGAAGTAAATCAAGGAAGACAGATATTGAATGCCGTTATTGCCATAAGAAAGGACACATGCAGAAATATTGTAATGCATTAAAGAATGCTAAAGGTAAAGGACAAAATGTTGATGAGCATGTTAAACAATTACCTACACCATCCACTTCAACTCTAAAGATTTAAGGAATTAATGCTATTTTTGATGGTGCTAATATGTTCACACTTGGTACTATTGTGCCAACTGAGGCTCTTATGGCTGACTCTCTTCTCCACATGTGGCTGCTAGATTCTAATGCTTCTTTCCATGTGATAACACACAGAGAATTGTTCTCTTATTATGAAGCAAAAGCAATACCATGAGACTTGGTGACTCTTACCAATGTGACATTGTGGGGATTGGAGGTGTGGTTGTGAAGTTCAATGATGATTCAAAATTTACTATGCATAATGTACCAATGTACCTTAGTTATCATGCACATGTGAAAGAAAGAGTTGGAGAAGCTTGGAGAGGCTTGTAAAGATGAGTTGTCAAGTAGTGAAATTGGTCTAGCTAACAAGCACAGGATGAGCCCTATCTCTATAGATATGTAAAATAGACCTTGTAGGCTTGTGGTTAGAGAAATAAAAGCTAATAGGTACTTTGGAACATCAATCAAAACAAGTTGATGCAAAACAGATAACTTACACCTTGACTAGCTCACAAGAACTTTCTAAAAATGAATAGAAGTTGTGCCTTCAAACACCCGGAGTAGCATGCAAAGAAACAATTGGAAAAATTCCTCTTAAGGGGATGTCATACATAGGCTTTCCTTGCTATAATGCATAAAATCCCTAATTTATATGAACCAAGCAAGGAGGAAACACCTGAACTCGGAACGAGTGTCATTGTGAAAGTTCAGGAAGTTGTAGACAATGAGCTTGAGACTGAAAATATTCAATATCTATGAAAATAATGAACCAAATATTCTACACATTTTAACGTCTCAACTAGAGAGCAATAACTCTCCAATGCAAGATTAAACACAGGATTTGGAGCTCTCTAGAGAGAGCAACAATCTCTTCAAGCTGATTGAGTATGAAGAAGAAAGAGCAGTAAGCTAAAGTGGCACCCAACAATGAACAAGAAGTACATGTATTGCTTTAATCATCATTGTACTTAATGTACAAATGTTGTGGAGTCTTTATATAGAATATTGAGTACATGACCACATCTTTTCTTCATCAATTTCATTTTGAATTTAGGTGGATTTCTTATTTTACATTCATTGGGATCTTTCCCTACAATCTACAAAAAGGGAAATTTGAAATCACATCTACATTTTGATTGATTGATGGATAATCAATCCAAACCACTTCTAACTCGTGGCTTCTAGGAGTTTTACTTTTTCCTTTTATAAAGTTAAATGCTTTGCAACATACATAAGAGGGTGATCATATGATCAAACTCTCACTACAACAAATGAATTCAAATAAAACTCTACAAGGAGTATGTGTGGCATCATTCCAATGACAAGTTTGATGAAGATCATGTTCACGTCAAGAATAATGAAACCTTGTTGTTCCAATAGCTCCCCCTCAAGCTAAAGTATCCTTTAGTCTTCATTCTTTGATAGGTTGAATACCTACCATAGCTTTGAGTCTACAAAGCTTTATCCCATCAAGTTCCTTTGTCATCATGTCTACCATTTGCTTCTCAGTAGGAACAAATGAAATGTCAATTTCTTTCGCCATAAGATTCTCCCTTACAAAGTGGTAATCGACTTTTATGTGCTTTTTCCTCGCATGAAAAATTGGATTTGCAGCCAAATGCATGGAACTTACATTATCTCCAAGTAACTGAGGTTTGGAAATTACAAGTCGCAAATATGTATACAATGATTTTAACCATATTTCCTCTTGAGTTGCTATGTTCAAACCTCTTTATTCAACTTCATTTAAAGATAAAGAAATTGTTGGTTGCTTCTTGGATCTCCACAACACCAACTTTGAACCTACAAATGCTAAGTATCCATATGCTAGCTCTTCAATGTATCTGATTTGACTGAGATACATTGCTTCCTCTGTATAAATCACTTGAAATGAAATATGTGAGCTCACCTAAGTCAGTGATTTTCAAGTCCTATTGCATGTGTCTCTTGATCCTTTGAATGCCATTTAGATCATCACCTATCAATATAGTATCATCTACATATACACATAGATAGATAACATCATTGTGATCCTTTTTGATGAATAAAGAAGGATGTAAATTGCTAGGTTTGAACCCTTGATCTTGAAGTTTTGTAACCAAAATGAACTTCCAAGCTCTAAGAGCCTCTTTCAATCCATACAATGCTTTCTTAAGTCTTCAAACATAGGATGTATTATTAGAATTTTCAAGCCCTAGTGGTTGTGACATGTATACCTCTTCATTTATCCAAGCTTGATAAATGCATTTTTCACATCAAGTTGGAGGAGTCTAAAATTTCTTGTGGCAGCTAAACTTATCAATATTCTTATTATAGTCATCTTTGCAAGGGAGAATGTTTCCTCATAGTCTATACTATGAGTTTGTGAGCATCCTTTGGCAACTAATCTGTACATGCAAAGTGATCCATATGAGTTTCTTTTAACTTTATATACCCATCTGCAACCATTTACCTTTTAATTGGGTCACATTGAAACCAAATCCAAATATCCACTCCTTCAATGCATCTATTTCTTTTTCCATGGCCTTTCCCAATTAGGGTTTCCCTTTGCCTCTTCATAGATTCAGGGTTCCATTAAATTGAGCCCTCTGCTAGGTAGATCTAATATTATATAACAAATGTGGAATCATATCCATACCTGTCAGTTTGTTTCTTCTCTCTTGTTGATCTTCTAGGAGCTTGCTAAGAGAATTCTCCACACTATTGCATATTTGCTTTAAGCTTGACCTCCATAAATTGTAATCCTTTTAAGTTTGATCTTGTTTATCATCTGTAGCACTTGTTGGACACTACACTTGTGTATCGTGCTTGCTTCCTAATTGATAAGAATCAGAATCATGATCATATGGTAGACTTACTGTTGCATAAATCATGGGTTAAATCCTCCAAAAGGAACCTATGTTACTTGGATTTAACCCTTGGGGTTTTATTTCATAGAAGTCTCAAATTGAAGGGTTTGCTACCTTAGGAAATTAACCTAAGGGAATAAAACCTTAGTCTTGGGAGAAGCTTCTCCCAAGTGAAACCTTGACCCGTACGTGACTTCAATTGAAATAGAAGCCATGCCATTCTCTTTGGAAAGTATCCACATGAAGGACACTTGGAAGGACACATGGCTAAAAATTAAAGCATGCAACTCTTGGACCTTTAGTATATATATGGGTGGAGTTGGATGGGTGGATACATACTCACTCACTCTCTGGTTGATGCTAGACTCTAGGAAGGAATTTTTCACAACAGTGGAGGCCAAGTTCTTTTTCAAGTACTTGTAGTGTTTCTTCATTTATGTGCAAGCAATCTACTGGAGGCCATGGAAAAAATTTGAACTACTCAGTAACTACGTCGTTTTCTTTTTGTTGAAATTCGTGCCTGCTTTGAGTTCTGCTGCCTGGGGCCTAAAGATGGTTAGGTAAAAGCTTCAATCATTTAATAGTTAAAGAACCTCCAGCCGACAGAGCTCACGAGCGTAGTTAGCAAACCATCATCAACTCCAAAGTCTGCAAGTAGAATCTAGAGCCAAGAGTAGTTAATACCCATCTGAATGCCGTCGACCTCGAGTTTTGCGCAGAGGAGCTCTTTTGTCTCTCTCTCTCTCTCTAAAGGATAACCGTTCAACATCCATTGCCGCCACTTGAGTACTATTGCCTGTGAATAGTTAATGATTGTTTGTACTGGAACTTTAGGTGGGTGAATCTCCAATCAATCCCCGACTAGAGGAGGACCCTCTAGTCGGCGAGCCCACATGATTTTCAAATATTCAGTCTGGCGCTCTCCCAACTAAGCTATTCCTTTGAATTGGACGACCGTCGACTCGACACGATCCCTCCCTAATGAATAGTCTTCTGTTCACACACTCTAGCGATCTGACTAAACCTGCCCGAAGGGAGCATTTTTTGCCCGTGTATGCCCAGGTGCTTCCCTTCCGTCAGAGACAGAGAGTGTTTCTTTATTCACTCTCCCAAAAGAGGAAAGCTCCAGCGAGGGTGGCATCCGAGGTTCGAACTCCTGATGTCATAAGAACAGAAATCTCCTCTATCCACGAGGCCAAACGATGCTCGTTAACTCTATCTTAGTTGGCGGCATCCGGAAGTGGAACTCATTCAAGCACATCAGCTATCTCTTTTAAATACGGGGCCAAGCGACTCTTGTGGGAGCTATAGGCAACGACCATTTGGTAGAAGTCCATCGTGCATGGAGTTCAAACCCACAACTTAAGCATATACAGAAGTTCGCTTATCCAATTAAGCAAGGAACTTCACACATCGGCCGAAAGAACGAGCAACCGAGGATTAAAGACTGAAGAGCCTAAGAAAGTTCAACCGAGGTGGTGAAATAGCGAATCGTCCAAGGCGGCCCAAGCCGACCTACAACTAGAAGCTGATATCAAAGAAAAAATCAGGGAAGTACTAGATTTAATTTTCATCTATTTTCCTTTAGTATTAGAAACAGCATTTTCTTATTTCTACTTGATTCCAAAGTATTCACTGAATTATGGGGGATTCATATGCAAGTAACATGTTATTAGACATTCCTAGGCAGGAAGAGGATTATGCACCGTAGGAAGGGGGTAGACAAATAGATTATACTCCAGGTCTTCCAGAGATAGGCCAAGAAGAAATGTAGAAACTAGATATTTACAAAGAGTTGAATGGTTTGGATGAAAAAATGAACGATATCCAAGCGGATATGTTCATTGTTAAAGAAATCCAAAACGAAATGGGTACCCTTCGTACTTCAATAAATGAAGTTCAAGGGAAGATGGAACAAATTCTTAATCTAATTTGTTCATCTTTACCCTTACCTGCACAAAGGGGTTCCTTGTCTATTCGACCAACAAACCCATCACCTAGTAAAGGAACTGATGCCCCTTTACCCCTGCATAGTAATGTATCTTTCAAAAATAAAGATAATGAAGTAAATCCTCCTCATACTGCCATTAATTCTAGAAGCCTGTCTTTTGCAAAAGACTTAAAACCACCTCAATTTTCAGGGGAAGATAAAGATCAAAACAAAGATGCACTCTTGACATTTTTAGAAAAATGGCAAGACTTGCATCAGTTGAAAAACACCCCTAAAGCTTATCAAGTCTGAGAAACAAGTTTATCACTTGCGCCTAGGGCTTATAAGTGGTGGATGAGCTTAAAGGAGGCTCAAAGAATCCCAAAAACTTAGAATCAATTCGAAGAATTCTTCAAAAAAGAATTCTTTCCTGAAAATGAGGATGAAAGAAACTAGGAAGAATGGGACAAAGTCCTGCAGAGAGGACGTCCCCTTTCTCTATATATTTCTCATTATTGAGAAATAGTACTTAAATTGCAAAACCTTGATGACTTTCATAAGGTTAGAGGTTTCATCCGTGGTCTCGACAAGCAAGTCAAACATGAAGTGAAAAGAAGTGCTCCAAAAAGTTTAGAAGATTCTATTAAGTTAGCACAGATCTATGAAGATCATTCTAAAACTGGAACACAACCACTTCATCTTTTTGGAGATAATAAAAAATTTAAACCGGGTAAAAGAAAGCTAGGCACATTCAAAAAAGAGGACTTTAAGTCCCCTATACCTTCACGACCTAGGCTAGACCCTGAGGTTTGGGAAAAAGCAAAAAATGAGAATCTTGCTTTAAGTGCCTTAAGCCAGGACAACTTAGTAAGAATTGCATGACTAGTGGACAACAAAAAGCCACCCGTGAAATAAGAGGGATAGAAAAGACAGGAATACACTTAGTCCAAACATTGAATCTCGAAAATAGTAAAGTTTGGAAAAAAGTGGAAGTCCTTCACAAAGATGACAAGCATCAGTGTTGTTTGTCTGACTCAATGTGGGTCCAAAACGAGTTTGGACCTCATGACTTGGTCAAACTTCATGCTTGCATTAGTGGTGAAAGGCCAGAGTCATGATAGAGGACTCGTCCACCCACAATTTCCTAAATTGCTCACTTGTGAAGACATTAAAGTTGCCCCAGCAAAAGTCACCTCATCAGTATGTTGTATCTATGATGCAGGGTCAAGACAAGAAAGTATGGGATACTATGATCTATAGCCTCGAAATAGAGTTTCAAGGTTATAAAGATAAATTAGACTTTCACATCATGCACATGGAAAGAACTGATGTGGTTTTGGGTAGAGAATGGCTTAGGGGTTTAGGGAAAACACTTAAAAGAAGCTATTAGCTGAATACTTTGGAATTTGAGAGAAATGGAATCCGTTATCTAATTCAAGGAGAACATGATGTGCCCAGAACTCCTTTGATTTCTAGCATGGAGTCAAAAAAACTTGTAAATACCCAACAAGCGGAAGTTTTCATGATACTTCCAGCTGATGTAAACAATGTACATAATATGAATCCACTTTCTTATATTTCGTCTCCTTTGTCTGAACATGAAAGGTTTAAATTTAAATGTTTGATAAATAATTATCGGGATGTTTTTCCCAAAGAACTTCCCCATGGCTTACCTCCTTCTCGTGGGCAAGTCGACCATGATATAGACTTGCTCCCAGGAACTAAGCCTATATGTAAATCCCCTTATAGACTCCCTTTTTCCCAGCAGGCTGAAGTAGAAAAGCAGTTAAATGAATACCTAGTTAAGGGATTCATTTAGCCTATTCTTTCACCCTGGGAAGCACCCATTCTATTAGTCAAGAAAAAAGATGGATCAATGAGACTATGCATTGACTATCGAGCCTTGAATAAAGTTACGATCAAGAATAAATATCCAATGCCCCGAACTGATGATTTATTTGATCAATTAAAAGGAGCTAAGATTATTTCAAAACTTGATCTCCGTCAAGGATATCATCAAATAAGAATTAAGATTGAAGATGTTTCTAAAACAGCTTTCAGAACTAAATATGGGCATTTTGAGTTTTTAGTCATGCCTTTTGGACTAACAAATGCCCCAGCCACGTTCATGACACTAATGAACACTATATTAAGCCCTTATGTGGGAAAGTTTGTCGTTGATTTTCTTGATGATATTCTTGTCTATAGTCAAGATGCAGCCTCTCATTTAGAACATTTGGAAAAAGTTTTCCAATTTCTAAGAGAAAACAAATTATTCGGAAAAGAAGATAAATGTGAATTCTTTTCACAGAAATCAGATATCTTACACACATTATATCTGATAAAGGGATTCAAGTAGATCCTGATAAGGTCCAAGTTATTCTTAACTGGCCTCACCCTAAAACTATTATAGAACTTCAAAGTTTTTTTAGGGTTAGCAGGATACTATAGAAAATTTATACCCAACTTTGCAAAAAACTCAACCCCTTTATTTGAGAAATTAAAGGGTAAACCCAAAAGCCTCACTTGGGAGAAGGAACAGGCTGAAAGTATGGAAATACTTAAAAGATCCTTAGCTTCAGCCCTGGTTCTATAGATAGCAGATCCGAATGAAACCTTTGTGGTTGAAACAGATGCTATTGATCTAGCAATAGGAGCTGTGTTGATTCAAAATGGTCAAGCAATTGCTTTTGAAAGCCAAAAGTTAAATTCAGCTCAAAGAAATTATTCTACCTATGAAAAAGAGCTTTATGCAATTGTGCATGCTCTGAAAAAATGGAAACATTACTTGTTTGGCGCCAAGGTAACTATAGTTTTTTATCAACCAAGTATTAAATGGTTTGCAAACCAATCCAAATTATCAGGTAGAAAAGCTAGATGGGCCAAGTTACTTCAAGAATTTGATTATGAACTCAGATATAGAAAGGGAAAATTTAATATTGTGGCAGATGCATTAAGCAGAATGCCCATGTTAAATTTTTTGAGTTTCATACAAATTTCTAACGATTTAGTCACACTCATGAAGGACAAGCATCAAGAAGATACTAGTTTTAGTGAAGCCTGGAAGAAGATTTCTACTCCAAGTACAAACTTATCACGAACATAAGTTTAAACATTAGAATACTCAAGATGAATATCTGTTATACAAAGGAAAGATCTGTGTTCCTTGTAATTCCGAACTTAGAAAAAAAAAGTTTTGTTGGAATGTGATGATGCTCCAAGTGTAGGACATCCTGGAATCAACAAAACTTATGAATTAGTAAAAAGGCAGTTTTACTGGCCTAGTATACATAAAGATGTACATAATTATGTACCTAGATGCACTAAGTGCCAAGTTAACAAAGCTGAAAATTTTAAGATAGGGGGTTTGTTGCATCCCTTAGAAATTCCAAATGGAAGATGGGAAAGTATTTCCATGGATTTCATTACAAGCTTGCCACATACCCCTAAAGGTCATGATGCTGTTTGGGTCATAGTTGACCGATTGACCAAAATGGCTCCTTTCTTACCTACTCCAACTACAGTAAAAACTCTAGAATTGGCTAAATTATTCATAGAGCAACTCTTTAGACTCTATGGATTACCTCAAGACATAGTGTCTGATAGAGATAGAAAATTCACTAGCCATTTTTGGAGAGCTATATTTAGTCGGTTAGAAACTAAGCTTTATTTGAATACTGCTGAACATCCTCAAACGGATGGTCAAACTGAAAGAGTGAATCGAATACTTGAAGATATGTTATGAGCATACGTATCTTCTACCCAAACTAACTGGGAAGACTATCTACCAATAGTAGAATTTGCTTACAATAGTGCAGAGCATTCTACAACGGAATATAGTCCTTTTATGTTGATGTATGGGTTTCAACCTAGAGCAGTTTATGCAGTTGGACTTCAAAACGAAAAAGTCCAAGCAGCAAAATATTTCTTAGAAGATATGAACTTTAAGCTAAAACTAGCCAAGGAAAACCTGAGGAAAGCCTAGGATAGAGCTAAATCTTTTAGCGACCCTAAAAGGCGAGATACTTCCTTTCAAGTTGGTGAATTAGTATATCTTAAAGTTCTTGAGAAATGTGAAACGTTAAAAATAGGACCTTGTCCTAAACTCTCTCCAAGATTCGGTGGTCCTTTTAAGGTTCTTAAAAGAATAGGGACTTTGGCTTACGAGTTAGAACTCCTAGAAGATTGTTTACTTCATCCAGTATTCCATGTAAGTCGATTAAAAAGAAAATTGGCTGAACAAGACAATCTTGTATCTTCGGATACAATCATTCAACCAATCTCCCTTCTTCACATCCCTCATGAACCTGAGAGAATACTACGCACTCGAGATAAGAAAACAAGAAATCGTTTATATAAAGAGTGCCTAGTTAAATGGAGGGATGGAACCGAAGAAAGTGCTACTTGGGAATGAGTAAGTTCCATAAATAAAAGATTTCCCTCTTTTTTAACTATTGGTTAAAAAACGAGGAAAGCATCTTTTGAGAGTGAGTCCATGATCAAAAGAAGTGAATCATGGTGCGCGGGGGAATACTCCACATAATTTACCAAAACACATTTTTGAGGATGACAATGTTAAAGGGGGGAAGAATGTTGCATAAATCATGGGTTAGACCCTCCAAAAGGAACCTATGTTTCTTGGATTTAACCCTTAAGGTTTTATCTCATAGAAGTCTCAAATTGAAGGTTTTGTTACCTTAGGAAATTAATCTAAGGGAATAAAACCTTATTCTTGCGAGAAGCTTCTCCCAAGTGACACCTTGACCCGTACGTGACTTCAATTGAAATAGAAGGCATGTGATTCTCTTTGAAAAGTATCCACATGAAGGACACTTGGAAGGACACATGGCTAAAAATTAAAGCATGCAACTCTTGGAACTTTGGTATATATATGGGTGGCGTTAGATGGGTGACTCACTCACTCTGTGGTGGATGCTAGACTCTATGAAGGAATTTTTCACAAGAGTTACCTTTTGTTTGCCTTCATCATACCAAGACCTATGTTCTTCAAATACAACAAGTCTACTTGCAGTGAATTGCTTGGTTCAACGATTATAGAACGTTTAAGCCATCTAAGTTAAGTCATACCCAATAAACACTACCTTTGTTGCCCTATTATCTATCTTACCTCTTATTTGTGACGGTACATGAACATAATCTAAATAAGCAAACACCTTTCAATTGTTGAACACTAGGTTCTCTTCATACCATGCTTCATAAGCACCCATACCCTGAACGTATTTGGATGGTATTCTATTCATAACGTATGCAACATTTGAAATAGCCTCTGCCCATAGATAATGTGCCAAATTCTTCTCTTCAAGTATTGTTCTTGCTCATCCAACTAATGTATTGATTCTTCTCTGTGATAAAGTACAGAGTAGTCCATCTACTATGCCCATCAATTAATGAGACATAATACCTTGATCTTGCCAATGAAGGTTCTTGACTTGGTCCCCATACGTGTGTATGTACTAATTCCAATAATTTGTTGTGGATGTAGCCTTTATGATTGAATATTTGTCTCTGTGCCTTCCCAACCTCAAATGCATCACATCTGTTGATCATGTGTTGCTTTGATATGTTTCGCAATCCTAGAACACTTTGATATCCTTGTATATATCTTTCAAGGTTCTTTCATTCACATGAGCTAGTCTCCTATGCCAAACTTCAAGCTCACTTAGGGTTTGAGACCCAAAGTTGAATACAGCTATGTTATTGGTTTCTCGTACTTCAAAAGTAAAGAGCCTACCATGCTTCTCACCTTTGGCAATCTTCTTGAAGCATTGACATGGATCTTCAACAAAAGATCCATGTTGGGTGAACCTAACTTGCAAGCCTTTTTCAACGATTTGGCCTACACTTATTAGGTTCTAAGTGATAGTGGGTACATAGAGTACCTTGTTTGTTCTACCATTGGAAGCTTTGACATCTTCTCCACATTGTGCTTTATATAATCCTCTGTTTAAACTTTATGTCTATTCTTTAGACTTTTCAAATCAGATAAGAGAGCTATGTTTCCTCCAACATGTTTTGAACATCTTGAATCTATGTTGATCTTCATAATAATTGTTGCAGTCCCTTTTTTTATGGTCTCTATTATTATTGTTGAAGTTGTGTCAACCTCTACCTCTATTGCTGCCATATCCACCTCTTCCACTTTCTTTCTAGGTCTTCCTATTGGACCAAAAATTTTGCGTGATGCGGTTGGTCTTTTCACAAATGGCACAAGGTTGACCATTCTCTTATTTGGTCTTTTCATGCTTTAGTCCTTTCTTCTTTCGTTTCCACTTGCTCTTGCATGCAAAGTTGGCTTGGGAAGTCTCCTCTTCATCTTCTTCCTTCTTCTTGACTTTTAGCTTCTTGTACTTCTTATTTGCATATAGAGCACTAGTTGAATTACCATGATTGTACTTACATTCCTTTATACTATTGATGGCGTCTTGTTTGAATACTTGTCCAAGAAAGATGTTGAGATCTGGATTTTACACATCCATGATGAGATTGATCATAGGTTGTCGTGAAAGATTGCCATTGGTTTTCACCTGTAATCTCATTGAGAATTTGCCTCATGATGGCTTCTTCTTCAATCAGCTCTCCAATGGATTCCAATTCATCAGCAACCTCCTTGACCTTTGTAACAAATTTTGTGATGGTTTGGATTGGACTCTTATTTATTTGGTTGAACTCATGACAAAGATGGTTCTTCCTTGCCTTTATACTAGCAGAAACGAGAGTATGTAGAGCATCCCAAGGGTGCATCCTCTTATATGCGGTAATAGAAAATCAGAGATAGAGTTGAGTATGTATGAACATGCTTTAGCATACCTTGCACACCAAAGTGTGAGCCTATCTGTTTCCTCTTGACTAGGTCCTCCTTTGGATCTTGGAATATGCATAGATTCATCACCTCATACAATCCCATATAGGTTTCTTCCTTGCAAATAAGCCTCCATTCTCATTTTCCAAGCAACATAATTGTTGTCTATCAAGCTTCTCAATGATTGATGGAACTCCATCTCCCATGTTGAAGTTTCTCTGATACAACTCAAAGAAAGAGTTGGAGAAGCTTGGCGAGTCTTCTAAAGATGAGTTGTCAAGCGTTGAAGTTAGTCCAAAAAACCAACATAGTATCAACCCTAGTTGTTTGGATCTGTAAACTACACTTGGTAGCTTGTGGTTAGTGCAATGAAACCCAATAGGTACTTTGGAACATCAACAACTACAATTTGATGCAAGATAGATAACTTGGACCTTGACTAGCTCACAAGAACTTTTTAAAAATCAATAGAAGTTGTGACTTCAAACACTCAGAGCATCCTACAGTGTAACAATTGGAAAAATTTCTCTTAAGGGGATGTCACACATACGTTTGGCTTGATGTAATGCATAAAATCTCTAATTTATATGAACCAACCAAGGAGAAATCACTGAAGTATTTCGATGGCGATGCACCACACTGGACTCTCCTTCTCGAGAGCTCCACGACGTATGCTCGAAGTAGAAAACCGAGCTCCTGACGCCACACACAGTACTCCACACAGAGGGTGTAGAATACGCAGAAAACGCAGTACACAGGGGAGCACGAAGACAAACTTCTTAGGTCTTACAAATGCGGTCGAACTTGCAGTCTGTGACTGACCAGGCCACTATATGTTTTATTAAAGAACATATACAAAGAAGTGTCCGGTGGCCATTTGGCCTTTCACATGGACACTAACGGTAACAATCTCCCACTAAAGGCCAATATGGCCAGAGTAACTATGGGAGAAAAAAAGAAAAAATGATAAAGAATACCTGAGTGTAAGTATACAAACTATACCTCCCACCTGATGGGCATGTTACACAGTATACAAGTGACTGCGTAAGATCAAGAATCAAGTAACCCCCATCAAGTGACAACAGTGTCTAAAGCTATCCTGTGGTAGAGCTTTAGTCAAAGCATCTGCAGCATTATCTCGAGTGTGAACCTTCTCAAGAATAATGCTCTCAGTGGCTAAGCAATCTCTAATGAAGTGATACCTCACCTCAATGTGCTTGGTCTTTGCATGATAGACCGGATTCTTAGCCAAAGCAATGGCACTCTGACTATCACTAAGCAAGTGAGGTACATGCTGAGGTAAACCCATATCACAAGCAAGACGAGAAAGCCACAATGCTTCCTTACATGCCTCACTTGCTGCAACATACTCTGCTTCTGTGGTGGAAACAGCTGTACATTCTTGAAGACGAGATCTCCAAGAGATAGCACCTCCAGCAAAATGAAAAATGTACCCTGATGTAGACTTACGATTGTCTACACAACCAACATAGTCAGAATCTGTGTAACCAATAATGGATGCTTTCCCTCTACCTAATCATAGACACTTGTCCTTAGTGCCACTCAAATATCTCAAAATCATTTTGACCGCTTCCCAATGTTTCTTGCCAGGATTAGACATATATCTGCTCACAACTCCCACTGCAAATGCAATGTCTGGTCTCGTAGCTACCATAGCATACATGAGACTGCCAACAGCAGACTGATAGGGAATTTTGGTCATGAATTCCTTTTCCTCATCTGATTTGGGGCAGTCATCCTTGCTCAATTTCACATATGTGGGTAAAGGTGTACTCAATGCCTTTCACATGCATATTGAATCGATGAACTACTTTGGATATGTACTCACTTTGAGACAAGTATATGCATCTTTTACTCCTATCACGAGTAATGCGCATGCCAAGGATATGTTTGGCATCCCCCAAATCCTTCATATGAAATGTCTGACTCAACTTCTTTTTGAGAATTGACAAATCATAAGAGGACTTCCCAGCAATCAACATATCATCGACGTAAAGTATCAAGCATATCAAGCTGCCATCAGAACATCTCTTTGTGTAGAGACAATGATCCTCATTGCTCCGAGAATAGCCTTGGGACTTCATAAAAGCATCAAACTTTTGGTACCATTGTCTAGGAGACTGTTTAAGTCCATACAAGCTCTTCTTGAGCTTACAAACTAGACTTTCCTTGCCAGGAACTACATAACCCTCTGGTTGTTCCATATAGATCTCATCTGTAAGATCTCCATGCAAGAAAGCTGTTTTCACATCCATTTGGACTAGCTCTAAGTCCTCCATTGCAACGAATCCAAGCAACATGCGCAAAGTAGTCATCTTGACCACTGGCGAGAAGATTTCCTCAAAATCAACACCATGTTGTTTCTTAAAACCCTTTGCAACAAGTCGTGCTTTATATTTTGGAGAAGCACTATCTGATGTGAATTTCAACTTATATACCCATTTACATGGTAAAGCTTTCCTGCCCTTTGGCAAAGGTACTAAGTCCCAAGTACCATTCTTGTGAATAGAATCCAACTCACTCTTCATGGCACGCTCCCACTTGACATGATCCTCTGTCTGCATAGCCTCTTTGTAGCAAGAGGGCTCACCGGCATCTGTTAGCATAACAAAATCTAAACCTGGAACATATCTATCAGGTGGATATGAGACACGTGCAGAACGTCTCAATGGTTGCTGAACAGGAACATGTGCAGACTGATCTGAATGGACATTCTCTTGAACATCCCTATGTGCAGCATTTTTATGCATGCTAACCGGAGGACTAGTATCCTCAAACACCACTCTTCTCACTTCAACCTCCTTAATCGGCTGTTTATGCATCTTAGACTCATTAAAATTGACATCACTACTTCTGATCACTGACCGTGTTTCAGGATCCCATAAGCGATATCCAAATTGTCCTTCTCGACCATATCCAAGAAAAAGGCATTTCTTTGACTTATGGTCCAACTTCTGTCTAAGATTCTTGGGTATATGAACATATGCTTCACACCCAAAAACTCGAAGATGATCATAATATGGTGGTTTCCCTGTCCATAACTCTTGTGCCACTTTCAGACCTTTGGCAGTACTAGGTGAAAGGTTAATCACATGAAATGCAGTCAATACTGCTTCTGCCCAAAAACCTTGTGAGAGGTTTGCATGATGCAACATAGAGACTACTCTATCTTGAATAGTTCTATTCATCCTCTCAGCTACACCATTCTGTACTAGGGTATAAGGAGCTGTAAACTCTCTACGAATCCCTCTACATTGACAGAAAAGGCTGAATTCATGTGAGGTATACTCACCCCCATTATCTGAACGTAAAGCCTTAAGCTTAGTTCCTTTTTCAGTCTCAACTGAAGCAAGCCATTTTCTGAAAGTAGGGAATACATCATCCTTCGATTTGATAGGATATACCCAGACTTTTCTAGTAGCATCATCTATGAAAGTGACAAAGTAAAGAGAACCACCTAAGGACCTAGTGGGCATAAGACCACACACATCTGTATGAACAAGATCTAAAGGCTGAATTGAAGAGTCAATGTGCGTTTTATGCACATTTTTGGTTTGCTTTCCATATTGACAATGCTCACAAAATGAAAAATCAGAGAAAGATAACACAGGTAAGTAGCCAGAACGAGAAAGATTTTTCATTCCACTACGAGATATATGGCCCAAACGACCATGCCAAATACAAGCCATAGGCTGTTCAGTAACAGCTAACAAGTGTTCTTTCTGTGATACAAATAAAGGGTAAAGTGAGCCAACTTTCCTTCCTTTTGCAATAACCATATTGCCCTTTGATATACGAAAGGATTGAGCATAGAAGACCACCTTGTAACCAAGGTCATCAAGTTGACCAACTGATATCAAACTGCGTGATAACTGAGGTACATGGCGTACATTATGCATAGTAAATTTTGAACCGTCAATGAACTGCACAACCACATCTTCAATCCCCACAACATCACACTGGTAAGAGTCACCAAGTCTCACGGTACCAAGAGACTTTGCTGCATAATTAGAGAACCATTCTCTATGTGGTGTCAGATGGAAAGAAGCACCACAATCTAGCAGCCAGGTGTGGGAAAGAGAATCAGCCATAAGTGCCTCAGATGGCACAGTACTATCAAGTGTCAACACATGAGCATCATCAGAAATAGCATTAATTTCTTCAATCTTCACAGTCAAAGTAGATGGTGCAGGTAACTGTTTAACATGCCCATCAACATTTTTTTTATATAAAGGAAGTTCGGCAATAAACAAGTCCTTTTGGGAGAAGCGATCGGCTGCTCTGCGCCTCTCTGGAACGCCATCAGAGGGGAAGTTCTGTGGAAAATTTGGCGGGAGAGGTGCGCCCTCAACTTCGGCGATCCCCCCAGGGAGTGGTCGATCGAGAAATTGCTTTTCCTCCTTGGCAAAAGGATTGTTAACAGTAAGAAATCCCCTCCCTTCAGGCACCATCAAGTCCTCCTCCTGATCAACAACAAGCTCAAACCCAAGTGGGTCCCGCATGAGGGCGATGAGAGGGTGATTAAACTTCTCTGTAACGCAACCTAGGATTCAATCTAGCTTCCCCTGCTTTGTGGGATTTGGGGGGTCCCGTGGGCACTAGTCCCCTTCTACTGTACTTTTGTTTCTTAACATGCCCATCAACATTCTGTCCTTTACCTTTAGCATTCTTTAATGCATAACAGTCTTTCTTCATGTGTCCTTTCTTATGACAATAATGGCATTCAATATCCCTCTTCCTTGATTTACTTCTGCTCTTATTCCGTTGACCATTCTTTTCCTTGTTCTTGCTCCTGCCACGTTGTTGATTCTTTCCTTGGTAAGAATCACGAACATTATATGCATCTCCACTCTGAGTGCCAACCATAGATTTTCTACGAATCTCCTCACTCAAGAGTGCTCCACATATGTCATCATAGACGAGTTTACCACCTAGTGCACTATTGCTAATAGCTGTGCAAAATGTATCCCATGATGATGGCAGGGTGCATAACTTTAAAGCATAGAGCTTCTTTTGTCTTTTCTGAGCTTCGTTTATGTGTTTCTTAATTTTTCCAGGTTCTTCATCCATCTTATCAAGCATTTCTTTGGATACTTCTACTTTATTTGGAAACCTTGTGAATGAAGGTGGAGTCAAACAATTATATCCGTGCATAGCTTCAAACAAAGTCATTTTTATAGATGCATGCCATGCACTATTGTATGCAAACTCAACCAAGGGTAAGTACTCATTCCAATTATCCTGCTTTTCATTCACATACATATGCAACATCTCTTCAACTACCTTGTTAACCCTCTTGGTTTCCCCATCAGCTTGTGGATGGAAAGCTCTACTCATACAAAGTTGAGTTCCAATTGATTCAAATGTCGCTTTCCAAAATTTTGACGTAAATAGAGCCTCTATAAAAAATTATGCTTTTAGGCATTCCATGAAATCAAAAAATTTCTTTTACAAAGATTCTTGCAACATTCAAAGCTGTATCAGTCTTTTTCATAGGAAAGAAATGTGCCATCTTGGTAAGTTGATCGACTACAACAAATATGGTATCATGCTTACTTCTAGTCATAGGAAGCTTAGTGATAAAGTCCATAGAAATAGACTCCCACTTCTGATTTGGAACATCCAAAGTTTGAAGCATTCCAGGCATCCTCTTAAAGTCAAATTTCACATGTTGGCACGTCAAACATTCACTAACATATTTTCTAATATCTCGCTTCATACATGGCCAAAAGTAAGAATACTTTGTTTTAACATAGGTCATTGAATAACCTGGATGTGCAGAAAAAGGTGCATCATGAGAATCATGCAATATTTTGACTTTTAATGGAGATTCAGAAGATATGCATAGTTGATTGTTACAATACAATGTTCCATTCTGCAAATGAAATTTTTCCTCATACATCGATCCCTGTTCACATTCAAAGCATTCGAAATAGGTGCATAAAAAGGATCCAACTCAATGCATCAGCAACCTCATTATCTTCTTGAATTTGACTAAGAAAATCAAAATTTATTATGGAAACAAGATTACACAAAGGTCTCCAACTCAATGCATCAGCAACCTTATTTTCCTTACCAGCCAAATACTTAATGTCAAAATCATACTCACTTGATAATTCAATCCAACGCTTCTGCCTGTTGTTAAGCAATGGTTGTGTGAAGATGTATTTTAAACTCTGATGATATATTTTCATTTCAAACTTAATCCCTAACAATAGATGTCTCCAATGCTTAAGTGCATGCACAACAACAAGCATTTCTAAATCATGAGTAGGATAGTTAAGTTCATGTTTTCTTACGTTTTTGGACTCAATGCGACCACCCTTCCATCCTGTGAAAGAACACACCCTATCTAACTACCACTTGCATCAGATGCAACCACAAAAGGCTTTCCCATTTCTGGTATTTTCAAAACACAAATTTGAACAACTTTTTGTTTCAATGTTTCAAATGATTTTTGACAAGCATCACTCCATGCAAATCTTATATTCTTTTTGGTCAATTCTGTGAGGGGAGAAGCTATGTTAGACAAATCCTTAATATGTGCTCTTTCATATTGTGGCAACCCAAGAAAACTTGTAACATCCCTTACAGTCTTAGGAATCAGCCAATCAACTATTGTTTTTACTTTATCTTCATCTATAAGGATTCCTTCTTTCGATATTAATCTTCCTAGATACACAACTTTATCCTTAGCAAAGAAACACTTACTCTTTTTTCCATACAATTTGTGTTCTCTAAGAGTTTCCAAAGTCTTGTTGAGATGTACGGCATGCTTAGAATCATCTATAGAGTATACAAATATATCATCAAGAAATACTAAGATGAATTCATCTAGGTAATCCTGAAAAATATTATTCATCAAGCACATAAATGTGCCAGGAGAATCTGTCAATCCAAAAGGTAGAACGGTAAACTCAAAGTGCCCATATCGTGTTCGAAAAGCTGTCTTAGGAATATCCTTTGTTTTGATCCTAATTTGGTGATATCCAGATCTTAAGTCAATCATAGTGAATACAGTCGCTCCACTTAATTGACCTAATAAGTCATCTATATGAGGAAGTGGATACTTATTCTTAGTTTTTCTTTTCTTCAACCTCCTATAGTCGATGCATAATCTATAAGAGTCGTCCTTCTTCTTCTAAAATAAAACTGGTGCACCCCAAGGTGAGACACTCGGTCTTATGAAGCCTTACTTCAAAAGATCATCTAATTGAATCTTAAGCTCCTTCAATTCACCATTGTTAAATCTATAGGGTGCTCTAGAATACGGTTCACTCCCTGGATATACGTCGATGGCATGGTCAATCTGCCTAGGTGGAGGTATACCAGGCAAGTCTTTTGGAAATACATCTGCATATTGTTTCAAGACATTTTCTACATAATCTCAAATACCTTCATCATTACCTTCCTCATACAGATTGTTCACATACACTACAAATGTTTTACAACCATCATGTATACCTCTAATTATCTGCATAGCAAAACTAAGAAAAGGTTTAGGATTATAGGCATCACCTAGATTATGAATAGATTCATCATTTAGATTTAAAGTGATCGTTCCTTGTTCACAATTAGTTATCGCAGAATTTTTTACTAATGAATCCATGCCTATGATTATATCACTCTGTTTCATCTCAATTACATGGAAATTTCCAGAAAAGTACCTATCAGAAAGAGTAAATTCAAGGTTTTCAACATATCTATTCACGTAGTGTAATCATCCATTGGACATCTCTACAGGTCTACGTATCTACATATTTAGGGCTATCCCTAGATTCTGTACCAATTTGAAAGATAGAAAACAATGGGTACTACCTGAATCGATAAAAAATCTAGTTTTATGCACAAAAATCATACTCACAATCGTGATTACAGAAACCTTTGGAAAATAACTAACCACCATGCAACGTAAAGTAGAGTCACGGCACTTACCTCCATCATCCGCTTCCTCAATAATTGTACCCTCCTCGATGATGTTTATCACTTTTGATTGTGTGGGTCGAAAGACTGCCTTATTCAGGCAGTCATATGTCCGGTGCCCTTGCTCTCCGCAATGAAAACACAGACCAAGTCTTTTTGCCCTCTCAATAAAGTTAGGGTCTTGTTTCCACTAGATGGGTTGACGCCTCCTTTGATTTTCCACCTATGCAAGATTCTTGCCTTGGTTATTTGAAGATGGAGTCTTCTTTGAATTGTTCATGTTCATTGCAAGAAGCAATCTAGTCTAGCCACTTTGAGTTGTGAGGATAAGTATAGGGTAGCTTTCATACCAACTATTGAGTGTGTGTGGCTCAGATGCCTTATGGCTGATTTGGGTGTTGGTTAATCTTCTGCCACCACTATCTTCACTAAAAGTGAGAGCGCATTAGGAGCTGCAAGGAACCTTGTGTTCCATGCTCGCATAAAGCACATTGATGTGCATTTTCATTATCTCAGGGAGAGGTTCTTTGCTGGAGAGATCAGCTTCACATATTTGCCCATGTAGGATCTGCCTAGGGAGAAGCTTGAAGCTTTTCACAAAGCTTTGGGCTTACTTCCCTTTGTGGAGTGATTTCCACATAGCTTGCCACTTGCTTATACATGAGTGCCAGCTCCTTGTTCATTGCATCACTCCTAGGGGGGATTTGTTTATATATTTATGTAGTGATATGTGTGAACACACTAGGACCGCTAGGGCACTTTTTTCCCTATTTAGGAGGCTTTTTTCTCTCGGCTTGTATATACGCCTATTGCCGAACGGGTTACTTATCTTTGTACATTCTAGTGGTAATAAATTCATTATTGTGTGTTGTGCCCCAAGCTTCGTCTTCTTCCTTGTGGTATTGGCGCGCTTCCGCAGACGTCTAAATCCAACAAGTGTTGCTGGATAAAGCTCAAAGGCATACACCAAGCAAGGAGGAGCCTACTAGTGAAGAAGGAAGACATAAGCATCATCTTTTGAATACATCATGAAGATCAAAGGTAAATATTTTGTTATTATTCAGTTTCTCTACATAATAGATATCTAGGCGAGTGCATTAGAACTCATCATGTCATAGCATAGCAATGAAATAAGGAAGTTGGGCACGAAACATTATTAGCCATGGAAGTTTAGGATCTCTAGTTATCTTGGCTAAAAGTATTATGAGGTCTCATCATCGAAACAGATGCAAGACCTAGATTAGGAGAAAACCCAGCCCTACATCAATTAATGAATTTCAAGGAGAGGAATGAAAGATTTAGATACTTCCATGAAAGTATGGGAAACACTAGAGAAACTCTACTCCATCTTTACTAAAGCTAGGAGGATTTATCTTAATAATTAACTTAACAAATTGATAAAAATCCCTAGCACCAACATAAATGATTAAATTTTGAAGATCAAAGATGTTATGATCCATTATCTTCTATAGGCCATCACATAGATGATGATGACCTAGTTGCATATACGTCAAATGGGCTTGGGGATGATGAGAAGTCGAAGGCTTTTACAACATCTTTGTATGTCAAAGATACTCTTCTAGATTCAGAACAGTTGGTGGCCTTGGTGTTCACTAAGAAAATGAATATTGGAGGTTCAAAAGAATTGGGCAATGAAGCCCAAGCCTTTTATGCAAGTAACCCCTTAAAAGATGGATTTCTATGACTGCGAGTCAATCACTAAGCAGTAAAGGCAGTTGCGTGTTGTTTAGAAACGACTTTAGTCTATGACGGCAGCCCATGTTATTGAACATGTGGATATTTTCAAGAGTGCTAAGTGCTGAATCGTGATGGGTGGTGCATCGCAATCAGCTCAGCTGCTAGAAAAGTGTGACAAGCGAATGGATTCGTTATCAATCATGCCGTTCCGCATAGAGCTGGATTTCCATAACATACTGTTGCCATTTTTCGTGGCTTCCTCTGATCGTCTTCACAACCAATAACAACTTTGCTGTCAATTATCTCCTCTATTCAGCCTTTTTCCGTGCACAGATTTTCGGTTATGGTCTTTTTCTCGTGTCTTCTACGGCTAGAGAAGAGGCAGACAACCAAGAATTTTTCATGTTGTTTTGCTTCAAAGATGAAGTCGCATCCCTCACTCTCGAGAACTTCGATATCAAAGATTACCCGGCTGTTGGTGCTGATTCAGAGACTTCCATCTCTTGCACTGCATTCAATATATTAGCGCCTATATACAAATGTGTCAACAATCAGGGCATTAGAGAGAGTGATTTTTGTGAAGTCATGGCAGAATAATAAAAAAAGTAGAGTTGCTTTTGCTGAACAACTCATCCATCATCTGCTTGCAAGAATTTTGGCTCGAAAAGACAGAGTTGGAATAGCTTTACATTGAGATGCAAGGGCAAGGCATAGAAGGATGAGGTGTATTATACCTTTCTCGAGAATATGGGTGCATGTTGTGGTTGGTTCACAGACACCAATACATTGATGAGCGTGTCTGCCATCTTATTCAATGTCACTTCTTTCAGTGAATGAGTGAACTGCACGTACCTCAAAAATGGGTGTGTACATTGCTATGCTGAAGAAAATCATAACAATCTTGAGAGTCCTCCAATTGCCACTTAGAGGTTCTCAAACAATGAAGAATGGACATTCACACTCAACCTGATCAAGGACTTGGAGCCATAAACATAAGAAAAGCTTTCATGTTAAATCCATTTCACATATGTAGAGAAAGGTGTACTCAATGCCTTGCAGCATGCATATTGATCGTTTGAAGCACTTTGGATATGTACTCACTTTGAGACAAGTATATGCATCTTTACTCCTATCAAAAGTAACACACATGACAATAATATTTTTGGCATCCTCCAAATCCATCATTCGAAATATGGCACTCAACTATTCTAGAACGTTGAGTATAATCTAAAAACGAAGGTTCAGTGTAATCTAAAAAACCAAATTTCCAATTAGAATATAGACGATGTGCACGTTTAATAGGGGTGAATGTCATAGAGATTTGAGGGTGCACTTTGAAATTTGATCAATTCAAGGATAATAAAAACTAAACCATGCTTCTATTACCTTCTAAAGTATAATGTTTCGAGATCGTTGCAGGAACATGAAAATGTTTCTTATATTTTGTGTGAATCCATAACCATGAAAATAGGCACACCCATAAACTCCTGTTTATGTGCCCCATTTTATGCTCATGCACACATGTATAAGACCATAGTGCTTATGAACCAAAGTAAATTCGTATGAACCCATAGCAATGTGAGCATGCACACTTGATATGTGTGAATTACTCTTGTAAAGGAAACTCATTTATATATTCATATGTGTATGCACACTTATGTAAACCATATGATTAACCATTCACAACCATGTGGACCCTAAACGTTAAGGTGTGAAACCATTTTATGAAAGCAATATACTTAAAATTATTAAAAAAATATAACAATATGAAAACAAAACGATTCAAGTAAATTGAAAAATTAAAACACTCAATACGTAAAAAAAAAAAGAATTATGAAGGATGACAAGCTCAAAACGCAATCCAAACAAAAAGAAAACATAAGACTTGCTTTTCATAGATTTTCTCATAAAATATTTTGCTTTTCGAAAGTTTCAAAAATTGCTTTATTGTAACGTCAAAAACCTATATAAAGAACTCATTCGAATCACACAGATCATCAATTTGGAAGGAGTCACTTGCGTTAAAGATTTTCCACGTGAAGATTCGAAGAGTCTACGATGATGAGGGACTTGAAGGAAGGACAAGGAGGTTGAAGTTTATGAAGCACTGACTCTACACATCTATGGTCAGGACAATGGTTTTGCACACATGATTGTAGATGATCGTAAAGCTTGATGGAAATTACAAATCAATGTTAATGTTATGTGAAGACGAAGTTTGGAAGACCAAAGTGAAGAGTCCCCTCATGGATTTTCTCCACATTCTCATGATTTGAAGAGCATCACTCGAAGTAAAGTGAACAAGTGAAGAGATTCCCCCATGGATTTTCTCCAAGTTTATTATCAGATTATCTCATGATTGGAAGAAAAGAGAAGAGAAGAGTTTTTTATTGATTTTTCAAATTCCCATGACTTGCTAAGAGAAGTAAAGACAGGTGAAGAAAAATTCTTTCCACGACGAATCGAACTGAAGTGGGGTTCTTGTTGCAAAGACCGAATTGAAAAAAAAAAGAGAAGTTTGTGGGCGACTTTTCATTTTGTATTGAGTGGTCCACACTATGGTGGAGTATTTTGTATTAATCTGAATCATTTTGGGATACTTGTTTGTATATTGATTGCCATCATTGAGCACAGTTTTTTTTCTGGCACTCTGAGTTAGGTGATTTATTTTTAGAGCATCGTATTCTCCCTTTTCCATTCGTGAAACATACGTCTATGATCCCACACGGCGAAGGCCTTTTTCTCTTTCTCTTCCAAGGTGCAAGTGCACTATCGATGAGTGACCACCATAGCATGGTGAGGTGCCCAACATGCAGATGCGGCTTGCCAGACAGGCGATGGTGCATCAAGGGGCTTGATCCAACCCTAGACCACTCTCCGCCTAACTACGTTCTTCCCAAAAACGTGTGTATATGTGTATGTATGTGTATGTGTGTATGCCCCTATGTCTTTGAGTATATATATATATATATATATATATATATATATATATATATATATATATATATATATATATATATATATATATATATATATATATATATATATATATGTGTGTGTGTGTGTGTGTGTGTGTGTGCATGTGTATGTTTGTATGTGCATGTGTGTATGTATATGTATGTGTGTTCTTGCATGCGTATTTATATGTGTGTGCATGTATTTGTGTGTGCATCTATATGTGTATGTGTGTGTATGTAAATATGTGTGTGTATGAATATGTGTGTGCATGTGTATGCGTGTGTATGCATGTGTGTATGTGAGTGTATATGTGTGTGTATATGTGTATGTGTGTGTATGTATATATGTGAGTCTATGTGTGTGTCTATGTATGCATATGTATACATACTCGATGGTGTGTTTGCTCTGGTGTGTTCCTCTGGCCTGTGTGTATTCTCACCCTCTCTCTCACTCTTTTCCTCCATTTGTTAGGTCTCAACACACATATCCTTGGAGAAATCATTTTTTTCTTGTATTCCTACGAGGGCTTTTATGCAAAGCTCCTCCATCTCCAGAAATTTGACAACATAGCTGAGAGCATCACTAATATGTGACGCTTTTAGCAATGAATCCTTAGTGTGTTGCATGAGCAATGGTAAGCATTGCTTATGCGAGAAGGTCTTCGGTTTTTTTTTTTAGCATTGCTTATGCGATGCCACATGGAAATACCATTGCATAAGCAATGGTCATCACTGGTTTCTCTTTTCATTGAGGGCATCATCAGGGCTCCTTCTTTGGTAGTGAAACTCTGAAGAAGAATCTTTTGTCCAAGGAACAAAAATAGGCTCAACCGAAAATGGGAAATTGACATACAATTTTTATCATGTTTTAAGGAAATCCAAATAAAGGAAAAAATACTTACTGTGATTGATGATAAAGAGTATCACTTATGTGCATAATAGAAAAAAGAAGAAAGAAATGCGACAAGAAGAGTAGGAGTGCTAGTAGAAATCATGATAGTTGATACAATTATATAGAAGATTTACGTATATTTAATGTATGCAATCATTCAAAATCAACTAGAAAACTTTAAGATAGATTGTAATGATCCAAGGTTTTACTATGGAGTTGAAATAATATCGTATTGCAGAAAGTTAAAAATGAACCCTCATAAACACAATCTCTATTTGACGACATAGTACTCATATATGAAAAATAATAACGCATTGAAAGGAAAAAATAACCAAGCATTATGTTAGGAAAATGATATTTTAAAGTACCAAAGCATTTCATCAAGAAGATAATGACGAGTAGTATTATGACTTTAACTCTAATCCGTTTGTGTTTACGATCAATCAAAATTTATCGCCTCATCAGTTAATGTAGGATTACTATTTCTATTACAATGGGATTAGGCTACATGTCACCATTTATAGATCACAACCTTTACGACTTCAAGGCCCCAGCTCATGTTACGTTTCTCCTATAATGATTCTTGAATATGATCCTCAAAAATGAATCTAAAGAAGCTACAATCTATCAAAAGATCAAGTCCTTTTATCATCTATGGTGCATGAAGGGGAACAGCCTTCACGATTTTAAAGCATTCTACCTAGGATGTCAAGATACTTCGTATAGAACACCCTCTAGGAGGTTTCTTCATGTTGATTGCACAATGTTCTAGCTTTTTTTTTTATAAAAATATTTGCATTTCATAGAGTTGCAAAGCAACCCACAACGTCTCCACGCAAAGCCTCTTTTCAGCTATTTTCCTGAGGCATCAAAGGACATTTCCTAGAAACTATGGGAACCCAATCCTCTTGCGATAGGCAAAGAAAGGATTACCTGAGTCTTTTGTGGCACATAAAGATCTTTTACACCATGGAGGACGACTACACATTTTGTTAGTTTTGACAATGCTCTAGATCCGTCTACAGAAAATATACCACATAAGGACTACTTTCTCATTTTGTTTAAGGAGGTCAAGAAAGTCTTTTAATTTGTGCTACCATCTAATCCAAGTCAAGTATAAAAACCACTTCTATCTAAAACATCAATGAATATGTTGAATTAAACCCATTCTCAAATTATCCTCCATCTTGCTTCCATTATTCAACTTTAGACCTTTCAAATAGGGAGATCCTACTTCAGTAGGAGCTGAATCTATAAGGCCTCTGAAGTACTAATTCTATGCCTTAATAGAGACACATAATAATATTTAAATGTTCGTGAAAGATCAATATGACCAAATCTCATCAAAGTATTTTATCCTAGTTCCAAAAAATGTTCAACTTATAAAACATTTCATCTAAAGCCTCTTTGATCTTGGCATTTTCTCTACCTCAAGAAGAAAAAGTGTCTTGAAATAATCTTTGATTGGTTTATTCTTTACCTTTAAGCATTGCGAAGGAATGTCCACAAACTGCTAGAGTCTACATAAACTTCCATAATCAGTCTCCGAAAACATGTTGATTTCATCTATGAGTAGCCCATGGGCCATCTAATCTCGCCCATGGGGGAGAGAGAGACCTTACATATGCACCCAATACATTTTAGTTCTGATGATGCACCTCATTTAGTCTTAGAGAATGATAAAAAGCATCGATAAAAGTGGAGATCCCTATCTAATGAAACACTCTTGACTTAAAAAACTTGAGATCTACCATTGACTTTTATCCAATGTGAATGATATTTCAAAAGTCTGAAGAACCCTTTTCATGAGCTTTGGCCAATTTCCCAAGTCCCTAATGGATTCAACAATAAAATCTAATTCCATTTATTTGTGGCTTTGTCAAAATATCTCTTGAGAAAGAGAGGATTTTGAGATGACTTGTTAGCATAATAAAGATCCTCCTAAGTGATGATGAAGACCTCAAGCATTGACATTTCTCATGGATTCTCTCTATTCCAAGTGGATCCAACATGCAATGGCAAACAATCTGTTTGGCTAGAGCTTTTGCAAAGCTATTGTAGGATTTGGAGCATGCTAATAATCAAACATGTTTCAATTGTATTTTGGGGTCTTTCTTGTGGATATTATCAATCTTCTATAGAGAGATACACTTTCATGATATTTTAGTATATAAGGGTCTTAAGATATTGAAAGGGATTAAGTCGATTGAAGCATGACTAATTGAAAGTTAAACGTAATCAACAATGACAAACCTTGGTGGCTAGAGACATGGACGTATTTGGTAGATGGATGATGATTTATGCTTATCCAAAGAATATTTTTGAGAATTTAGGTTTAATCTCATGAAGCTACAAAAAATGCTTCAAAAAACACATTTAATCATTTGAATCATATCAAGTCTGAATCTAATCACTTACCTATCTTAGAAGTTCAATCGGTTCTACAGAATTTTAATACCTCCTTCCCACTTTGTTGAACCGTTCGATGTGACTTTGAAAGAATATTTGCAGTCCTTTCTAGACTAGGTGAAACTAGATGGAAGATCTAACTCAATTAAACATCATAGGTAGATGTTTTGTATAGAACCCTCTCAAATTTAGAGCATTCTTGAGTTTAAGAGAATTCATTCATCCATTGAACATTGCTTTAAGAAGAAAAACTATTTAGAGGAGTTGGTAGTGGCTCATCTTTTGAGACAAGTAGAGGAGGCTTATGGATATCAGCATGGATTGGTTGCATTGTTGGAGGACTTGGAGGGACACGGTCCGATCATTTCATGGAAGCATCTATGATGAGGTAAGATTATGAACTTGGTTTAGTATTCTTTAGTTCTTCTTTATAAATGCCATGTTAAATTATCTCATTTCATGGATGTGCTTTATTGTAGGATAGGAGATATAGATTTTTGGATCCCTCTCGGAATGTGCATGGCAGTGGTGTGCCATAATTTTGCATTTGGATCATATATGGCAATGTTGCATCATAATTTTTTATTTGGTTCATATATTGAAGTGGTTTGTCACAGTTTGTATTTGGCTCATTTATGGTAGTGGTTTGGCACACTTTTTTTTGACACAACAAGAAGAAAAACTTAACTATGGCACATAAAGATGTATAAAGGGAAAGAAGGCCTCCACCCGAAAGATGGATCAGGGATTACAACATAGAGGAGATCCCAAAACACCAGAGATATAACCCAAGAAACCATACATAAGGCTCAAACACAGCTACAGAAATGATACATGTCTAACCGAGATGGATAATACATTGAAAGTAAGGAAGGTCTCCAACTCGAGGGACATGTCACCCTGAAATGATTAGAGAGTGAAAAGTCCGCATCAGAGGCAGTATTTACTAGAGCCAGGCACTATTGATCAATTCTTTTGAGATTTTTTTGAGCTTGAACAAAAAGGAGCTAGTAAACCTATTGTTGAACTGAGCTTCATTTCTACTTCTCGAGATACTTCATAGGATCTAAGCCCTCCAAATATTCCATAGCGCAAAATCAAATCTATTATAGCAGCCAAGTAGGGTCTCTTTGTAGCTAAGTTGAAAGTTTTATTTCAGGGAGAAAGGCTGGACCAATTTCATGAAGGCCTGAGCATGTCTACAGTTGAAGAAGAGGTGGGGGACATCCTCCATATTGTAAAAAAATTTTCATACACCAGAATTAATTTTAAACTTCTTGTCCTTAAGACCACACTAAACAGCATTGTGAAGGATAAGCCAGAGCATAACAGAAAATTTAATGTTGTGTGGGAAGGACCATATGCAAATGACTCTGTGAGACCATTCCTTGGATTTCCATTTCACTTTCCACTTATGGTTGATCTTGGGGAGGATCTTTGAAATGGATCCCCTTTTCATCTTGAATTTATGCAACATGTCCTGAGCAAGCTCGGAAAGATGGGTAATCCTCCTTCCTTGAGAAACGGCAACCCTCTCAACTAGCATTCTCCTGTGCATATGACGGTCTTGTAGGCAAGCAAGAGAAAGATTAGAATCCAGAACATGATCTTCAGAGACAATCTCCCCATTGACTTTGATGTCTTTCCACGTTCTCTATCCAAGTTTACAGCACTTGTGCTCCCTAATCCCAATATTCCCATTATTCTAAAGGGATAGCGAGCAAGTCCACATACTCTCCTCAAGAAAAAAGTTAAATGAGTCAAAAAAGCAAGAATTATGGTTAACACTTTTTTTTGAATTTCCATCTAGGCACTGCACATCCGACAGCACACAGGGGAGCCAAGATGTTGATATACGTGGGGGAAATAATGATATCCCAGACAGAGTGGTTTTTCGAACCCTTATATCCTTCAAGATGAAACCTTTGCATGTTTCTTTTAATCAAAGGAGCCCAATAGTCTTGAGATTCCACAGATTTTGACATCCATTTAGTAGATAAGTCAGCTGACATTTTTAAAGGATAGAAGATTCCTAGACCCCCTTCTCTTTTAGGCAAGCAGCACATATTCCACACAACCTTACGAATTTTATTATGCACAAGACTTCCCCCCCAAAGAAACCTCCTAGAGAGACTCACAATCTGATTGAAATGAGTTTTATTGGGAACCCAACAAGAAAGAAAGTAAAAAATTGAAGGAAAAATGTAATGATTTAGCACAAACACCCAGTGAGAGATGGAAGACTCACAACTATACAAAGTAAAACGTTTTTTCCTAAATCTCTCCATGACCCACTCCCATTTTTCGTTCAAAGAGACTTGAAACCCCATAGGTATGCGAGGAAGTCTAAAACGTTCACCCTCTTTTATCACTTCGCATCCTATGTCTCTAATGCAGTCAGGCACATTATTATTCAAAGCTTTGAAAGCCATTTTTTTGTGGTTAATGTGAGAACCACTAGCTAGACAGGACGTATCAAGACACGAGAATACACTCAGCATAGGCAGCATTAGTTTTTGTGAGGATGTTAGTATCATCAACAAAAGCTTGTAAACAGAGTTGTTTATTATTAGCAGGCATGGTTATACCTAGGCATCACTAGCAAAGGCAAATCATAGAGGAGCTAGAGGACATCCTTGTCTAATAGACCTTCTAAGTCCAAAATGCTAAAGGAATTGAGGATGAAGTCCCACACTATCCTATCGTAAGCTTTGTCAAAGTCAATCTTGAAGAAATAGAAAGTGTGGTTAGACTCATTATCATAATCCATCCGTTCCTAGAGCGAGATAATAGCATCAAGGATAAAACGACCTTTCATAAACCCTTTTCTCTCAAGGAGGATAATATCTTTCATGCTGGGGCTCAATCTTCTAGGAAGAGAAGAAGGAAGGATCTTTTTTTTAATATAAAGGAAGTTCGGCAATCGCCTACTCTCCCGGACTTGAATTAAATTAAGAAACAAAGGTACAAAAGAAGGGGACTAGTGCCCACGGGACCCCCCAAATCCCACAAAGCAGGGGAAGCTTGGTTGATTCCTAGGTTGCATTACAAAGAAGGTTGATCACCCTCTCGTCGCCCTCATGCGGGACCCACTTGGATTTGAGCTTGTTGTTGATCAACAGGAGGACTTGATGGTGCCTGAAGGGGGGGGGATTTCTTACTGTTGACAATCCTTTTGCCAAGGAGGAATAGAGATTTTTCAATCGACCACTCCCTGGGGGGGTCGCCGAAGTTGAGAGCACACCGCTCCCGCCAAATTTTCCACAGGACTTCTCCTCTGATTGCGTTCCAGAGAGCCGCAGAGCAACCAATCGCTTCTCCTAACAGGATTTGTTTCCAACTAAGCTGATTCTGAGCTCTGATTTTCAGTCCAACCATCTGCCAGGTTCTGTAGGAGTTGGGGCAAGTAAGGAAGATGTGTGGGACATCTTCGATTGCACGGTGGCAGCGTTTGCACCACGGAGGGATTCCACAAATTTTGCTTGCCTTATGGTTAGTCCAAATTCCTCGATGAAGAATTTGCCATAAGAGGACCGACTTCTTAATCTCTATAAGTGGATGCCAGATACCCATGAATTTCATGTCCCACCAAAGCCGCGTCCAAGACAGGCACCACTTCTTGTTGAGGCTGATCTGGAGGTCATTCGTTTCTTTGATGTTTGGGATTTTGAGTAGACTATTTCCATTGTGCCATTTGAGACCACGCGCGTTTGGAGCATCATGTCCCATGAGAAGGCGCGTTTTGTGACGATCCCAAGCGAGGCATCTGCTTTGCAAGGTGTTCCATTCTTCGTAGGAGATGTTTATGCGAGGGTCGATATCCTCGTAGTTGATCCAACTGTTGGTGTCCTGTTTCCAGAGGTGTTTCCATTTTTTGAATCCTTTGTTCCATAACTTCTTGGCATTTTGAATGTTCCGCGACTCCACACTCCGGATGCCATGTATCGGAAACCAGATAGAGTCGTTTTGTCTGATTCCGGCCGCCCACTTCCAGTCCTCACTAATTCTTGTGAAGCTTTTGACTTTATTCCAGCCCTTCCAAAGAGAGCATACGAGATTGGAGCCTTTCGGGAATACAGGTATCGGGGAGAATAGCAGGGTCATGATGTCAAGGTTCTTCCAGTTCGGGGACCCCTTGAGGGCCAACTCATTTTTGTTTCTGAAGATCAGCTTGGCCCACGAGGCCTCCCTATTGCACCAGGCTTTGATCATCCATTTGGCCGCCAGTTTGTTAGCCATACACCCAATGTCCAGGATGCCAAGTCCCCCGCTATCTCTAGGGCTGGTGCAGATGGCCCATTTGATTTTAGGCACCCCCCTTCTGTTATGATCACCCGTCCAAAGAAAGTTTCTGCAGATGCTATTCAATTTGGACAGGCCTTGCTCATTCGGTCTCCAGCAAGAAAGGAAATAGATGGTGGACGAGAGGAGGAACGTGTTGATAACCATCGCCCGTCCAGCGAGATTGATTTGCATGCCTCTCCAGTAATTGAGCTTGTTTTCAAGTTTGGCCAGCACCCAGTTCCAGAAGGAAGGATCTTGTAGATGCTAGTGAGGCAAGTAATCAGTCTCCAGTTGTTCAAATACTCTTTATGTCCTTTTTAAGGGATCAAATTTATAACTCCGGTGTTCACTTCAATAGGGAGAGTGCCACGCCTAACAGAATCCTTCCAAATCACCAAAATGTAGGGAGTCAAGAAATCTTTCAATGCAATGAAAAACTCATTAGGTAGAGCATCCAAGCTAGGAGTCTTGTAGGGTTTCAATTTACCAAATGCTTTCTTTAATCTCATTGGCAGAGAGGGGTAGGTCCAACATAGTAGCCAGGCTAGGAGGAATAGGTTTTTCCCTTTTAAGAGCAATGAGGGCTCTAGCTCCACAGATATCTTCCCCCCACTTGGGAGAACTAGAGAAAACATTCGTAAAGAAGCTAGTAGCATCTTGCAAGTTATCCTCCATGCAAGTATCATAATAACCATTTTTCTTTTTGAGGGAAGGAACATAATCTTTGATTTTTTTCTTCTCTAAAAAAGTAAACTTGTTTTTAGTAGGTTTATCAAGATTTCCTACCCAAATTTCTCTTGAGGCGGTAAGGATACTACTAGCCTCAAGTTACTTTTCATATCTCAGCTTCTTATGGAGGGATAAAATCAAATCCATCTTGTTAGGGATGTCAGAGGAAGCCACAGGATCTATTTCCTTAGCAGTAGCTTGCCTTCTAATAACTCTTGCTTCTCTCTTCAACTTCTTAAAGTAGGTGAAAAGAGCCTAGGTGTCTTTAATGGCTTTGTCCCAAGCAAGACTAGGGTTGGCAAGGCATTGAAAGTAGTGAGCTATAATAGCCTTAATCCTCTCTAAGACATACGGAAGCCTAAGAAGGGAAGGTTCAAGGTGGGGCCATCCCACGCTCCCGTTGGGGAAGTTTCTTCTGAACGTAACCCTTAGACGGAGCTGATCAAAGACACACAAGGATTGGTCGACCTCAGCCTTAACCTCGCTAAACTGCTATAGGTAGGCCAAATTGTAGTAAGATCTATCAAACCCGGTAGCATAAAATTGGGTAGATTTCTATTTATTGTTCCAAGTTAACCCTGAGTGGGAAGATAAATCAAACAGGTCATGAGTGGAAGAGAGATGAATCTAGCTATGCCATTCAAGCCCTGATATGGAGTTACCCCTTTTGTCAAGTTTGTCCTTTAGAGCCATGACCATATTGAAATCTCCCATAAGGATGATTGGGCCTTTGAGCCTACTGAGCTCATCCCAACACTTGACCCTTTGGAAAGGGCAGTTGGAAGCATAGATGCTAATAATGGTACACTCATAAGGTTTGCTAAGCATGACACCAGACCACTGATGATGCTGACTATTCATCGAGTCAACAATCAAGGCCTTGAGGGGCTTGAAGACCCCTATGGCGGCCCCCACCTCCCATGGGGGTGGTCAGTATGAAACTAGACATGATTATTGGAAACACATTTAAGGTGAAAAGGCAGCCTAGGGCCACTAGGCTTAAGCTCTTGGAGGCAAATGAACTCAGGCATAAAAGACAAATCACACATCCATTTGTTAAGAAACTTAGCTCGGACAGGGTCTGTAATGCCTCTAATGTTGAAAGACAGAAATATGATGTTATTCATAAAAAACAGTAAGTATGAAAAGACAACCAAAGGTAACTCATTCATCATTTCTTGATATTTTTAGTGAACTTATTCACACCAAGCGAGTGTTTTAGAATATCCTTTCTTTTGTGTTTAAGGCCAACGTCTTTTTGTTTGCTCTAGACACCTGCTGCCCCGAGGATGCTGAGTTTTCTTTTTGACTGAATGAAAAATACTCTACATCTAGCCTACTATTCTACACACCAATTATTTCAATTTCATCCATTATATTGAGTTCAAGTACAAACCTTCTGTCTTCAGAGGGAAAAGAAAGGGCATCACCTGAAGTGGGAGGAAACATGGGTCGAGCAGCTTGCGAGCCTCTAGCCAGAGGGAGCTTCCTTCTACCCTCCACCTTAGTCCACCCTTCCTCATCGTAAACCTGTGGTACCTCAGAGACAGGGACTTCTTCTCGCCCATTTTCAAAACCCAAGCTATTGGGTTAAGTGACCAGCTTCAATTTACCAATGGTTTCTTTAATCCCATTGGCAGAGAGGGGCAGGTCCAGAATGGCATCCATCCAAGGAGGAATAATTTTTTCCTTTTAAGAGCAATGAGGGCTCTGGCTCCATGGATATCCTCCCCCCACTTTGGAGATCTAGAGACAACATTCGTAAAGAAGCTAGTAGCCTCTTTCAAGTTCTCCTCCATGCAAGTAGCATAATCATCATTCTTCTTTTTGAGGAAAGGAACATAATCTTTGATTTTTTTTTCTTCTTTAACAAAGTAATAATGCCTTTATGAGATTTGTCAAGATTTCCTACCCAAAATTCTCTTGAGGCGGTACGGATACTGCTAGCCTCATGGTACTTTTCATATCTCAGCTTCTTCTGGAGAAATAAAGTCAAATCCATCTTGTTAGGGCTGACAAAGGAAGCCACAAGATCTATTTCCTTGGCAATAGCTTGCCTTCAAATGGCTCTAGCTCCTCTTTTCAACTTATTAAAGTAGGTCAAAAGAGCCTCGATGTCTTTAATGGCTTTGGCCCAAGGAAGACTAGGGTCTGCAAGGCATTGAAAGTAGTGAGCTATAATAGCCTTAATCCTCTCTAAGACTCACTGAAGCATAAGAAGGGAAGGTTCAATGTGGGGCCATACCACCTTCTCGTTGGGGAAGTTTCTTTTGAACGTAACCCTAAGAGGGAGGTGATGAGAGACACACAAGGATTGGTCAACTTCAGCCTTAACCTCGCTAAATTGTTGCAGGTAGGCCAAATTGCAGTAAGCTCTATCAAACTGGCGGCACAAAATTGGGTAGATTTCTGTTTATTGTTCCAAGTAAACCATGAGCGGGAGGATAAATCAAATAGGTCATAAGTGGAAGAGATCTAAATCTAGCTATGCCATTTAAGCCCTGATATGGAGTTACTCCTTTTGTTAAGTCCGTCCTTTAAAGCCATGACCATATTGAAATCTCCCATAAGGATGATGGAGCCTTTGAGCCTACTAAGCTCATCCCATCACTTGACCCTTTGGGAACCGCAGTTGGAGGCATAGATGCTAATCATGGTACACTCATAAGGTTTGCTAAGCGTGACACCCAACCATTGATGATGTTGACTATTCAACGAGTCCGAAATCAAGGAGGTGAAGGGCTTAAAGACCCCTATGGTGGCCCCCCACCTTCCATGGGGGTGGTTAGTATGAAACCAGACATGATTATTGGAAACACAATTAAGGGGAGAAGGCAGCCTAGGGCCACCAAGCTTAAGCTCTTGGAGGCAAATGAAATCAGGCATAAAAGACAACGGTAGTACTACACAAAGTGTAGTACTAAGTTTAAGATGCATAAAAGAAAAGAGGAGCAATAAAGTTATAGACATACATATAGACAAAAAAAAAAGCTCTGAAGATGAAAAAAACGTACCCTAGAACCTTATGTGTGTTCACACATATCACTACAGAAATGTACTAAAAACTCTCCCTTGAGAGATACGACCTCAAGGTGTTAACACTCATATATAATAAAGTGTCAATCGATGTAGACTAATGTCAACCCAGAAAAGAGATTGAGCCCAGATCTTTACAAAAAGCGTTCAACCTCGTGTAAAGTGGAGCCTTGTATAAAACTCCAAAATATGATCAACTGACTGCACATACACCAAAGTTATCTGTATAGAGGAACTTCTCTCCCCAGCATAATGATATTCCAGCTCAATATGCATAGTCGGAGACTGGAACAGTAGGTTCATTGCAATATCCAGTTCATGTTCACTTCTAGTAAATATGGTGGAGGAATATGTTCGACCAACACTTAGGTCCTTCAAAACGCATGTGAGCCAGACAAGGCACTCAAGAATAACTATGAAATATATCTTATACTTACCCCCACACTAGATTCGTCTGCATTAGAATTCTTCTTATTCAATCAACCTATTGATGTGCTACCGAGCTTTATTGATAACAACAAGCCCAATATAAGCAATAAAATAATATA
This sequence comes from Ceratopteris richardii, assembly GCA_020310875.1. Taxonomy (NCBI): domain Eukaryota; kingdom Viridiplantae; phylum Streptophyta; class Polypodiopsida; order Polypodiales; family Pteridaceae; genus Ceratopteris; species Ceratopteris richardii. The sequence continues at coordinate 83,594,585 of CM035427.1, read as the reverse complement.
TAGCAGTAGCAATCTCTCGTTGGGATAAAAGAGCCCACACTAACATCTACCTTATAAATATTTTTTTCTCAAGAGTTTATGGTTATTAAATTTGAAAAGCGGATAATCTCTATTTTTCTTGGAAGTCTAGAAACAAGTTTAATCCAAAATATGAGACAGTATAAGTTTGATGTTTTAAAGATGTTTAAATATTCCATCACTTATTCCTAAACCCTCTAGGGTTTGAAGGTCTATAAGCATAAGATTTTTGTGTCATATATTTAATAAAAAACATTGGCTTATCAACGTGGTAGCTGTAAGTGCATGTATCCAAAAAGTTATCTGAGAGGATAAATATCTCATGTTTCATATTAAAATGGAAAGATGCATCATATCTAAAGTTCCTTGGTCGTTAATAATAGATAAAAATGTCAAGCTAATATTACAAAAAGACCACACACACACACACAACAAAATAGAACACATGAGAAAGAGCGATTGAAAAGAAGAATATGTCCATTCATCATATCATAAATGGTTCCATATAATATATTTGAACAAGAACAAGGTTTGAATACTATTTAAGAAGGTTGGGGCTCTCTAAATATATTATTTTCAAATAACACAAAGCGAGAGAAGCAAAACTTATTAAACAGATGGAGCAAGTGAAGAAGAAGTTATAATAATCGATAAATGACTACATTATTGAGCTCAAATCTCTTATTGGAGCACTAGCTTCTATTGATCCATATTCTAGGTAAAAATCTTAATTTTATAGGATTTCAATTGGGTTGAAATTAGATAAAATATGAAAGCACTCTTTTACATTTTTTAGGACTTGTGACAATACACGATTCGAGAGTCAAACTTTCGTATGTTCAGCATTCCTTACTAAAACTATCTAGAAAAAATAAGGATGTTGAATTTTATATGGTCCCACATAAGTTATGTCCCATCAATCGCACGTCTTTCATAAGTTCTCAACTTAGCTTTAAATTTCGTTTCACTAGGATCCACTTCCTGCTTCTCGAACCGGAGGCCGTTTTCTTTGTGGGTGGGGCCCGTGGGAGGGATGCGTGGTAGCCACGGTTGATATGGATGGGCCTTGGGCCCGTTTAAAACCCAGTTTCTTTACCCTCTTCGGGCGCTCATCGGTATATTACCTTCGTGGAGTCTTATTACCTTCGTGGAGTATTATGCCTTGCTTTAACGGATACATGGCACGTTCATTTTTACAATTGTTTGTTTCATCAATTCAAGCAAAGGGAGATTCAACCTCGATTGATTTTTTTTTTTTTTAAGAAAGAATTACATTTCACGTTTGTTGTCTTCTAAAAGCTTTCTACTTGTAGAAGAACTAGCAAGTAACATTTATGACTCTGTCGACAAGAACGTGGACCGGGGACCATAACAGGAGGGGAGTGCCTAAAACCAAATGGTCCATATGCACTAGCCGAAAGGAGAATGGAGGTCTCGGTATTATGGACATTGGTAGCATGGCCAATAAACTTGCGGCTAAGTGGATGATTAAGGCGTGGTGCAATAGAGATTCCTCCTGGGCCACATTAATTTTTAGAAAGACAAACATGACCACTTTGGTAGGCTACCCTAGATGGAAAAACCTTGACATCCTCACCCTCCTATTCTCTCCGATTTGGGTCTCACCCAAAGGATCGATCCTGGTAAGATCATTGTGGTTGAGCTGGAACACATTCAAACCTCACATCAGAATCAGTGAAGATTGGAAGTGGGCTGCAGGTATAAGACAAACGACTCTATTTGGTTCCCGATCCAAGGCGTGAGAAATGTGGAGCCTTGGAATGTCTTGAGTGCCAAGAGACTCTGGAATAAGGGATTCAAACAATGGAAGCACCTTTGGAAACAGGACACGAACAGATGGGTGGACTTTGAGGACCTTGACCCTACTACTGCGGTCACATACGAGGAATGGAATGTTTTACTGAGCAGACGCCACGCTTGAGACCGTTCTAAAATCCGACTACTTATGGGACAGGACTCTCCGAACCCAATGGGCCTTAAATGGTATAATGGTAATCACATTTTCAAGCTTCCATATGTCGAAGCTTGCAATGAAATTCACTTTAGTCTCAAAAATAAGTGGTGTCTGAACTAGACACGACTTCGATGGGATATGAAATTTATGTCTATCTAGCACCCTCTCATTGAAAACAAAAAGCCGGTTCTCCTATGGCAAATCCTACACCGTGGAATATGGACCAATGCAAAAGCTAATAAGATCTGTGGGGTTCCACCCTGGTGCAAGCGACATTGCCGTAGCAAAGAGGATATAGGTCACCTGTTCTTTGCTTGCCCTAAATCCCTTTGGTTATGGAGGGTTCTTGGTCGTTCTTTGGGACTCCAAGAACAAATCAATTGGAAGCAAGCCCTCATTGGTGAAGCAATCGGTTGCTCTGCGATGTTGTGGAATGCGATTAGGGGAGAGATCCTTTGGAAGATTTGGCGAGAAAGATGTGCTCAAAACTTTGGCAATACCCCCAAGGAGTGGTCGATTGAGAAGTCCCTTTTCCTTCTCGACAGAAGAATTGCTAACTATAAGAAACCCCCCCCCCCCCTTCAGACATCACAAAGAGCTACAGTATGTCAACAATAAGCTTAAAGCCAAGTGGGCTCCACATGAGGGGGATGCAAGGTTTATCAACCTCCTCTATAACTCCATGTATGCCTTGCAAGGCCTACCACAAAGGCTATGGTAGATCATCGGAATGAAAATTAGTCATCAGAAATAGATCAGGTAGAAGCCAGGTCTGCTGGGAGAAGCGCGTGGTCACTCTACAACTCTCCGGAATGCTCGAAACTCTGGTCGATTGAGTTTTCACTGTTCCTCCTTGGCAAAAGGATTGTTAATTATAAGAAAGTCCCCCTTTTTCTAGGAGTCATCAAGTTTTCCTTTTGATAAAGAATACAGTTTACCCACGTGGGCCCCGATTATGGGTGATGGGTGGGTGATTAACCCTTTTCTTGTAAAGAGAGCTACACTCTCTAAATGCTTCCCCTGCTCTGTGGGATTTGGGGGATCCCGTGGGCACTAGTCCCTTCCTTTTGTATTTTTCCTTTATTTAATTCAAGTCCGGGAGAGGAGGCTAAGGCCGAACTTCCTTTATATTAAAAAAAAAAAAAAGGTCTCCCTAAGTGCTTGGAATGTCGAAGAGTTCTACATTACTTTCACTCTCGAAGGATTGAACATAAACCAAGCATTATCAAATGAGGAGAAAATGCAAGATAGTACATGAGCCACTATTTTACAACATCAAATATATTAATGGCTTATTCCCGTCGACATGATATCAACGAATCCATTGAACATATTCCTTCTTCTATATCTTGCACTGATTGAGAAGGACAACCTGCTTTTCACGCATCTCATTATTATTCCCAGTCACGTATGTAATTGTTCTATATCTTGCACTGATTGAGAAGGACAACCTGCTTTTCACGCATCTCATTAGTATTCCCAGTCACGTATGTAATTGCAGACCTTAAAAGAAAACATGTCCATCAAGTCGAAGTTTAAGAGATGTATGCCAAAGCAAACTTAACCTTTGTGGATCCTCCATCAACGAAATTCCTTTCGAGTGCATAGGGACATCTGGTTGCTACTAGAAAATCACTCTCAGAGACACGGCCAAGGATTAGCGGGAACTGGCAAAAATTATTGAGGAGAATGCATTTTGTTTTCAGGGGATACATGATATCATATCAGAGAGGCTGTCAAGTGGTCATAATTTCGACTTTGTTATCATAATGATTGGACATAGGAGAAGTAGGAAAATAACGCATAGCATATTTTGGTCCCAAGCAGCCTTATGCGTGCCCAACATGTCATCCTAATAGCTTACCTAGAGTATAGCCTCATCATAAGATAAAGAAGGAATCTTAATATTACATCACAAAGTTATTGTTCCATGCACAATTATCCACTCACCCATTGGTTTTTCATGGCGCTCTCTAGGGCTCATGACTAAGGCAGTGAACAAGTCATAGACTTTGGCATACCTTTCCATTCGAGTGACTGAAGTCACCATTGGCACTTCCCAAGAGGTCATCCATTTTACTAGTGCTTCCCCCAAGGACCAGTTAACAATAGTGTTGAGCCCATAAAAGTCATATTGTTCCAAGTCAACCACAATCAAAGTCAATCATAGTAAAAGTCAAAAGATCAAAGTCAAAATGGTCAAAGTCAATATGTTCAAAGTCAAAGGTCAACATGGGTGAAGTGAAAGCATTCAAAGTCAAGTGTCAAGGTGCACATGTGGTGCACAATTAATTGTTCACAAAGGCTAAAATTGCAGAAAGATGGTTGCAGGTTGTAGAGGTATTTCTTTAATTGCTCTAAGGTTCAAAGTGTTTTAAAGTGTTTTGGAAGGTTCAGGTGAACCCTCTCAAGGTGCACATTTGAAGAATTAAAAGGCAAAAGGTGAAGGTATGAGAAGCGACAGCCACACAAAAGTGAAAGTATGGCCCCAATTAAAATTTTTTGTTTTAGTCTAAAGTCGCTACAGGACAAAACAGGGATTTGTTGGCTGCCCACTTTTGGAGACAATCTTGGGACATCAAAGTGAGTACCAAGATACTCTAGCAGTTAGAAGCGTCCATGAAGCGACACTCAAATGAAGGCAAGGCATTATTTTTGAGGGACTAACCGAGGTGAGCATAGTCTAGGGGACGGAGATAAGTGAAGTGCAATGTCTGCATGAAGAGTGACAAAGAAGTGTGCAAAGAAGTGCTAAGCATACAAGCAAAGATCCCAAGGTCTCATTGAAGTTGTGTGCGTGCCCACAGAAGGTGCCCATCCCTCCCCCTATTGGAAGCTTAAGTGCAAGGTGTGCACAAGTGCAAGCTTGGAGAAGGTGGAGGTTTGGTGCAGAGAAGGTCGGCATCAGCAAGAACCTTGGGTATTTTTTACTTTGTGATTACGCACTCTGTGGGATTTTGCACGGAAAGCATTGGTTGTATTGTGCATCACCATTGTATTTGTCTTCTTGTAATCAAATGACAGAGGCTTCTAGTGTCTATTTCTTTCTTCTTATCTTTCCCTTTTCTCCTACAAACACTCAAATCCCTTTTTCCAGAAGAATCCCCCAACAAAATTTGAAACGCACTGTGGGACTCGAAGGAGATTTGAGCATAGGAGAATCCAAGTGCAAAGTGTAGAAGAGTTGAAGTGCTGACAGTGCTACAACACTACCTCATTGGGGTAAGAGTAAATATTCTTATTAATTCTCTTAGCTTAAGAGGATTATGAACAACTCATGACCATAACTAGGTCCCAAACATTGAGGGCCACTTGCAAAGCAACAAGAAGGAAGAATGTTAGAAGATCCTCTAGTCCACTATCCTGGACATCATGAGTCAAGAATATGGCAGCCAAGGTAGATTTGGAAACTTTACTTTCTAGATTGAATATAAAACTTCCATCTTTCAAAGGTTTACCTCAGGAAGATTCGGATGAGCACATTAGGAGGTTCTTAGCATTCTGCAAAACATGAGGGTTGATGGGAAGAGAGGATGCCTTTTCAATCCAGTTTCTTGCCACATTAGAAGGGCTAGCAGATAAATGGTTCAGTGAATTGGCTAAAAACATTTCACCACGTGGGATTTAATGAAAGATGCAGTCAAAACTGAATTCCAGCATGGGAATAGTACAAAGATAATCATAGAGGAATTAGAAAAACTGAGGCTAGGTCTTGGTGAAACGTTTCCAGAGTTTGTGATAAGGGCCAAGGCTCTAATGGCTAAGTTGCCAAATCCTCCACATGATTTCTTTATTAAGAAATGGTTAGCTAAACCAATTCTAGTGACTACATAATGTAAAATCAAAGAATTAGTATTGCAAATAGCCTCATTAGAAGAGTTCATCAATATAGCTACACAACTGGAACAAATAAGGCAACAATATGGAGCAAGTTCTTCTTAACTACCCTATTCTATAAAAATGGAGGATCCAGTAATCCAGCTAAGGAAAGAGCTGGAGGACTTAAAAAGGAATGAGCCCCATAAAGAGGAGGAGAATGATGTGACTCAGTTGAGGAGGGAATTGAAGAATTGAAGCTACAAAAGGAAGAGGAAGCCCAAGCGGAAGAACAGCCTCAGCTTCAACAGTAGTTTCAGGAACTCAAAGGGGGTTGCATCAAAAGTGGGCTATGTTGTACCATGTGCAACAAGCAAGGTCATGTACAAATTGAATGTCCTCTATTAAGTGTAACTGGCCAGCTATGCAGGAAAGCTGGTCACAAAGCCCATGAATGTTTATCAAGAGGAATGCCTGCAACAACATGTTGGAAACAAGCAAGAGCCCTACCACCAACAAATGTGATGGCAGTTGCACCTAATCAAGGTAACAATTACAACCCTAGACATAGGGATAACTTTGGAAATGGGCCTAGGAGGCCAATTATTTATTTTAGATGTGGAGGATGTGGGCATTACCAAAGTAGGTGCACTCTACTAGAAAATGCCCCTCCTTGCAGGAAATACCAAGAGGCCAGAGACCACTATACTAATTGTTGTCCTAAGAAAAAAGCATCCTCATCTGGACGCCACATTCAAATGATATTTGTGCGCAAAGGAAAAATGGTAGATCAAGTCAACAGGCCATCACCATCTACCAAGGTGGTGTAGTTAGAAGAAATTGAATCTTTTACAATGTACACAAGAAGCAAGGGGAAGGCTCAAGTGGAAATAGGTCAAGAATCAAGGATTAATGGATTGAACAAAGACAAAGAGACATCTTAAGACAAAGCCACCACATGTCCAGATGTAAAGCAAAAATGAAATCTCATAGGTACGAGTGATGCCATTGGACATGCATTCAACAGGGCTCATGAGGAGTTTAACATGTTCACTTATGATGATTAAAAAGGAAACCAAACACACATGAATACAAATCATGCATATGAAGCACACACATTTGAATCATATCATAGTAGTAGCGGGTACAACACTATGCCTTATGAGTTTATCATTTTGAAGCATGTCATCTTTGTTGATCCCAAATTTTGCATATTTAGTGAGGAGTGCATAGTGGCTCATGTTCGGACACAAGCCGAGGAGGTTTATGGATATCATGATGAATTGGTTGCATTGTTGGAGGACTTGGAGGGAAATGGTCCGATCATTCTATGGAAGCATCTTCAATGATGTAAGATTCTAAACTTGGTTTAGTATTCTATAGTTCTTCTTTATAAATACCATGTCAATTTATCTCATTTCATGAATGTGCTTTATTGTAGGACAAGAGATATATATTTTTTGATCCCTCTCAACATGGGCATGGTAATGATGTGCCTTAATTTTGTATTTAGCTCATATATCGTAGTGTTGGATCATAATTTTGTATTTGGTTCATATATGACAGTGGTTTGCCACATTTTGTATTTGGCTCATTTATGGCAGTGGTTTGTCACACTTTTGTTCATGGTTCATGTATGGAATATTTATCTCTTTTGTACATGGTTCATTTATGGAATATCTCTTTTGTACATGGTTCATGCTTCATTGTCCTCCTACATATCTCTTTTCTATTCGACAATGTGTTTTGCTTTGTCAAATCAATTTTTGGTTGTTGATCATGTAAACCCTAAGTCAGTAACCACTAGAATACATGTCAGAAGTGCTAGGTTTTTTGGGGTAGAGTGTATTTTCATTTTCTATATAACACCACTATCATGTTGCTGCAAAAAGACACAACATACTCTACCCCAAAATATCTTGCAGATATGATCCTTGTTTAGGTGCTGGTATGAGCGTTAGTATGCACAAGGATATACGAATGCTTATATCAAAGATTTTTCTCAGGGAAATAATGATGCGTATACCATTGACTTTCATACCGATGCGTATACTGTCCCATATACCATCAGTACTAGGTACGTACTAATTTTTATGTTAGTGCCCACACTAATGCTTATATCAGTGTTATTGTACTAACCTTTATACTGATGCTTATATTGAGGCCGGGGATAAATTTCCCCATATATTTGCATTGGTATAAGACCTGATATACCCTCATATGTTGTAGTGAGTCAATGTAGAGAGTTAGATAATCACAATAGTGATTTGCTTCAAAATTTTAATCATCAAAGTATACAAGTAAGAAATGCTTTTGTGAGTTAAGCATGTTTACTTATGATGATTAAAAAGGAAACCACACACATGAATACAAATCATACATATGTAGGACACACATTTGAATCGTAGCATATGCATGATATACATTAGACGTAACACTAGAATAGAAATTAAATTAAAAGAATTTTGATGAAAAAAGAAATATCTGATTTTATATCCGTCATAGTTCCAAAGTTATTTTTTAGAATAAATGCATTATAGGTTATGCATTAAAAGCTTGTATATCTTATCCTTTGGATGTAAACAGGTCAATCTTGCAATGATAACATAGGATATGCTCAAAGACTTCAGGAAAGCTATGCTCCGAGCACCATCCATAAACTTAACAAGAGAAAAATTGTTCAATGAAAAGATTACCAATGCAGAAACAAATTCCAATGTACATGGGTTCTCCTATCTAACGCTAAGCATTTCTGTTTGCGGTGGTTATTATTCAAGATGGCTTTTGAATTGGCAACAAAATAAATAGGTTTGGAATATAAATCAAGCAATATGCAAGCTTTGTGACCTAGTGCAAGATCTTCAACACTTGTTCATCTTGTGGAGGATTCCTTATAAATTTTGGTTTATTATTTCTAACAGCTTCAAGATGTGTCTCCTCGTAAGCTTGGTTACCAAGAGGTTCTGCTTGGATTATGCTTTAAACTTCATCCTTTGACACGTATGAGAAGATGAGATCTTTTCGTGTATGTGGAAGTCTAGAAATCAGTTTTTCTTTAATCATAGATTGAAGAATTTCTTGCATGATTTGCTTTGAGAAAAATAGGGATTCACTATATGAACGATATAAATCATGCACCTTAAGAGGAGGAGAATCCTATCCAAATTCTCCAAGACATCCCACCTTGTAAATCAGATACTATCTACTAAACCTCTATAGCGCTCTTCGATTCTTATTGATTCTATTAGTGTGAGGTCATGTTGCCTATCTTTTATTAGATCTTTATTCAATTTATTTTTTTTAATAAAGGAAGGTGGGCCTTAGCCTACTCTCCCGAACTTGTGCGAATTAAAAGAAAAGTACAAGTAAAGGGGACTAGTGGCCAAAAGACCCTCCAAATCCCATACAGTAGGGTAGATTCTATAGAGTTTAGATACCACTACAAATAAAGCCTGAAGAGGGGGGGGATTCTTATAGTTAGTGATTCTTTTGCCTAGGAGGAACAATGGTTTCTCAATTAACCACTCTTTGGGGGAGCCGTGAAAGTTATCAGCACATCTTTCCCGCCAAATCTTCCACAAGAACTCCCCTCTAATGGCATTTGAGAGAGTCGTGGAGTAGCTGACCTCTTCTCTCAACAGAGCTTGTTTCCAACTGATATGTATCTGAAGTTTAATTTTCTTTTAGACAATCTGCTAAAGCCGATTGGAGTTGGGAGAGGTAAAGAAGATGTGAGTAATATCTTCAATGAACCGGTAGCAACACTTCCACCAAGGAGGCACCCCTCAAATTTTGCTAGCCTCTAGCTTGGTCCAGATTCCTTGATGTAGAATTTTTCATAAGAGGATTGACTTTTGATTTCTATGGGAGGGTTCGAGATAGCCATGAAATTCATATCCGAGCAAAGCCGCATCCATGACAGGCACCACTTCTTGTTGCGGTTGACCTGATACTCAATGATTTGTTTGATGTTCCGGATTTTTGTTAGGCAATTACCATTGTGCCATCTGAGACCAAGTGGGCACAGTCGGTCGGGCCCCATGAGAAGACAAACTTTAGAGGGGTCCCAAGCAATATCTCCGCACCGCACCCTCGCCCCCCTCTCTCTCTCTCTCCCTCTCTCTCTATCTCTCTCTCTCTCTCTCTCTCTCTCTCTCTCTCTCTCTCTCTCCTCTCTCTCTCTCTCTCTCTCTCTCTCTCTCTCTCTCTCTCTCTCTCTCTCTTCCCACCCACATGCCCCGCCATCCCCACTACTGTTGCATGCTATCCCCACCACCCTGCATGACCCGCCATCCCCATACTCTTGCCCGCTATCCCCACCATGCTATCGGAAGGATTTCCTCATTTTAATTGTCAAATGGAAAAATATAAATATTTTGTTTAAAGAGTTGGTGAAAAGATATCTCTCTCTCATATTTTTTTAATGTGTTGGCTTAAAATGACTAATGTTTTTTTTTCTTGAATACCTGCAGGAAAAGCAATAAATCGTTTTCAGAATGAAGGGATAATCGATCCTTACTTTAATTCTTTATTTTTGTCTACTATATATTTATGAGATCATGTATAGATGCATTCATGATCATATGAATACATCTATGTGAGAACAAAGGGGATGTGCCTATGTTTATAGGGTTGTGTATCTATATTTATGTATGTAAAATGCATTTAAATATGTATGTGTTTATAGGCCTATGAGTGTAAATTTGAATGACTTTTTATGACATAAGTATATTATATACGTAGGAAATTTGAAGTCTAACTCTAAGTGTGTGTTACTTGGAATTAGTATGCATGAAATCTAGTTAGTTAAACTAGTTAGATAACTAGTTAAACTAACTAGTTAACTAACTCTAACTTTTAGTTCTCATGCTCACATTTATCTATAAATATAATTTCTTTTTCATTATTGAATCCTAATGTCTCCTCCAGGTGCATACGCGAGAGAGAGAGAGAGAGAGAGAGACCTGTCTATACCTCCTCCCCTTTCTCCATCAGCCTACTGTAGAAAGACGCGAGAGAGAGAGAGTGAGGGGTTTGATTCTCTTCTAATTCTGATTAATGCAAATGATGTCGAGAGAGAGAGAGAGGGATAAGCTTTTATCTTCTTTCTCCTCCTCCTTGATAGCAAAAACTCACAACTAATGCATACTGTATGTCATATACATGGTTGTTGTCAGTTTGTCTTCTCTTTGGCCTTCCGATGCTTCTCATGGGATTTTTTTTTTATGCTTTGTTCATATGATTCCATTCTCGTCTCTTCGGGACAAACCACTAACATAGGCGTAGAGCACTTTTGTGCTGTGTTGCAGAGAGAGAAAGAGAGAGAGAAAGGTATGCATGTTGTTGCAGGTGCTATGTACGACGGAGGGAGAGAGAGACTAAAGATGTGCTAGAATAAGGCATTGTGTAGTTTTTGAAATGCCCATCACATCTGTCTCGCCTGAGTTCCATGCACCTTTGATCGCCAAGCGCTTGTAGTAGTATTCCCTCTTCGCTCCCCCTCTTCCCTTCTTCGAGGGTCGAACAAGACATCGACGATCGAGAATCCTATGAACAGATGAAGTTTTTGTTTGTATATATGGATGTTGTTAGATTTCATAGTGTGTGTGCTTGCGGAATTGTGTCTTGATCAATCTCGGGTATCCATGTCAGAAAAATCGGGTAAGTAAACTAGATGTGATTAACTCGACAATCGAGTAAATCTTCTCATATGTTCGGCTAGCAGCAAGGGATTTGCGCGTGCAAAGTTCCGTAATTTGTATTGTTGTCTAACTTATCTGCACTAATCCACTGCTGATCGGAAGAAAGAGATAGAATTAGCGCGAAAAGATTGGTTAAAGAAGTAGGCGCTCTTTGAAATCATTTCGATAGTAGTTGAAGTTCGAATGCATATTTGCGCATGATCTCTTCTATATTTATGCTATCCAAATAGTAATCATATGTGCTCAATCGATTTCTTTTATCACAATATAAAGTGCCAGGTTCTAACAGAACTAGAATCATCATTGCTCAGTTGCATGTATCAGTCTTTCTATATGCATCTTTGCATTCCGAATTCAGTGTGGAAGGTTAACCTCGAAGGCAGCGACATATTTTGGAATTAATTTATTAGTTTCTAATGCATTACATGTTCTCCACATGAACTCTTCTGTATCTCCGCAATAGCATGAGTATTTTTGTGTGCATATGCCGATCCATAGCATAGCCAGAAACATGACCAAATCTACAGCTTTACAATTCAGCATAAGCCCAAGAAAGACAATCTAAATGGGAGAGAAATTTGTTAAAATTAATTCGATAAGTCCTAGAAATATGAATGCATGCTTTGTGAGTGACAATGCTTCGCAATACCACTTTGTACGTAGCCCTATGATTCAACTTAATCTTAAGAAGTGTACTCTGATGTTCAATGTGTCGAAATGAATGTTTTTACGTGTGCATCATGGAAGGTAAAAGTTGTAGTTCAAGAGTCACTTATTAGAAACCTGACAATTCAATATAGGAGAGGATTTGCTACAATTCTGTTCTATTGGTTTTGGTATGCTTTGAAATAAAAAACTTCCATTTACTTAGCTAGCTGTTGGTATTTGTATTTGCCATTTACATTTGGAACATATATAAATATAGAATATGAAAATACATGATAAATTGAAAGAAAATGCATGATATATACATAAAGTAGATATGTATAAAGATGCAGGTATGCATGTGTATGTGTGATGAGTGCATATATAAGTGCATGTGCATATTAGAATTAATGCATATGCATATGAATGTAAGTAGAAGTATATGTATGGATGAGTTAAATAGGCGTGTTTACTTATGCATTAAAAACATAATTAGATTAATGACTGTTTTATGCTAATTAAAACCATACTTATGAATCCTAATGTCTCCTACAGATCATTGAAGGGATTTCAAAAGAAGAATATGAGAATACGAACATACGAAATTTTCAGGATTATAAAAATACGATATTTGAAGATTGTTTCTTAAGTTGTATAGGTTTATCTATTAAGAGAATTGTATTAGCATTTATGATAAACTTTTGTATAGGCTTAAATCCTAAAGATCTCTAGCACTTCTAATTTTCTATATAATTAAGATTTGTATAGGCTTAAATAAGATTGATTTTGAAATTCTCCATACTATTTCTCTGAAAATTAATTGAGATCTTTACTTTTTTATTTTCGTATGTCTAAAGAGATAGGATCTACAAGTACTTCTAAACTAGTATCTACAAACGATTCTGATATTAAGAATCAAGAATTAGAAAACTTAATTATAGGAACATTACTTCCGTCTTCAATTGATAGTTCAAATAATAATGAAAATATAGAAGTTGAAATTATTAAAGATAAAGTAGTTAACGAAACTTTACACACGTTAGATTACGATCGTCTTCTTTCTAGAATTTTACCTTTAATTACCATAGTTTTGCCAGAACCGGAGGACAAGAAAGACTTATTCCCACCTAATTTAGTTAGAAAACCTAAAATCAAATTGAGAACGAAGAAGTTGACTTTGTTAAAGATAAAATTACAAACGAGAACTTAGTTATGTCTTATCAATTAGAAGCTATAGAACATTATAGAAACGCTCGTCCTTACCGTCCTTAGTCTAAATAATTAGTTCTTAATTTACATTCCCATATACTAGAAACATATAGGTTTTTTATCACACCTAAACCGAAAAATCAACCGAAGGCCCGAGGCATACTTAGAAGCACCCTGCTTGCAGTCACACGGTTAGGTTAGCGCGATTCTTGTAGATGAACGTCAGCCTCCCTTCACACCCCTCTACGACAGCTTTGGACGTTCATCTACAAGAATCGCGCTAACCTAACCGTGTGACTGCACGCAGGGTGCTTCTAAGTATGCCTAGGGCCTTCGGTTGATTTTTCAGTTTAGGTGTGATAAAAACCTATATGTATCTAGTATATGGGAATGTAAATTAAGAACTAATTATTTAAACTAAGGACCGTAAGGATGAGCGTTTCTATAATGTTCTATAGCTTCTAATTGATAAGACATAACTAAGTTCTCGTTTGTAATTTTATCTTTAACAAAGTCAACTTCTTCGTTCTCAATTTGATTTGAGTTAGGTTTTCTAACTAAACTAGGTGGGAATAAGTCTTCCTTGTCCTCCGGTTCTAGCAAAACTATGGTAATTAAAGGTAAAATTCTAGAAAGAAGACAATCGTAATCTAACGTGTGTAAAGTTTCGTTAACTACTTTATCTTTAATAATTTCAACTACTATATTTTTGTTATTATTTGAACTCTCAATTGAAGTCGGAAGTAATGTTCCTATTATTAAGTTGTCTAATTCTTGATTCTTAATATCAGATTCGTTTGTAGATACTATTTTAGAACTACTTGTAGATCCTATCTCTTAGACATACGAAAATAAAAAGTAAAGATCTCAATTAACTTTCAGAGAAATAGTATGGAGAATTTCAAAATCAATCTTATTTAAGCCTATACAAATCTTAATTATATCAAAAATTAGAAGTGCTAGAGATCTTTAGGATTTAAGCCTATTCAAAAGTTTATCATAAATGCTAATACAATTCTCTTAATAGATAAACCTATACAACTTAAGAAACAATCTTCAAATATCGTCTTTTTGTGATCCTGAAATTTTCGTATGTTCGTATTCTCGTATTCTTCTTTTGAAATCCCTTCAATGATCTGCAGGAGACATTAGGAGAAAGTGACTATGAGGAAGATGAAGAATTTACAACAGGAAGTGTAATTAGAAATTTTCTAGGACCTATACAACCTGATGATGAAATGCTAAAGAGAGAGTAAATTTAATTCTACCTTCTGGGCAAGATGCACACCAGAAGTGAAGATTAGAATTGGAGATGAGAAGGATTAATGTTTAGCTTTGGCTCTTATTGACTCGGGGTCAGAGATAAACGTGATTTCAAAAAAAGTTCTTTGATAAATTTAAATGGCCAATTGATAAAGAGCATACTTGGCGGATGAGAACAACTGACAATGGCTCTGGCATTTTATTAGGAGCATGTGCGAACGTGCCTATTATGATAGGTGGTGTTCGAGAAGAGTTTCACTTCTTTGTTCAAGATAATTGCTCATATGAAGTGATTCTTGGACAACCATTTATAGCTGAAATGAGAATGGAAACAAAGGCAATGAATGATGGATCAACGTATGCAAGAATTCGATCCAAATCAGGGATGGATTCTTTGCAAGTTATGACGGTTTGCCCAAACCACACTAGGAATAGAAAGAGCTTAAGAAGAAATCCCATTGACTTGATCACTCATGTTTGTGAAGATCCACTGGCTGTAAGAGAATATGGAGCGTATTATGATCAAAACTTCTGCTAGACTCCACTATTGAGCGAGACAATAGTGGACGTTGTTTTGATGTCTCGCCTATCAATGAACATAAATTTGAAAATTATCTAATTTGTACTCCTACAACTAGTTTGCATTATATTACTAAAGAAAACCTTACAAAAACATTTAGAAAACAAACTGAAAAAATATTTTAGAAAAACCGGATTAATTTCAAGTGACGAGAAAATTGAGTGTATAATTGAATTATCAAAAAGTTCTACTTTATTAGAAGAGCTAGAAGGTATTTCTCATGAAAATTTTGAATCAAATCTGATAATTCTTAACTCTATTCAAGAATATGAGATTATTAGTAAATTCATCCTAGAACATGAAGTTAGTATAGAAACCAAATACAAGACTGTAGAAAAGAAAATAAAGCCTATAGCTCAACCCTTACCAAAAGATAGTCATGACATACTTCGTCGAGTATCAAATGATCCTATTCTTAGAGATCGATCTAAGATGGTTCACATATTTACTGATGAGAGTAAGAAGTTTATTAAATTCGGTGATGAACTTCTTTCTAAAATTGATAAAGAGCAGTTTACCAAGATGATTGTTCGTCATGGTAAAGCTTTTTCTTTATTCCCACATGAGATAGGATGTGCAGACCCAAAGTTAGTAGCTCCAATGATTATTTTCACAGTACCGCATATTCCTTGGAATCTTCGTCCGATTGTAGTCCCAAAGGCTCATTTACCTGAGCTAATGAGATTGTTAAAGGAGAAGATTGCCATGAGAATCTTGGAACCATCCTCAGCACCATACTCTAATAGGTGGTTCACGGTACCGAAAAAGAGCGGGAAGCTACGCTTTATTCAGGATTTGCAGCCTGTGAATAAAGTCACTATTAGAAATGTAGGAACGGGTCCCATTGTAGATGAGTTTGCTGAGGCATTTGCTGGTCACTCCATCTATTCAATGGGAGACCTGTATTCAGGGTATGATCAGTTTCAATTAGCAATTGAGAGTCGAGATGTGACCACGATGAAGACTCCTTTGGGGTTAGTACGCATGTGTACTTTACCACAAGGAGCAACGAATTCTGTGGCATACATGATGAATGCTATGAATCTGGTCCTACATGACTTTATCCCAAAAGTGACGATGCCTTTTATTGATGACATTCCAATAAAAGGGTGTGTGGAAAAAGAAAAGGATGAAAGTTTAGATTCATCTAGTTGTAGAAAGTTTGTTTCCATCCATATTTCAGATTGTGAAAAGATATTTAAATCGATTCCGGAACATCAGGTAGAAGTCTTTCAACTTCTTCTTGAAAGATGGATATCTTTGGAGACATGCTAGAGGAAAGGTTCGAAACCCTCAAAGAGTACTAGGTTTGAAGGTTTTTCAAGTGCAAGTTATGCAAGAGATGCACGAAAGCCTTTGGGTTGGTCATAAAGGATTTGTAGCTACATATGAAAAAATTAGGGAAAGCTACTGGTGGCCGAGAATGTATGTAAATGTTAAAGAATTTGTGAGCACTTGTAGTACGTGCCAGTTACACTACTCTGTCAAGCATAGAGATCCCCTTCACCCGACCTATCCACCTTGTATTCATTACAAGTGGGTAGTGGACCTTGTGACCATGCCTAAAAGCAATGATGGCATGAGATATATTGTTCTTGCACGAGAGGATTTGACAAATCACATCGAAGGTAGAGCGCTTCGTTCCAATACTACTTATAATGTATGCGTATTCCTTGTAGAAGAAGTATTAACCAGATTTGGATATATAGAAAAAGTAGCAGCGGATAGAGGTGAGTTAGATGCGAGAGAGGCAAAGGAGTTCTTTGCACAACATGGAATTCGATTGTCTCTTACGACTGCCTATAACCCAGAAGCGAATGGTAAAATTGAACGAGGGCATCCTTCCATAGTGAAGGCCATTTCTAAAGCTTGCCACAGAGATATTGGTCAATGGCCAAAATATCTCCCATTTGCTCTTTGGGCTGATCGCATGATGTACACGAGAACAACTGGTTTTATGCCGGCTGAACTCATGTATTGTCAGAAACCATTATTTCCCATTCATACTCAGATAATTAATTGGATGAATTTAGGTTGGAAAGATAATGTTTCAAGAGAGGATTTATTAGCACTTAGAATTAAGCAATTGAAACAAGGAAATGAAAATCTTAAAGAAGCAATAAAAAAATAAAAACATCTAGATTGAAAAATAAATTATATTTTGATAAGAAACATAGACTAAGACCGCAACCAATAGAAAGTGGTGACTGGGTGCTTGTGTATGATAGTATGTTTGATACTCAATACGATGCATGTCGGAAACTAACTAAATGTTGGTTCAGACCTTACGTTGTTGTTTCGGTTTATGAAACAGGTACATATAAATTACGTGAATTTGATGGTTCTGTGTTAAGAAATTTAATTGCAGGGAAAAGAATCAAGCTGTTTAAAAGAAGAGAAAGCAGTAAGTTCGAATTGGACGAAGACTTCCTGGAGAACGAAGATGAAGAGGAAGAATAATCAGGTGGCTTCATTCTAATCATTCTTTATTTTTTATAATAATGATTCTTTTTTTCATGCATTTCATAAATAGAGTTTTATTTGTTTCTGATATTAAAAGGAAATTTATTAAAATTATCTAAATAATGAACGTGAAATTAAAGTAGGAAAATGTATATAGAAGTTGAAAGTCTGATTTAGAGAACTTGTAATGCGTTGTGAAGATAGGAGAGCGGAAAACTTGAACTGCAACCCCTAGTAAAAGAGAAATTTACTTTATACTAGTAGAATTCTTTACCTTTTGAAATCGTTTAGCAAATGAGATCCTAATTCTAGCTGTAGCAAATTTCTAGATCCTCTGTTCTGATTAGGGGTTAAGCCTTTCCCCTTAAACAAAAAAGTTGCGAAGAAAAATTAAGAAGAGAGAAAAATGAGAACATCAAGGAGTATATTAATGGTTACTGCAAGATGGCAAAAAAGAAAGAAATAAAAGAAAATACAAAAGAAAAGAAAAAGAAGAATATAATTCAATTGTGCTCTCGAAATCACTTTTGAAATATCATGCGGGCTATACGAGGCGAAGGTTTGCTGTAGGAGAGTTAGTTCGATGCATCTTATAGCGGACGTCTAAGAAATAAAAGAAAGCATACTTATATAAATTAAATTTTACTTAAGAACAGGGTTAATGGAATGGTAAGTACCTTAATTATCTAAATAGCCTTTATAGGATTTTCTAAATTTGTATTTTTGACTATATGCATTGACTAAAATGATTTCTAATTCATATTTATGTAATTTTAGAGATTTTCTTTATTATCAGAAACATAATTAGAAATTAGAAGCATTTCTTATAATATAAATCAAAGTTAAATTATAGATTTTATCCAAGAATTTGATACTCCTTCCTATTGAACTATAGGTTGGCCCATTGAGGGCGATGCATAGGTTTGGTGGGGGAAGATGTCGGAAGGATTTCCTCATTTTAATTGTCAAATGGAAAAATAAAAATATTTTGCTTAAAGAGTTGGTGAAAAGATATCTCTCTCTCATATTTTTTTAATGTGTTGGCTTAAAATGACTAATGTTTTTTTTCTTGAATACCTGCAGGAAAAGGAATAAATCGTTTTCAGAATGAAGGGATAATCGATCCTTACTTTAATTCTTTATTTTTATCTACTATATATTTATGAGATCATGTATAGATGCATTCATGATCATATGAATACATCTATGTGAGAACAAAGGGGATGTGCCTATGTTTATAGGGTTGTGTATCTATATTTATATATGTAAAATGCATTTAAACATGTATGTGTTTATATGCCTATGAATGTAAATTTGAATGACTTTTTATGTCATAAGTATATTATATACTTAGGAAATTTGAAGTCTAACTCTAAGTGTGTGTTACTTGGAATTATTATGCATGAAATCTAGTTAGTTAAACTCGTTAGATAACTAGTTAAACTAACTAGTTAACTAACTCTAACTTTTAGTTCTCATGCTCACATTTATCTATAAATATAATTTCTTTTTTATTATTGAATCCTAATGTCTCCTGCAGGTGCGTACGCAAGAGAGAGAGAGAGAGAGCTGTCTGTACCTCCTCCCTTTTCTCCATCGGCCTACTGTAGACAGACGCGAGAGAGAGAGAGAGTGAGGGGTTTGATTCTCTTCTGTTTCTGATGAATGCAAATAATGTCGAGAGAGAGAGAGAGGGATAAGCTTTATCTTCTTTCTCCTCCTCCTTGATAGCAGAAACCCACAACTAATGCATATTGTATGTCATATACATGGCTGTTGTCAGTTTGTCTTCTCTTTGGCCTTCCGATGCGGCTTCTCATGGGATTGTTTTTATGCTTTGTTCATATGATTCGATTCTCGTCTCTTCGGGACAAACCACTAACATAGGCGTAGAGCACTTTTGTGCTATGTTGCAGAGAGAGAAAGAGAGAGAGAAAGAGAGAGAGAAAGGTATGCATGTTGTTGCAGGTGCTATGTACGACCGAGGGAGAGAGAGACTAAAGATGTGCTAGAATAAGGCATTGTGTAGTTTGTGAAATGCTCATCACATCTGTCTCGCCTCAGTTCTCTGCACCTTTGATCGCCAAGCACTTGAATTAGTATTCCCTCTTCGCTCCCCCTGTTCCCTTCTTCGAGGGTCGAACAAGACATCGGCGATAGAGAATCCTATGAACAGATGTAGTTTTTGTTTGTATATATGGATGTTGTTAGATTTCATAGTGTGTGTGCTTGCGCAATTGTGTCTTGATCAATCTTGGGTGTCCACGTCAGAAAAATCGGGTAAGTAAAATAGATGTGATTAACTCGATAATCGAGTAAATCTTCTCATATGTTCGGCTAGCAGCTAGGGATTTGCGCGTGCGAAGTTCCGTAATTTGTATTGTTGTCTAACTTATCTGCACTAATCCACTGCTGATCGGAAGAAAGAGATAGAATTAGCGCGAAAAGATTGGTGAAAGAGTAGTGACAGATGGCGAGTAGAAGAGAGGCTTGTGCAGCGCCCACGTTTACTCATCAGGAATTCAATGGAAAAAACAAAATCATAGGATTGGAGCTCTGGTATGAAGTAGGCGCTCTTTGAAATCATTTCGATAGTAGTTGAAGTTTGAATGCATATTTGCGCATGATCTCTTCTATATTTATGCTATCCAAATAGTAATCATATGTGCTCAATCGATTTCTTTTATCACAATATAAAGTGCCAGGTTCTAACAGAACTAGAATCATCATTGCTCAGTTGCACGTATCAGTCTTTCTATATGCATCTTTGCATTCCGAATTCAGTGTGGAAGGTTAACCTCGAAGGCAGCGACATATTTTGGAATTATTTTATCAGTTTCTAATGCATTACATGTTCTCCACATGAACTCTTCTGTATCTCCGCAATAGCATGAGTATTTTTGTGTGCATATGCCGATCCATAGCATAGCCAGAAACATGAACGAATCTACAGCTTTACAATTCAGCATAAGCCCCAGAAAGACAATCTGAATGGGAGAGAAATTTGTTTAAATTAATTCGATAAGTCCTAGAAATATGAATGCATGCTTTGTGAGTGACAGTGCTTCGCAATACCATTTTTTACGTAGCCCTATGATTCAACTTAATCTTAAGAAGTGTACTCAGATGTTCAATGTGTCGAAATGAATGTTTTTACGTGTGCATCATGGAAGGGAAAAGTTGTAGTTCAAGAGTCACTTATTAGAAACCTGATCATTCAATATAGGAAAGGATTTGCTACAATTCTGTTCTATTGGTTTTGGTATGCTCTGAAATAAAAAACTTCTATTTACTTAGCTGGCTGTTGGTATTTGTATTTGCCATTTACATTTGGAACATATATAAATATAGAATATGAAAATACATGATAAACTGGAAGAAAATGCATGATATATACATAAAGTAGATATGTATAAAGATGCAGGTATGCATGTGTATGTGTATGCATGTGTATGTGTGATGAGTGCATATATAAGTGCATGTGCATATTAGAATTAATGCATATGCATATGAATGTAAGTAGAAGTATATGTGTGCATGAGTTAAATAGGCATGTTTACTTACGCATTAAAAACATAATTATGTTAATGAGTGTTTTATGCTAATTAAAACCATACTTATGAATCCTAATGTCTCTTGCAGATCATTGAAGGGATTTCAAAAGAAGAATACGAGAATACGAACATACGAAATTTTCAGGATCACAAAAATACGATATTTGAATATTGTTTCTTAAGTTGTATAGGTTTATCTATTAAGAGAATTGTATTAGCATTTATGATAAACTTTTGTATAGGCTTAAATCCTAAAGATCTCTAGCACTTCTAATTTTTGATATACATAAGATTTGTATAGGCTTAAATAAGATTGATTTTGAAATTCTCCATACTGTTTCTCTGAAAAATAATTGAGATCTTTACTTTTTTATTTTCGTATGTCTAAAGAGATAGAATCTACAAGTACTTCTAAACTAGTATCTACAAACGATTCTGATATTAAGAATCAAGAATTAGAAAACTTAATTATAGGAACATTACTTCCATCTTCAATTGATAGTTCAAATAATAACGAAAATATAGAAGTTGAAATTATTAAAGATAAAGTAGTTAACGAAAATTTACACACGTTAGATTACGATCGTCTTCTTTCTAGAATTTTACCTTTAACTACCATAGTTTTGCTAGAACCGGAGGACAAGAAAGACTTATTCCCACCTAATTTAGTTAGAAAACCTAACTCAAATCAAATTGAGAACGAAGAAGTTCACTTTGTTAAAGATAAAATTACAAACGAGAACTTAGTTATGTCTTATCAATTAGAAGCTATAGAACATTATAGAAACGCTCGTCCTTACGGTCCTTAGTCTAAATAATTAGTTCTAAATTTACATTCCCATATACTAGAAACATATAGGTTTTTTATCACACCTAAACTGAAAAATCAACCGAAGGCCCTAGGCATACTTAGAAGCACCATGTGTGCAGTCACACGGTTAAGTTAGCGCGATTCTTGTAGATGAACGTCAGCCTCCCTTCACACCCCTCTACGACAGCGCCCTCCACTTCCTCTTTCCCCGTCCCCGTGCAGTTTCCCCCCCCAACCCCTGCCCCATAGTCCCCACCAGTCCCCCCACCCGCACAGCCCACAACCCACAACCCATGCACACCTTCCGCCTCTTCAACACATAGAGAAAGAGAGAGAGAGAGAGACAAAGGACAGAATCCGAGGTGTAATCAAGAACTAACTGGATAGGACATGACCTAATTGAAGGCTTTGGGTTGATATTAGCGATCTTGCAACCTGCATAGATCAAGTTTATCTATCAGGTTAATATGGGTCGCCTCTTTTTTTGACAAAGCTTGATGCAGCATTTTATACGTGCAAACTCTGCCATACTCATCCCGCAAAACATTGAGGAGGTCATGTCGAAGGCTTTTCATTGTCGAAATGGTCCAGCATATTTATTTAACTCTATAGTCAATGTCATAGTGGGGAGACTGAAGAGTGGACGACGACAACTCGAATCTGCATTTGATGAGGCACATAAGTACAAGGAGGGAGAATTCATTTTGGAGAGGTTAAACTCCTTTCAGAAATTTTGGAGAGGTTAAACCCCCACACCCACCTCCACCGCCATCTCCACCAACCTCTCCATCCCCGTCATCTTTTCCCCCACAACCCCCACCACCATCTCCACCGTCCCCCTCCATCCCCCTCATCTTTTCCCCCACACCCACCCCCACCACCATCTCCACCGTGCCCCTCCCTTCCCCTCATCCTTTTCCCCACAACCCCCACACCCACCCCCACCACCATCTCCACGGTCCCCCTCCATTCCCCACATCTTTCCCCCACAACCCCTACACCCACCCCCACCACCATCTCCACCACCCCCTCATCTTTTTCCCCACACACCCACCCCCACCACCATCTCCACCACCCCCTCATCTTTTTCCCCACGATCCCCGCACCCACCCCCACCACCATCTCCACCGTCCCCCTCCATGCCCCTCATCTTTTTCCCCACAACCCCCACACCCACCCCACCACCATCTCCACAATCCGCGTCCATCCACCTCATCTTTTTCTCCACAACCCCCACACCCACCCCCACCACCATCTCCACCATGTTCCTCCATTACCCTCATCTTTTTTCCCACAACCCCCACACCCACCCCCACCACCATCTCCACCGTCCCCCTCCATTCCCCTCATCCTTTTCCCCACAACCCCCACACCCACCCCTTCTTTCGCCCCTCCATCTCCACTACCTCCACTCCCATCCTCTCTCCACACCCATGCTTGATAAAGTTCAGATGACTATCCTAAGTAAATATAATTGGCTCCTCACGTGTCAGATATCCAAAGACATAAATTGGCTCCCTGATTATGCCTTTCATATTGAACATGCTTTGGCAAAAACTTCTTTTGATGTTGTTACGTTAGTGATTTTCGAGTATGAAGAAGATGAATCTTCGAGTTAAGGAATTCTTTGGGCTCTTGGATTGGTGGGATTAAAATCAGCCCTTCATCCCTCCATCCGCACCACCCACCATCTCTCACACAATGGGTCATTCCAATATCACGGGCAGCATAAAATGAGGATCTCAGCTTGCAGGCAAAAGTGGTAGTAAAAGTGTAAGTCATTAGGGTGAAAAACGGCCCAAAAAGGGCCGTGTAAGGATTTCAATTAGTTGTGCATAATCTGGATTAAAGTTCTCAAATCCTTTAAGAAATTCCGTGTAGGTTCATTTAAAACGTATCTTATGCAAATTTTGAAGAGAGAGAAACTCGTATGATAATCATGAAAAGTTTGTGTGATATCTTATGCCTCGAAGTTTGTGCTCATTGGGCGCTGATCAAAATTCGAATTTTCCTCTTGTTCACGGACCTATATAATGTGTGTTGATGACGTTTTGTGCTTTTTTACTCTACTTTTCAAAGCAGGCATGTTTCTCTCTTTCACGTCATTTTAGATACTTGCCGATCACTTTTCATAGCAGACCATGGAAAACCTTAACCCAAATACTCTCATTGAGCTTTCAAACAATTGAAATCATTCTGAAAAGTTCCATATCAACATTGTAGTTAATCAGGAGTATGTGACGACAAGAAAAGTATTTCGAAGGGCTCTTCATCCTCCTAAAGTGGATGGATTGCGAAAGGAAGGCAAGAAACATATCGACATATGGGCAGATGGATCTGTTTATCCAATTGATCCACAAACTGGAAGGTATCCCCCTTTTCATAACCTTCATGATCTGATTAGATTTGTAGGAGATGGTGAGGATGGTTTACGAGGCTATTGTTCAAAGCTCTGGGATATTTCAAGGAATTATGTACCATACATAAACTATCTACAAAGCACACTACATCAGAAGGATTTACATATGAGGGAGCTAGAAAACAAATTATCCACTTTATCTTCTCAGTTAGAGTCTTTTAATAAAATGAAAGAAACTCCTATAGGTTTGAGAATGCGGTCAAAACAAATAAAACCTTTTTTAAATTTAACTGAAAAATCTGGCCAGAAAAAGAAAAGAATGAAAATTGTTAGAGATCATGTGACAAATGTTCTAGGTTTCAATATGTCGAGCAGTTTTGAGCGCATACATTTGTATAATGAAATGTTGAGTGAGAATGATGTTTTAAGACTATTGAAACTGAATGAAAATACATGCTTGAAACACTTTGTTTTTCAAAAACTCATGACAGAAATGAATCTGTTACTAGAACCATCTCAAATTCAGAAGATTTGTGATAGTGTCGGAGTGACTAGGAAAGGTTATAGAGCAATTTCAAAAGTTTGGTGTGAATTTTTAAATTTAACAAAGTTCGAAGTTTTGGATTGCCTAGACCCCATCATGTAGGGAAGTTTGGTCTCTGCTTGAATAAGAAGATCACATCAGTATTTGGTGAATATAAACATATTCATGGTAACATGCCTTATGAAGTAGGAAAACAAAAGTTACATTTCACTTACAATGCATTTAACAACATATGGATATATATTATTAAACTTCAAACATACATGGTTCAGTTCTATAATATAAAAGGACATGAATGTTCTGGTCTATTGAAATTTGTAATCAAACTTGATGAAGCTGAGCTTAAAAATTATCAAAAGATGGAGAGAATAAGTATTGCTCTGATGAACAAAGCTTTGGACTATGGCCTTGGGAAATTGGATACTCCGTCTCTCAAAGTACAATCAGAAATGGAGTTATGGTGGGTTGGTTGTGCTCAAGTTCCATCTGAGAACCATAAAACACTTAAATGGTTATTCTCACAGACAGACATTCCAAATGTTATCCAAAAGTATCATGCATGAGAATTGTTGAATGTGAAAGACTACGGGAACTTTCAAGTTGAGTGGCATTTGAGTGGAGACCTAAAGACGCTCAAATGCATGTTTGGTATAAGTGGGGGAGAAAATTCTAAGTACCCTTGCTTGTACTACATGCAATGCCCAGGCACAAATGGATGGATTTCTAGAGTTGAGGCTGAAGAGGCTCCTTCCAGACAAAATGTTATTCTTCATAACTACTCATCTTCTTCAATGATTTGGGATCCCATACTTCCAATAGCATTGACAAATGTACACATATGTACACTACATGCAGAGTTAAGAATCATTGACAAGTTGGTCCGTCTTCACTTGGATTATGCATATTCTATCAAGCCTACAACTCTTGCAGATGAGTGCATAAAAAAATGTGAATGTCTTCTTTCAGAAATGGGATTTCATGGTGGTGATGTTCATCTAAGAAAAGTTCTAAGCTTTCACAAAATACAGGTGATGTACTATAGGATGTCTCAATGGGAGGTGCAAAAGCAAGGAGATTCTTCAGCAACCATGATGACAAACAACTAAATGCCATGTGGAATTGTTGGAAAAGATTTTGTGAGGTCACGACTAATGTAAAAATCAAACCAGAAATAGCAAAAAAGAGAATGGACGTGTGGGTCAAACTAGATAATCTTTTTAAGGTCATGAGGCAACAGGTAACATCAAAACGTTATGTGACAGATTTCAGAAAGGCGACCATAGAGCTTATAGAAACTATCATAGAGGCATGGGGTGCCAAGGACATAACATACTACTTGGTGAGTTCCAAATATATTCTATTCAATTTATTTATTTTTAATTGAAATAAAGATCTAATGAGATTCTTCTGCTCTTCTAGCATATTCTTCTTGTGCATGGTGCATTCTTTGCAGAAAAAGAACCACTTGCCATGTGGAACACCCAAGGCATGGAAAAATCGCATTATCAAGCAAGGACAAGCTTCTTTAGGTGTACAAGGAAAGGAGGAGGAGTAACAAAGAGCAATGCCTCTAGAGAGCTTTTTGATTTGTTCTTTAGAAGACAATTACAAAGGACCTCATGCCAAATATAATCAGAAGGATGTGACTATCACCAGCCAAAATCATCATGTATCAATATCACAAAATGAAAAAGACTACATTCAAACACAGCTTTAATATTTGCAATGTTTTTTTATTTTTTTCATTTCATGTATGTACATTTTCTGATGTATTAAGCTTTGAAAAGAAATATGTCTATTACCATTAGATGACTTTGACCAGAGAACTCTTCATGGATCAATAACAATTAATATTAGGCCATGGATCAGTTACACCAAAAAAGTTTGCAATGTCTTATATCACATTGGGCAATTTCTGTATATGTACATTTGTTAAGATATAGAATTTGAAAAAATGAGGTCATTCCTTGAGCCTCTTTACAGAGCTAGGCTCTAGCAAATCACCTCTATATCTGAGGAACTCTTTTCTCTTGTATCCAGCAATGCTTTTTAAATCTGAGACCCCTGCAGCCATTGCATAACTTGAATAACAAAGAAAGTATCTTGCCCTTGAAGCATTGAGTCCTGGGGCATATCCAAAAATTATGAATGCAGCTGCTCTTTCAAGCAGCAAAACTCTGAAAGCATTAAACGGTATTGCAGTAAAACCCATGTATTTTGATAGAGTCCTCAAGCAGAACAATGCAAAGTCTGGCTCCTCACTATAGTGCTTGTGAATAACACAAAAAGTGTCTGGGTTCAGCTTTGGAAGATAGTGGATAATAGAATGAATATCCACCTTTGCTTTTCCTTTCTCTTCTATGGCTTTTCTTGTTCCCTTGCCCCTTCCAAGGTAATTGTCTTCATCCAATAAAGTTAACTATGGTAAAAATGAAAAACAAGGTCAGATGAAGTGCAAGAAATCTTTTGGAGTCATGAGAAGTAACTTGAAACAATTAGACATAAAGCAAGAGACACTGTTGAATGAGTGGAATTCTTACAAGCGAGATATCCATAGTCATTGCTGCATGCATTTCCTAGACACGACTGATGCAAGCAATAAGGGCCAACGGAAAATATCCGATGGGCCTTATCGCTTGCATCGATTGTGATCGATTTCTGACACTTCTAATGGAGATCTTGGACAAATCCGATAGAAGGTAGAGGTTTTGCATCGGTCCCATCTCATAACCTTAACCTAAAATTCTTAAGAATATTTTCAACTGTATACCTTGACATCATCTGACTCAAGTCCAAACATGACCGATGCAAGCGATAAGGCCCAATGGAAAATATCCGATGGGCCTCATCGCTTGCATCGGTCGTGAGCGACTTCTTCCAGTCTAAATGGAGACCTTGGAGAAAACCCATTGCCCGCAACTCATCTCCTTAGCTTAAGAATCATGCGAATATATCTCCTTAGCCCATCTCATATCCTTTCCTATACACAACCGATGCAAGCGATGAGGCCAACGGAAAATAATCGATGGACCTTATTGCTTGCATCGGTCGTGGTTGATTTCTTTGTCTTAAGGGAGACCTTGGAGAAAACCTATCAAGAGAATATATTTTACTCTATACCTTGCCACTAGAGATTTTGAATCGGTCCCATCTCATATCCTTATCCTAAGATTCTTGAAAAAGCAAGCGATAAGTGCCATCTCATATCCTTTCCTTAACACGACCGATGCAAGCGATGAGGTCCAACAGAAAATATTCGATAGTCCATATCGCTTGCATAGGTCATCGCCGATTTCTCACTAAAAATGAGGATCTTCGAGAAAAATTAAAATTATTAAGAATATATTAAACAGCATACCTTGACCTCATCTTCCTCCTCGATGAGCTCTTTTGAGTCAATACAAATTGTTCCTTTGTCCTCAGCAACATCCAAGAATGAATAGCCGTGCCCAAACGAGCATATTCCAAGTTGCTTCTGATGCTCATCAAAATCTTCATCAGCAAGTCTTGGCTTCTATGAGATAGAGTTCTCAAAGCATCTTGAAAGGGCTTCTAATGAATCTTTGAATTCTTCATTAGACAAATCCAAATCAAGACACAGAAATTCTTCTTTTCTTTCTCCTTTCTCATTGATGAATCTCCTTGCAACTTCTTCTGACTCAGCTATAGCTGCAAGGCAGTAGTCCTCCATTAGATTGAAAAGTTCTTGAATGTAAAAAAGAGGTATAAACTCTTTTTCGGACATAAAGTAAAAAGCTAGATTTTGGAGAAGTAGGGACTTCTCAAACACTTGAACTTCTTCAGTTGGCTCCCTTATTGCAGTCTCTGCTTTAAAAGTGGCCACATCAAAACCTTTGACCTGCTCTTCTTCTGCTTGGAGATTGATCTCCTCAACAATCTCCATGACACCTTTCATAGTTTTTGAGCTTCCCTCAAGCGTCAGCTCTAAGGAAGGCTCGACTTCAACATGAACAATTTCCTCCTTTTCAACTGAGATGTGATCGAGCCATATCAAGAAGGCAATGTTTAAAGGGAG
Organism: Ceratopteris richardii; assembly: GCA_020310875.1. NCBI lineage: Eukaryota > Viridiplantae > Streptophyta > Polypodiopsida > Polypodiales > Pteridaceae > Ceratopteris > Ceratopteris richardii. The sequence continues at coordinate 83,565,610 of CM035427.1, read as the reverse complement.
CAAGGAGCAATCCTTTTCATGTTGTGGGCATAAATCAAGCTTCCCTGGCAAAGGGGAAATCCTTTCGCATTTTCTTGTGATCTTTGCCCTATGTGTTGGATCCTTCCCAAAGATGTGAGGATGGACAAAGGTTTTCTGAGAAATAGAAAGGATGTTTCCATTGAGCAACCCCAAGAAAATCTCCTACTCATCCTTAAAATTTTTTTGATTTCTCTAGGAGTTTTTGTAAGTCAATTTTGGGGTTCAATATCGTCATTGCATCATGAAAATAATCTACAGTTAAACCATCTTGAACCATGAAATCAAGAAGTTTCTCTGATGGAGAGAGAGTAAGGATCTCATTCATTCCCTCCGTCTAAGCTACAGCTTCACTTGTATGTTTATGAGGAGAACACAACCGATGCAAGCGACTACAGCAAGTCAACGTTGGTCAGACGGGGAAGATCGCTTGTATTGGTCGTGTCGGGGATGAAAACAAAAAAGCATATAAATGAGAATAACGATCAAATGACATGGACCAATCACTGAGTGCCACGTGGTAGAGCGTACAGTGCCTGATTCAATGGTTGGATGATGTGGCCCAATCAAATTATGCCACATGGCAAAAGACATTCGAATTCGCAACGACTATATGGCATGGACCAATCGACGAATGCCATGTGGCACCAATGGTCAACTCAGATTTGGGACCCATTTAAGCTTCCCTGTTCATTTCTTTTAGTTTTTTTTGTCAACGCTTTCCAAGCGTCAAGGTTCCATCGCCACCAAGTTTTCAAGCTGCTTCTTCACAATTTCTATAGAGAGCGCCCTCTGCAATAGGTAATATCGACACGACCGATCCGAGATTTTTGGATAACCCTAATCGCTTGGATCGGTCGTGTTTCTAAAATGGCATCGAGTCCTTGTATGCTTGAGTATTATGCATTGTAACCTATATTTGAAAGCAATTTGAGTATTATGCCTGAATTCACAGACGATCGATGCAAGCGATAAGGGACATCCGCGCACCTACGAATGACTCTAATCGCTTGCATTGGTTGTGTCTCTGCAAGTGCAGAGTCATTGATCACATCTTGGAAATTATGTTTTTTCTCAATGATACTTAATCAGGGACGACCGATGCAAGCGATAAGGGACATCCGGGCACCTACGGACGACTCTTATCGCTTGCATTGGTCGTGTCTCTGCAAGTGCAAAGTCATTGATCATAGCTTGCAAATTATGTTTTTTCTTAATGATACTTGAGTATTTTGCATTGTAAGATATATTTGAACTAGTATTGATTGATATATGATGATGAATTCAAGGACGACCGATGCAAGCGATCAGGAACATCCGGGCATTTCCGGATGACTACTATCGCTTGGGTCGGTTCTGTCTCTGACATTGGTAAGAGTGCTTGATCAAAATTTTCGAAAGTAGGTTTCCTTTATTTCCTATTTCTTGCCTTAAGACTCTCACTTTGTGCAGAGTATGGCTAGGACCAAAAAGACAACAAGGAAGTTGTACCCTGAGGGTCACGACCAGATTGCCCAGGAACAAAAATCCTAGGAGCAAAATGTCCAAGAGCAAAATCCCCAGAAGGTTGAAGGCAATGTATCAGACAAGCCTTCAAAGAAAAGGGTCAAATACCATGTAAAGTCTTTAAGGGAAATCAGAAGAGCTCAAAAGTCTGTGGGATTGATGAAGACCTCATCGTTTGTCAATGTGAGGTGGAAAACGCAAGCACTGCTATGCCTTCAAGAAGTTGCATAGGACTTTGCTATTGATTTTATGAATGATGCCTATTTATGTGATGCTCATGCACTTAGGGTAACACTAATGGCAAAGGATTATGTTATTGTTTCAAGAATAAGATATAAATTTGATAAATCTCTGGTTCCTATTGATCACCATGATAAAAAATTCTTCGATATTTTAAATATACCTCCAGCTCGAGCACCCAAAACAATAGTTGTCATTGAAGAGATCAACCCTAAGGTCACTCATGATCATGAAACTAGAACTGCAGCGAGTAGTGAGGAAGAGAGGAAAAAGCAGGGACTATTTACAGAGGAAAATGTCATCTTAACCCAGATTCAAAAGTTACAGAAAGCAAATAAAAAGCTCCTTAAGAAAGGAGATGGGTAGGTAATAGTTAATGTTGCAATGTCATGGCAAAAAGATTGGTTTCTTGACATTAGACCTGAAGACAACAAAATGTTGAGGGAGCTTCATGTTGAAATATCAGATAGTGTGGTCAACATTTCACTCAGGTATATCTAGAGGCCTTAAATTGCTCTTGTTTTGCTTAATTTTCTAGTTCCTTAACTGAATTTTTTTTCTTGATTTGTAGGGTTCTTCTTCAACAATGTGAGGAAGCGGTTCAAAGAAAAGTATTTGTTTTAGATCCTCTTCTGACACAGTGTTTTTTGCATAAACATGGAGATGCCAAGTCCTTTCTAGAGGATTTTACAGAAGAGGTAGAATGTGTTATCTACCCATATATTGAAAAGTAAGTATTAATCTTCATTTTGGAAAGATATTTGTTTCATTTAAGAAAGTATATTTACATGCAACTCATTGACAGGGGCCATTTGAGTTTGATTATTGTTGACTTCAATGCATATCAAGCTCTTTTACTCAATTCCCTTCAATCACAACATGGGAATCGCAAAGTGTAAGTTGCTATACATTTTGTTGTTCTCTATTTTAGAGCCATGCCATCCATTCGTTTTTTTAGTTTACAATGCAATGCTGCAAAGCTTCTCAAGATGCATATTGATCACAATTTTCCTCAAATTGCTAAACTGAATGAACAACAACAATTTGGATACATACAAATTCATGTGCCATTGCAGAGAGACTCAACATCATGTGGCTGGAGAGTGGTTGCAAATGCTGTAAGATTCTTGGAAAGAAGGTTTTACAATCTTGAATTGAATTTACCAGACTACCCAGATGCATGGACCATCTTGATCAAAGAGAGAGAGCAATAAATGGCATCATGAAACATGCAATCTGCCCCTATGATCCAGACTCACCTCCACCCCCTCCACCTGATCAAAAAAAGTCTGAAGATAAAAAGAAAGGTCTTCCTATTCACTCACCATTAAAGCATGGGACCAAGAAAAAGAGTAAAGCTGAAAGCCCCAAAAAGGGACAGCAGCAACAGAGAAAACAGGGGTCCAAAAATGATAGAAAGGGTTGAATCATTTTTGAGTCTTAGATTGAAATCCAATGTAAAACCAACATAGGTTGGAAGATTTATTGATGTAAAAATTGTATATACTTATGCCAATCTTCATCTGGAAGATGTTCATTGTAACCATATTTATTTGCCTTTACAATATTTATATGCCTTGAGAAATATACAGTTGTATTGAACCTCTTGATAGTTAAACAAAAGTTCATTGCATGGTCCAATTCAATTTGTTCGTGTCACAAATATGATTGCCTTGTGGGTTTCTTCCTTCATTACTGTTGGAAAGTTTAAACTGGTGAGGATACAGAAGAATATAAAGAATAAAGATTGACATGACCGATGCAAGCGATACGGGGAATCGGAGAATTTTGGATTGCCTCTATCGCTTGGATCGATCATATTATCCATTTCAACATAGGATCCCTTTTTAGCAACCTTGCATGAGATGAGTTGTTGCTAGTCTTTTTTATACTCATGAGTGAAATCTTTACACAATTGAAGTCTCTCACGGTAGTTTCTAACACGACCGATGTAAGCGATACGGGCCATCCGACAAGTTCAGATTGCACTATTCGCTTGCATCGGTCGTCTTCTCTAATCTCATCTCCTTTGTTTTATGCCTTAAGTCATGCTCTTCATATTTTGAAATATCAAACCTTGGATTAGAATTTGCACCACGTTCTCCACCCTCTCTTATATTACTTGTTAAGTGTACAATGATATTTTCTCTTGCATTTCTTGAGGACAGAAAAGATGGATACAGTCAAATTATTTTATTGAGACTAATGTGCACCTTTGATAGACTAAAATAGATCTCTTGTTCATCTAGAATCAACTTATGCAAGTTTCTGTATAATTATTTCTTAGTTGGAACCTCAGCAGGATGTTATGATTAAACAAAAAAATGCCAAGATGAGTTTAGACGAAGGGGAATAATTGAAGTCATCAATTCACTCCTGCAAAATAAATGGAAATATGAAATAATGGACCTAAAAAATATCTTAGAATGTCTTGGTTTATATTCTTATCATTGTACAATAAGAACCTCATCAAAATCTTGAAAGTAAATTACAAAATGCAAATATGAATTTAGACATTTAAAATTCATAATTCACCACCCTGCAAAGAAAATTCAATGCAAGTATCAATAGAAGCTTCTATTAGAGGAAGATACATTATGTAAGAATGTCAGGGCTAACTTGTTACAATCTTAAGGGTTGGAATTTAATCACCCTTGGGGGGAGACAACTCATGCAAGATAATGATTTCTCTGATCTAATGTTAACTATTGCATCATCAACTGAGAGTCTACACTGTGATGATACCTCATCAAGGTATTCTAGGAGCTCCCTTACGTTTGTGAGATTCCAATTTGCAGTGACAATTATTTTCCTTGATTGAAAATCTGGATGAATCAATACTTCTAACTCAAATTCTGGACAGTCTCCTTTGAGTCCAAAGCTATCCAAAGTCCAAGCTTTTTTTACCACCTTCTATAGTCATATCCTAGAACCAGAGATTGTCGACATATTTGATATGAGATTGAAAGAGAATTGGGACTAACTTTACATAAAATAATGTCACCTAGCTTTTGAACTTCTTTGCTATCTCATTCCCTACCTAAAACATCATCAATCTCTGAAATAGAGAATCTCCTATTCAACCACATTGTTTTTGTTTTCTGTAATAACATGTTTTTAAAGCATGCTACAAAGACATGAATAGGCAAAAACCATTGAATCTTTATCCTTCTCGAAATTCGTCCTGTTGACATTGCCTTTTGGATGTCAAATTTAATTTTGCATTGAAAACTTGAAACTATTGAATGATCAGGAGCATCCCAATCTAATGAAGACATGCAAGGACCAAGTACATGTACAAGATTTCTGTAAGAACTCCTCCTTCATGGCACTTGATAATCTGCATAATGGACAAATAACTCTATGCTATTGGAAAATTGAACAAATTTGTCTGCATACATGAGTTCTGCATATTCCTTATGAAGAACTCTGAATGTTCCTACTAAACATTCAACAGGTTGCCATTCCACAATATTGGAAGGAAAGATATCTGCAGTCTAAAAACATATGTTTTATTATACAAAAACAACTGGAATGATAGAAGAGCATTGTCAAACTTCACTTATAGTACGAAGGGAATTGTAGATGATTTTCTAGAACAAGATCCTTAGTGGTGTACACATGTACTCGTGCAAACCAACTGCATCTCTTCAATTTGAAACTGAGAATACGTCCCTTCCAGTGGTTTCTTGTGTTGTCTCTTTTGGCACGCTTGACTTTATGGGCACCTCTACAGCTAGGAAGCATAGTTACCCATTCATTTACTTTCACAGAAAGAGGTTTCCACAAAGAATCCTCTCTTCTGTTGTAAACCTCACATGAGGTTACACGATTGGAAGGACGACGAGAAGAAGAAGCCATTTGAACTTAGAAGAAGCAGAATGTTCAAAGTGAGAAACCAACGTTCACAATTTTTGGCAGTATTTATAGAGAAAAAGGCTTTGTACACGTGGAAACTTTTGATTTGATGTAAACCCTCTCGCTCAATGATCATGAAATTTTGTGAATCCAAAAATATTTCGTATCTTCAAAAATCAAGTCCCTATTGGAAATTCGAGAATATGCTTTGTGTAGTGTGCCAAAGTATCTTTCTTTGCATCCAACCAAAAACTTGTACATTGAATACGAGACTCTTCATCCCTTTAGCGGCGCTTTTAGACAAAATTGTATAAGAAAAAGAAATTCTTCATACGGTTAAAAGAGACAACAATGTTATACTCTTGTACACGTGGAAAGACTCTATTTGTCAATTTTCTTAATCTCTCATTAGCAAACAGCCCCTTTTCCGCCGTCTTTTGCCCTAATGTGGTAAAAGGGAAAGTGGAGAAATGACTATTGCCGTGACGACTTCCTATTCTTGAGGATCCAATTCAAATCTAGTGGCATATTTACTCTACCCCTCCAATTTTGGGTAATCAATCGGTGCTTGGTCAGTGGACGTGAGGAATCGGCAAGGCCCTCTTGGCCTACTGGAGCCTATAAAATCAATGGATTTGTGCTCATTTGACACACATATACCTACATACGTACAAGGGTCCTCTCTTCGCACTCTGTGACTACAAGCCTACTGTAGGAAGTAACTCTGTGGCGAGGATACAGAGTGTGGGATTCCCAATGGAGGGCTAATAGTGCTATAGTGTGAAGAGAGTGGCTTGGTTTTGTCATTCAGTGTGAGTTAGTGGTATTTTCGTGCTCTTCCCGTTGGAGCAAGCCTTCACACTTTGTATTGATCAGTACCAGTCTGCATCTAGTTGTATTCATTGTACCGATTGGATGAATTTCTTGTATTGATGCTGTTTTGGAGTGGCATGTTAGCCTAGAGCATCAACTTTTGAGCATTATTTTGGCCTATATTTTATTCATCTGTGTGAACTAAGGAGTGGTTTTGTCCTTACTATTACCATTGTCATTGATTTACTGTACAATTATTGTGATCTGCCTGCTGAGAGAAATGTTTAAGGGTATACTTCCCTAAGGAGGACCTCCCTTGAGTAGGTGACGTACTGGAAGTGCACATTCTCTATCTTGTTAAAAGTGGATATCCCACTACCTCCTCTACAGTTTGGCATGCACGGTGGGACCCTTGCATTTTTGTGAGAGGCCCTGCAGATAGTAAATAGTCCTCTCTTTCAGTATTTTCTCCCTATTGCATTTGCAAATAGGTACATGACCCATTCACGAGCAGATAAGGAGCCTCTTCATGTACGAAGGAGCCTTAACAAGTCAGCTATATCTTCGACTAGTGAACCTACCTCCCCTCTACCCACCTTGAATTTATCTATTGATTTGGGTGCGACACCACTCTCAAAGGAGAAGCATAGGAGAACATTAGACTTCTCGTCAGATACGTCAAAAGAAACACTAGAGTGAAAATGAAGGATCTCTCTCATTTACTCTCAAGACTCAATATCAAGTTCCCTACCTTCAAGGGACAAGCTTATGAGGATGCTGATGATCATGTGAAGAGGTTCATCTCCTTATTCCGTGGACGAGGTTTGCAAAATAGAGAAGATGCAATGCTCGTACTCTTCCCATCCACATTCGAAGGCCTTGCACACAAATGGTACAACCAATATGCACATGGCCATTTTGCTACATGGGAGGCTTTGAAGATGGCTTTCTCACAAACATTTTGACCAAGAGACTCCTCAGAAATAGCTCTAGCCCAGCTAGAGAACCTAAGGCTAAGATCAGGTGAATACTTTCATGAACTTCACACTAGGACAAAAGCACTTGTTGCACGTCTGCCACATGCTCCAAGTGATTTCTTGGTTAAAAAATGGATAGAAAAAGCTCTTCCCAGGTCATCTCAGCAAAAGCTACGTGAGTCTCTTAGATTAGATGCAACCCTCAATGATTTTGTTGAAGCAACATCACGCATTGAAGAAGTTAGGCAACATTTTGAAGGGGATGCACAATCAAATTATGCTGCAGAACTAGACCCTATTAGGCAACTGAGGAAGGAACCAGAGGCATTGAGAATGCAACAAAATCAATAACAAGAGAATGTCTTGCCACCACTGCGTCGCAGTGATGATGAAGTAGCCCAACTTCGTCACGAGTTAGAAGATTTGTAGACCACTTAGGATATAAGAAGGCAGAGTTGGTGTACAATATGTAACAACAATGGACATTCCAATGCTAATTGTCCTAACAAGGTAAGCTGTCTATTTTGTGGAAAAGATGGTCATGAAGCTAGAGATTATTACTACGTCAAGGGTACACAACAACGAGGTAACCCTCAAGCTTTGGATTCATATTATTCTAGTACTTCAAATGCACCTAATAGAGAGGAAAATTGTACGACAAAGCCTAGATATAATAGGCCATTGATGTGTTATCGTTGTGGTCAGTATGGCTATATGCAAAATAGGTGTTCCCTTCCAGAAGATGCACCTCCTTGTCAACATTGTCAAGAGGCCAAGGATCACTATACAAAAGACTACCCAAGAAGCCATCCTACTCCAATCCACATGATTGCAGTCTCTCCACAAGAAGAAGGTATGAACACTCAGTCTTATGTTGTTTCATCCTCTGCAATGCCCATGATGACTAGAGCCAGATAAGGAGCAACAATCCATAGAGAGGAACAACAAGAATTCCATGATAAAGAGGAGGAAAAGAAGGTTGGGTGGAAGGGCCAAGCAGAAATTGAAGGAGCTTATGAAAGGATGGCTACTTCTCTAAGGGACCAACCAACAAGTCTACAAGAAGACACTCATAAGATAAACATTGAACACATCTTGAAAGGTATTCATCACAAGGTTAGTCTGTACGAACTCATAAAGATGGATTCAAAAATAAGGAGTGACCTACTAAAGATTATACAATCTTCTCACTTGATCCAATCACCTAGTATAGATGGTTTCATGGTTGCTTTTCCCCCTGCACCCTTGGTAGACTACCAAAGCTCAAGATTATTTGTTTGTATAAAGAATGAAGCTCTCAGAGGTGTGATCATAGATGGAGGCTCTTATATCATTTTGATGCCAGATTTCACAATGAGGAAACTGAATCTGAACCCCACTAAGGTGGCACCATTCACAGTTACACTAGCAGATCAACATCGGGTTGCGCCTCTTGGCATTATTGAAAAGGTACTGATGATAGTATAGGGTTGCCACTTTGTTCTAGATTTTGTTGTTATTGCACTTCCACAGGAGACTTCTTACCCTTTACTCTTGGGAAGACCTTGGCTGAGGCAAGCAAAAGCTTTGCAAGATTGGGGAAAAAACAAACTGTGGATTTCAACAAGCTCCAATAGCCAATTGCAACTACATTTGGAAGAAGGATTCGACTCAGGGAAAACCACTAGGTATACTATGGACACTCAGGTAATGCCCTCTCTACCCCAAGAAGAAAATACATTATTGAATTGGATGATGGAAAGTGTAGAGTAGTGCATGGTGGAGATCAATGAAATAGAGGAAGAAGTTGCAGATGAAGGAGAATGAGAGTCTACAGGAGAATACAAACATTGTAGGGGCAACAACTATAGAAGTTTCAGAAAAGGAAAGTTATGAGCATGAATGTAGAGAAGATCTCCCCTTTTTGGATATACCTCAAGGATGGACCAGAGAACATATAGTGGAGATGATTTCTCAAGTAAGACCACTCCTGAAACACTAGTTCAAGAAGTAAATTTAGGGGATGAAGAGAATCCTCAAGTAATCCACTTGGCCTCTTGGCTATGGTATTATCCCCCTTTACTGCAGAAGGTAACTTCTTTACTTTTTGCTTACAAAAATGTCTTCGCATGGTCCTACAAAGATTTAGCAGGAATACAAGAGGAGCTTGGATTACACCAAATACCCTTAGTTGAGGGAGCCGCGCCTACAAGAAGTAGGCCGTATCGACTCAATACAAAGTATGCAGAATTAGAAATTACAAAACTAGAAGAAGCGGGTATAATTGTTCCAGTAGAACATTCTAGGTGCCTTTCTTCTATGGTTATTGTACCCAAGAAAAATAGTGGAAAAATAAGAGTCTGCATTGATTTTCATGCCTTAAATAAAGTGACTGTTCAAGATGGATTTCCTCAGCCCTTTATAGAGCAAGTACTTGAGGAAGTAGCCGATCACACTTTGTATAGCTTCTTGGATGGTTTTAGTGGCTACAATTAGATAGTGATCCATACTCATGATAGGGACAAAACAACTTTTGTTACTCCATGGGGCCCTTATGTCTATACTCGCATGGATTTTGGTTTGAAGAATGCACCAGCTTCATTTAATAGAACAATGTATTTAATATTGGGCAAGTGGTTGACAACCTTCCTCCCCATTATCATGGATGACTTTTGAGTGTTTTCAGGCATAGATAGAAGAGCACCAGTTCAAGATTTCCATGATCATTTGGAAAATCTAAAGGAAATCTTTGAGAAATGTATCAAAAAATGTCATTTTTTGGTCACCAAGGGCACTCTTCTTGGTCACATAGTATCTGCTGAAGGGATAACCGTGGATCTTGCGAAGGTTATTGCTATTCTTTCCATGCCTATTCCACAAAGCCCAAAGGAAGTGCAAAGATTTTTGGGCCATGCAGGATACCATAGAAGAATCATACGAATGTATTCAGAAATAGATAAGCCCTTGTCAAGGCTTACCAGTAAAAAGGTCCCCTTCTCATGGACTGCTGAAGCTGAAAAAGCATTTTGTGAACTAAAATTTAGGTTATGTACTGCTCCACCTTTAAGTGTTCCTAACTGATCATTGGAGTTTCATGTGCATACAGATGCCAGTCTTCATGCTGTTGGTGCAGTTCTATCTCAACGATCATCACACAAGGTTGATAGACCTATCTACTATGCTAGCAGATTACTCACCAAGGCAGAAAGGAACTACATTATGAGTGAAAGGAAAGGTTTGGCTATTGTATTTGCTCTTCAGAAGTTTCGGCATTGTCTTCTCGGTGTACATTTTATAGTCATATCTGACCATCACCCCTTGAAGTACTTGATAAACAAACCTAGAGTGGCTCGAAGTGTTTGGACATGGTTACTCCTGTTTCAAGAATTCAACTTTGATATTCATATTAAGCCAGGAAGAGAGCACTACATGGCAGATCAAGTATCCAAGACTGCAATGAGCGAGAAGGCAACAGGTATTAATGATGAACTGGTGGATTGTAATCTATTCTTAGTAGCAACTCAAACTGATTGGTATGATGGAATTCTCAATTTTCTTACTACTCGAAAAACCCTAGAGCATTTGATACCTACAGAAAAGAGAAGATTAATCCTTAAAACCAAGGCGTACTCACTCATAAATGGGAATTTACATAGATATTGTAAGGATGATATCTTCAGAAAGTGTGTTCATCCAGAGGAGGTAAATCTTGTGCTAGAGGCTACACACAGTGAAGGGCATGTAAAGGGGGAATAATTGGCTCACAGAACCATCCACAAAGGACTATGGTGGCCTCATATTTACAAGGATGCGATCAAGTTTGCTAAATAATGCCACATTTGCGAGAGATGTGCTCCTATGCCAACCAGATTAAATTTCCAACCATTAGAAATATCTAAAGGATGGCTCCGATTTGAACGATGGGGTCTTGATTTCATAGGACCTATTAGTCCAATTGGTCACCCTGGGGGTAAGAAGTATATTTTGATGGCCACATGTTATGCAACTAAATGGATAGAGGCTAAAGCTAGTGTGGACTGCACGACTTTAACAGTCGCTAAGTTTTGTATAAACGTATTTTCTCAAGATTTGGTTGCCCACTCGAAATCACTAGTGATAGGGGGACACATTTTGTGAATCAATTGCTCCAATTTATATTTGACAGGTACAAGGTCTTCCATAAAAAATCTTGCGCCTACTATCCAAGGGCAAATGGCCAAGCAGAGAGCTCCAATACGGTTTTGATCGGATTGCTAACAAATTATCTTTTGATCATCAAAGCTTTTGGCCACAAGCATTGATCGGTGCAATGTGGGCTTTGAGAACTACAAAGAGGGGAACCACTCGTGAGAGTCCATTTCGCTTAGTATATGGAAAAGAGGCATTAGCACCATTCGAATTTATTATCAGAAAAGAAATTGGAGCCAAAAACATTGGCATTGAACCTCCAATCAGGAGACTAGTGGCATTAGAAGAATACAGAGGAGGAGCAATGCAAAAACTTAAGGTAACACAAGAAGAGCACAAAAGATTGCACGACAGGTATCTTAGGACCAATGAAGTACAGGAAGGATCCCTAGTTTTGGTGCATCAATTTCCAGCAGTTTCAACCAAATTGGCACCCAAATGGATAGGACCCTACAGAGTCATAAAGGTATTACCACATAGAGTAGTGCATTTGGAGGATTTGCAGAGTAAGAAGATACCCCTGGTCAACATCTCCAGGGTAAAGAATTACCTGAATTAAGTTAAAAGGGAACCACTTCGTTCACTATATACAGCGTATTTCATGCACTATTTGCAGTTTGTTTTGGTTTTATTGAAATAAGAAAATAAGGAGAAATTGCACCGGGACAGTGCAAAGTCTTGATGTGGGAGTCTGTAGCACATCCCTCTTCTCTCTCTCTCTCTCTCTCTCTCTCTCTCTCCGTGCATCATCTCTCTCTCTCTCTCTCTCTCTCTCTCTCTCTCTCTCTCTCTCTCTCTCTCTCTCTCTCTCTCTCACACACACACACTCTCTTTGAGCCCGCACCCCACCCCTCCACCCCCCCTTCCCGCACCACAACCCCACACCCCTGCCTCTCTCTCTCTCTCTCTCTCTCTCTCTCTCTCTCTCTCTCTCTCTCTCTCTCTCTCTCTCTCTCTCTCTCTCTCTCTCTCTCTCTCTCTCTTTGACCCCGCACCCCGCCCCTCCACCCCCCGCGCTTCCCGCACCACAGCCCAGACCCCCACCCCCCCCCCCTCTCTCTCTCTCTCTCTCTCTCTCTCTCTCTCTCTTTCTCTCTCTGACCCTACACCCTGCCCCTCCATCCCCCGTGCTTCCCGCACCACAGCCCCACACCCTCGCCCCTCTCTCTCTCTCTCTCTCTCTCTCTCTCTCTCTCTCTCTCTCTCTCTCTCTCTCTCTCTCTCTCTCTCTCTCTCTCTCTCTCTCTCTCTCTCTCTCTCTTTGACGTCGCACCCCACCCCTCCACCCCCCGTGCTTCTCGCACCACAACCCCACACCCCCGCCCCTCTCTCTCTCTATCTCTCTCTCTCTCCCTCTCTCTCTCTCTGTCTGTCTCTCTCTCTCTCTTCCCCCCCCTGCATGCCCCGCCATCCCCACTACTCCCGCCCGCTATCCCCACCACCACGCTGTGGTCGAGAATCAATATCGAGGCTTGTGAGCATCAAACTAAAATCGAGTGATCTCTAGCCTTAATTGTGATTCCATTGAGAATTGATCCTTGCTCAACTTGCTTGTTGGTGCATGACTCACATTACTTCATATGTGTTTGCAAAGCGATTAAGGAAAAGAAAAATCTAGATACAAATATTTGGAGATGTGTTAGTGCACAAACATACGTATGTGTGTGTTTTTGAATAAGATGTGCATAATTATGTGCCACAATTATCATCTGTGTGTGAAGTGTGTGTCAAAAGGAATATTTGCTATGTGTTCATGTTTTCATATGAAAATATGTAAAAACAGTACATATGCATCTATACATACATACATATGTTTTATATATTAAGTATTATTATACTTTCGTGCATGTATAATTTAAATTTGTGAATAATTGTATATGTTTTTACTATGAGTGTGCGCGTTTACTAAAAATTATGTTAGAAGGTAATGTTTCCCATTACTTGTTTACAAGCGTGATTTATACATATGAACCTAATCATTATGATTGTAAAAAGAAGATTCAAAATTGAAAAGGAATAAAATAAAAACAAAAGAAAACGGAATAAACCAAAAACTACGTGTATATTTGTACGTATGCGTATGATATTTGTTTGGCAATTACTAAACATGTTTGAAAGGGCGAACAAGGATGGCTCTTTGGGAAAAGGAGGAAGGCGGCAACGAGGATGCCATGTACAGGAGGGCTTTGTGGAAGAACAAGGGAATTTGGCAAAGGATAGAGTAATGGAATCCATGCGGCAGGCTCATCTGCTCAGCGACAGATAAATAACAGTTCTTGAAGGAAAAGAAAGGTGCCCTCCCTCTAGTGATTCAAAGACAGAGATCCGGAATTATGTGCTAGAGGTGTGTCTTCCCCTTCTTGTGTGCAAGATAATTTACTTCGTGTAGAAGCTACTTAGCCATTGATCGATGTGAAGACAATATTTTCTCCTGTTTCTCTGTCAATTCCTGGGAAAGACAGCAGCCAAGCAGAGAGCGATATGTAGAGGAAATAACAGAATTCATGTCGATGGATGTTGATGGTGTGCTAGAAGGGGGCAACTGTGTGCATTCTATCTTATCTTAGTGCTTAGAGCACTTATCTGCAGATAGAGATCATCTTCTCACATTGATTTGATGTTTTTTTCCTCCATTGTTGCTTTAGTGGTACAATGGCTCATTCAATTCTATTGAAAAATCAAGCAATGGAATGTTCCGCAAACTATATTCAGTTGATCATGAGAGTTCATATATCAAAGTCAGCCCTACCATCGAAGGTGTGCTTGCGCTTCCATAGGTGAAAGGTAAACAATGAAGGAAAATATAGTTTTAGTATTTTATTTCAAGCTATTGTGAACGCACTGAAGTGTTTCAGAACTGGCTAACTTAAGGACAAATGTTGTTTGTTCATACACTTTTTGTGAATGCTACCACGTTGAACTCGTGTCTGTTTTTGTGCTGATAGAAGAATCGCAGGATCATACATTGATCGTCAGGAAATAACATCAATCTTCTTGTAAATAAAAGCATATAATGAAGTGCGTAGATATTTTCCTTTATTAAAATGTCTCCAATAACCTATGCCAGGTCCATGAATTTATGAAGATCACAAGTTCTATGTGTGATACAGAGTGCGTATCTATACTAGCTCAATATGACGGCTAGTGTAACTGATTAAAGGGTGAACAATTTTTTTTTAAAACAAAGGAGGCAAATTGTCGCTACAAAATCTGATACCATCCTCTGAAACATTTACTCTTTACTGCTATGATTTTTGTTTATGATGAGTATGACGAAGTTCACAGTTAGGTTGTTTAATTCGTGCTCCTAGGTACTTTAAAGAAAAGGTGCCTACTAAATCTTAGTTTTGTTCTGGAACTTGTAGAAAAATTGATGTTACTCCGCACTTGAAAATAGCTACAAATGAGTACAGCTAGATAGAGATTATGAGGCTAGAATGGGGTCTCTCTATCATGAGCAAATCGGAATAATTTCTCCAAGCGCAGGTCTTATGAATTTATCTTATTTAGCTATTAAGATTATAGAAACTGGCTCATGAATTTGTTCCCCATCACTTGAGATCCACCAACATAATGATATAAAGACAGGGCAACAGAGCAAAGGAATCGAGTTTTCCTTGGTGCGAGTGTGATAACTTTCTCGGAGAAAGGCCACAGCTTGTTTTTTTTTGGCACTTCAAAATGCATATGATGCGCATTAAAGGCACAAGATGTTGCATATTATAATCGATATGGAGAAGATTTTATAAACAAACAAAAAGTCTTAATTTGTTCTCTCCTTTGTGTGAGTCTTATTTGCTAATTGATGGTATCTTTATAAGCGTTGTTTAAGGAATAAACTGACAACGAAAGGGATACATGAAGTGACATTATAACGAAGTTATGGAGGAAATCGTGCAGTTATGGAGATAAATTTTCTGCATTAAACGTGCCAATTTACTCAATGAAGTCTTATTTGTATACTTTATCAACTTACATTACTTACATTAGCTTAGGGAACTCATATGTTTGCGATGTGTTCAAACAGACAAAAAGGGTGATTTCTATGTTTTGTGCATGTGTGTTTGTTTCCCTGTACGCACTCCACGGTCCTTGCTTTGAAGCACATATATTGACGTCTATGCATAAACAATTTAGACAAACAAATTCTCTATGAGTATCCTTTGTCCAAGCCTAGATCTACATGACTCTCTTTGAATCTAACATGAACTAGCTGCTCTAGCTGTCGGGGACTTTTCGCACCTTTGGAATTCAACTTCAAACTCTCTCCTTAGTGGAAAGCTCTATCGAGCTCTCTCCTTTCACGAAACATCGCGACATACCTGGTGAACCTGACGTGAAAGGAGGGGGTGGATAAAATATCGAACTATTTTACTAAAGAATAGAGTCAGCATTCAAAAATCGAGCGATCTAGCAGTTTTGACATGGAAGATCTCTTAGCTCAGTTCATACACTTTCAGGAAGAGGATAGGTGTCAAAAAGCCATCCACTCGCTTCATGACTGTTTAATGAAGCGATGTGGGTTTTTCAATGGCAAAAATGTTTCCAAGTTTTGTAAAGAGTATGAACTCGAGGCAAAATACTTAGGTGTTGGGTTGACTCCGATGACGGAAAAAGAACTATGCGAAAACTTTATCTATGTGTCGGGATATGACACACGGGACCAAATAGTGCAAATAAATAAAACAACATGGTGTCGATACAAAGCGATACTCCTCAAGCATTTTATGCTAGAGGACCTTGATAAAGTGACTCGTAAGTCTTTTCTGAGGTGGGTTCATATACCCAAAGGTCAGCCAATTCTCGAGATCAAAGAAGAGTTTGAGCGGCAATATGATGATCTCTCTAAGCACGATAAGAGGTGCATAAGTCATGAAAGGGTGTTGTTGTTTCTTCGAACAATCGATGTTAAAGCCCGAGAAGAAATAATTCCGCTTCTACAAGATATAGACTCTGACTCGGGGCTCACAGAGGATTGGACACTCGTCCATGAAGCTGTGAGGAGATATGTGCAGAAACAACAAACAATAGAAAATTTTTTAAATGATTGGCAAGCTGACATTTATGCAAATGAAGATGCACAAATTCCATGCATTTCTAAAACTAAAAATAATTTACAAATCCATAGATTAATAGAGACCCCAGTTGGGCATAAAGAAGATATGCATGGAATACACGTACTTGCTTATGAAGAGGATCACTATAAAGAACCTATAAGCATAAGTGATGCAATCTCTGAGGATTCAAGGTACCAAGAGCCTATAGATACTTTGATTACATATACAAACATTGTATATGCACAAACCCCCAAGATGGGAGGAGCAAAGGAATATGCGGAAGCTAAACAAAACAAAATCAAACCAATATCAAACATACAACAAAACAAAAATAAACAAAACATACCAAGAAAACAACATGAGGCTTCCTATAATCTGATAGACTCCTCACTTCTAAGGGATGGTAATTAAACAAACAAAGAGGCAAGATATGATAATAATCAAGATTTAAAGATATCTACGGGAAGTCAAGGTAATCAGAAAGAGATTGCAAATGAAATAACTCAAAATAATCTAGTGAATCCATGTGAAGATCAAGCACAAGATGGTTTTTCTTGAATGACGAGACCAAGCAATACTCGAGGAACTATTTGATTCCATCTAAGAGTGAAACATCTTTTGAAGCATATGATTCAAATATGAATTATGGACAAATGATTGATTCGTATAAAGAGAATGTAAGTGAGCAGGATGTCAATCAGGAGGACATGAATATGATGAGTCCTCTAGAGAGTGATATGTATGCCGATGGTGAAAAGCATGATGCTAAACCTACGGATAGTCTAGATAAAGATCAAGATTGTGAAACACTCTTGAGTGATGCCACATTATATGAGTCATTAGAGGTACGAGAGAGTGATCCTAATCATAGGAGTAAGAATGAGTTGCTGATTGAGCTTCAATACAATGATATGTATGTGAATGATGTTGTACTCCATGAAGAGGGACATATAAATGATCATGTTGAGCAAGAGTCCATGACTCAAGAAATGTATGATGAGTGTGGTGAAATTACATCCTCTGAAGAGGATGGGAAAGAAACAATCGAGAGATATGAAGAAATCTATGATGACATTTTGAATAAAGAAATTGCGTTGCCGTCAGACTACATGCATTGTCCTTTAAGGTGTAAAAATTACGAGGAATTTGATCTTGATAAGCAAGTCTTTAGTGACATTGAAGATCAAGACT
The DNA here is from genome assembly GCA_020310875.1 of Ceratopteris richardii. Lineage (NCBI taxonomy): Eukaryota > Viridiplantae > Streptophyta > Polypodiopsida > Polypodiales > Pteridaceae > Ceratopteris > Ceratopteris richardii. The sequence goes on along the minus strand of CM035427.1, from coordinate 83,547,783 downwards.
TTCTTGGATTCAGTGATATTGAGTCTCTTCATGATAATTGGCAAGTAAATCTGGAAAAAGATGATGATGAAGAGTTTTTGGATAGATTAGAGATAGAAGCAAATTCTATAATTTGTAGCACTCAAGTAAGAAGGGATTATGACAGATTGAATGACAAAAATGAGCATAATTTGCAGTTAAAGAATGAGGAACCTTCCTATTCAGAGTGTAAATCTTATGGATGTATTCAAAACCTTAGTTGCAATGAAGAAAAAAGTTTGGATAATCATAATGGAAATGATGAAATTCTTTCAATGATTTCAACCCTAAAATGGATCAAAACATATGCATGATGGATTTTTTTGATGATGGTCTAAACACTTCAAAATTCAAAAATCTATATACACGTGATTGTCATTTATCATGTGCATCTTCATATGATGCATTGGAGCGATTCATGAATAAAGCTAACTATGTCCAAATGATTTAATCATGGATTTTCAAATTCTCCAAGAGCAATGTATGTCAAACAATCTTACAAGGAATGGACAAGAAAATGAAATGGCTTGTCCACCTGTGTACCTTGTTTAAAAATACTTCCCTAATTGATGCAATCCAGAGGTGGCTTCTTTTTAAGCATAGCTTCTTTGGTGAGCATGTACGAGAGAAGGTGGGATTGAAAGAGATTCTCGTTTAATAAAACTCCATACATCTTAAAAATGTTTTTTGTAAATAGAAATGTATATAACTGATGTTTTTGCTTTGATTTAAGGAAAGAAATAGGAATGAAATCAGTAAATAGAAGATAGCGACTCAGAACGAAATAAGAAGAGGAGATTGGAGGCGACAAGCTCAAGCATCTTCTGACTTCATACTGGTGAGATGTTATCACTTCAGATTTTTCTTTTCTCTTGTATATGTGTATATAAAAAGACTGCATGATTAAGCATATAATGCATATAGAAATGCATAATTAAGAAAATTAAGTAGACTAGAGATCTCGTACCACTAATAAGATTACATGTGATGTATAAGGACTGGGATTATATGAGTAAGATTAGAAGACGGACTAGAACTTTCGAGAACAAGACCTAGGAAGGTGAAGGGAAGACCTAGACTAAGTATCTATATATACTAGTGTTTATGAGCACTTGATGAGTGAGACGCTTCGACTTCTGCTCTTGATCTCTCATCTGATATGACCTTCAGACAGATTATGTCTTGAGAAAGGAATTCTTATACCAGCCAGCTATCTATGTGTATGTGTATGTGTTGTTGGGCGATGCAATGAGCTAGTAGGTGGGTGGACCTACCTTGCTCGGGTGATCAAGGCCACGAGCTGATGCTAGTTGTGTCGTATGGCATGACCTTCATGTTTTTACGCGCTCATACGGGTTGATAGGCGGGTGGAATCACTCTGACCGGGTGGTTAGAGCCACGAGCTGACGTTGATTTCGTATGAGGCTGACATTGTGCATCGTGCGCTATGTCGGGTCGGTAGATGGGTGGGCTAAACCTGGCCAGGTGGTCAGGTCCACGAGTCGCATCCGATTTCGGCATAGGCCGATATGAATGGATAAATAAATAAAGTTAAAAACAAAAATATTAAGGCTTGAGCTGGGACAAAGAATTAAAATAAAGAAAAATAGAATAAAAATAAGAGAAAATTAAGAAAAGGTCTGATGGGGATTCGGATGATGGGAGACCAATAGGGAAGCCAGATTGGAGTCTCCTAAATCAAGTTAGTGAGGACTGGTATATGCAAATGCTTCGGATAGGCTACTAAATTTGACCGAGTCAAGTTAGCGAGAGAGCTAAGAAGTTTTTGATTTACTCATGTGATTTCTAGTCTAAGTGCATTAATGTATTCTGATACGTTGGATGGGATGCTTTTGTCTACTTTCTTCTCTTAGTTTATGCCAAGACTAATGAATTTTCAGATTTCATGCATCAAGTTAAAATTTTCTTTGAGTCTTGTTTATATGCTATGACTACTTGATACTCGTTCGTGTTTGTTCTTATGTGTGCAAGTTGGTTGGCACATCCAAAGGATGCACAGGTTTAGAGGGGGTGGATGTGGTTGAGAATCAATATCGAGGCTCGTGAGTATCAAACTAAAATCGAGTGATCTCTAGCCTTAATTGTGATTCCATTGAGAATTGATCCTTGCTCAATCTGCTTGTTGGTGTATGACTCACATCACTTCATATGTGTTTGCAAAGCGATTAAGGAAAAGAAAAATCTAGGTACAAATATTTGGAGATGTGTTAGTGCACAAACATACGTATGTGTGTGTTTTTGAATAAGATGTGCATGATTATGTGCCACAATTATCATCTGTGTGTGAAGTGTGTGTCAAAAGGAATATTTGCTATGTGTTCATGTTTTCATATGAAAATATGTAAAAACAGTACATATGCATCTATACATACATACATATGTTTTATATATTAAGTATTATTATACTTTCGTGCATGTATAATTTAAATTTTTGAATAATGATATATGTTTTTACTATGAGTGTGCGCGTTTACTAAAAATTATGTTAGAAGGTAATGTTTCCCATTACTTGTTTACAAGCGTGATTTATACATATGAACCTAATCATTATGATTATGATTGTAAAAAGAAGATTCAAAATTTAAAAGGAATAAAATAAAAACAAAAGAAAACCGAATAAAACAAAAACTATGTGTATATTTGTACGTATGCGTATGATATTTGTTTAGCAATTACTAAACATGTTTGAAAAGGGGGAACAAGGATGGCTCTTCGGGAAAAGGAGGAAGGCGGCAGCGAGGATGCCATGTACAGGAGGGCTTTGTGGAAGAACAAGGGAATTTGGCAAAGGATAGAGTAATGGAATCCGTGTGGCAGGATCATCTGCTCAGCGGCAAATAAATAACAGTTCTTGAAGGAAAAGAAAGGTGCCCTCCCTCTGGAGAATTCAAAGAGAGAGATCTGGAATTATGTGTTAGAGGTGTGTCTTCCCCTTCTTGTGTGCAAGATAATGCAATACTGTTAAAGGAGACGACATCGGAATAACTGAGCAAAAGTTGGTCCTCGAGAGCAGAGATATTGCTATTCATTCGCCATGCCTACAAAGTCAGCCCTACCATCGAAGGTGTGTTTGCGCTTCCATAGGTGAAAGGTAAACCATGAAGGAAAATATAGTTTTAGTATTTTATTTCAAGCTATTGTGAACGCACTGAAGTGTTTCAGAACTGGCTGACTTAAGGACAAATGTTGTTTGTTCATACACTTTTTGTGAATGCTACCAGGTTGAATTCGTGTCTGTTTTTGTGCTGATAGAAGAATCACAGGATCATACATTGATCGTCGGGAAATAACATCAATCTTCTTGTAAATAAAAGCATCTGATGAAGTGCGTAGATAATTTCCTTTATTAAAATGTCTCCAATAACGTATGCCAGGTCCATGAATTTATGAAGATCACAAGTTCTATGTGTGATAGAGAGTGCGTATCTATACTAGCTCAATATGACGGCTAGTGTAACTGATTAAAGGGTGAACAATTTTTTTTTTAAACAAAGGAGGCAATTTGCCGCTACAAAATCTGATACCATCCTCTGAAACATTTAGTCTTTACTGCTATGATTTTGGTTTATGATGAGTATGACGAAGTTCACAGTTAGGTTCTTTAAGTCGTGCTCCTAGGTACTTTAAAGAAAAGGTGCCTGCGAGATCTTAGTTTTGTTCTGGAACTTGTAGAAAAATTGATGTTACTCCGCACTTGAAAATAGCTACAAATGAATACAGCTAGATAGAGATTATGAGGTTGGAATGGGGTCTCTCTGTCATGAGCAAATCGGAATAATTTCTCCAAGCGCAGGTCTTATGAATTTATCTTATTTAGCTATTAAGATTATAGAAACTGGCTCATGAATTTATTCCCCATCACTTGAGATCCACCAACATAATGATATAAAGACAGGGCAGCAAAGCAAAGGAATCGACTTTTCCTTGGTGCGAGTGTGATAACTTTCTCGGAGAAAGGCCACACCTTGTTTTTTTTTGGCACTTCAAAATGCATATGATGCGCATTAAAGGCACAAGATGTTGCGTATTATAATCGATATGGAGAAGATTTTATAAACAAACAAAAAGTCTTAATTTGTTCTCTCCTTTCTGTGAGTCTTATTTGCTAATTGTGGGTATCTTTATAATCGTTGTTGAAGGAATAAACTGACAAAGAAAGGGATACATGAAGTGACATTATAACGAAGTTATGGAGGAAATCGTGCATGGTTATGGAGATAAATTTTCTGCATTAAACGTGCCAATGTGTTCAAACAGACAAAAAGGGTGATTTCTATGTTTTGTGCATGTGTGTTTGTTTCCCTGTACGCACTCCACGGTCCTTTCTTTGAAGCACATATATTGACGTCTATGCATAAACAATTTAAACAAACAAATTCTCTATGAGTATCCTTTGTCCAAGCCTAGATCTACATGACTCTCTTTGAATCTAACATGAATTAGCTGTTGTAGTTGTCGAGGACTTTTCGCACCTTCGGAATTCAACTTCAAACTCTCTCCTTAGTGGAAAGCTCTATCGAGCTCTCTCCTTTCACGAAATAGCGCGACAACACATGACCCGCCATCCCCATACTCTTGCCACCTATGGATCCCCACCACCCCCACCAGTTCCTCTTTCCCCCTCCCGGCGTAGTTCCCCCCCTCAATGCCTGCCCCATAGTCCCCACCAGTCCCGCTCCCGCACAACCCACAACCCACAACCCACAACCCATGCGCACCTTCCGCCTCTTCGAGACACATAGAAAGAGAGAGAGAGAGAGAGAGAGAGAGAGAGAGAGAGAGAGAGAGAGAGAGAGAGAGAGAGAACAGAATCCGATGTGTAATCAAGAATTAACTGGAAAGGACATGACCTAATTGAAGTCTTTGGGTTGATATTAGCGATCCTGCAACCTGCATAGATCAAGTTTATTTATCAAGTTAATATGGGTCGCCTCTTTTTGACAAAGCTTGATGGAGCATTTTATACGTGAAAACTCTGCCATACTCATCCCGCAAAACATTGAGGAGCTCATTTCCAAGCCTTTTCATTGTCGAAATGGTCTAGCATATTTATTTAACTCTATAGTCAATCTCACAGTGGGGAGACTAAAGAGCGGATGATGTCAACTTGAATCTGCATTTGATGAGGCACATAAGTACAAGGAGGGAGAATTCATTTTGGACAGGTTAAACTCCTTTTAGAAATATTTCAAGAAGTTCAAGAAAAAATATTCAAGCCCCACATCCACCCCGACCACCATCTCCACCGTCCCCCTCCAACCCCCTCATCTTTTCCCCCACAACTCCCACCCACCCCCACCACCATCTCCACTGTCCCCCTCCATCCCCCTCATCTTTTCCCTCACAACCCCCACCCCCACCACCATCTCCACCGTGCCCCTCCATTCCCCTCATCCTTTTCCCCACAACCCCCACACCGACCCCCACCACCATCTCTACCGTCCCCCTCCATTCCCCTCATCTTTCCCCCACAACCCCCACACCCACCCCCACAACCATATCCACCACCCCCTCATCTTTTTCCCCACACACCCACCTCCACCACCCCCTCATCTTTTTCCCCACAACCACCGCACCCACCCCCACCACCATCTCCATTGTCTCCCCCCCCCATGCCCCTCATCTTTTTCCCCACAACCCCCACACCCACCCCACTACCATCTCCACCGTCCCCCTCCATCCCCCTCATCTTTTTTCCCACAACCCCCACATCCACCCCCACCACCATCTCCATCGTGCCCCTCCATTCCCCTCATCTTTTTCCCCACAACCCCCACACCCACCCCCATCACCATCTCCACCGTCCCCCTCCATTCCCCTCATCGTTTTCCCCACAACCCCACACCCACCCCTTCTTTCCCCCCTCCATCTCCACTACCTCCACTCCCATCCTCTCTCCACACCCATGCTTGATAAAGTTCAGATGACTATCCTAAGTATTTTCGTGCTCTTCCCCTTGGAGCAAGTCTTCACACTTTGTACTCATCAATACCAGTCTGCATCTAGTTGTATTCATTGTACGGATTGGATGAATTTCTTGTATTGATGTTGTTTTGGAGTGGCATGTTAGCCCAGAGCATCAAATTTTGAGCATCATTTTGTCCTATATTGTATTCATCGGTGTGAACTAAGGACTCGTTTCATCCTTACTATTACCATTGTCATTGATTTACTATACAATTATTGTGATCTGCATGCTCACAGAAATGTTAAAGGGTATACTTACCTAAGGAGGACCTCCCTTGAGCAGGCAATGCACTCGAAGTGCACATTCTCTATCTTGTTAAAAGTAGATATCCCAATACCTCCTCTACACACACAATATTGAATGTATTACCACTATAATGTACAAAGATAAGTAGCCCATTAGGGCATTAGGCGTATATACAATACCGGGGAAAAAAACCTCCTAAAGAGGGAAAAAAGTGCCCTGATAGTCCTAGAATGTTCACACACATCACTACCTAAATATATAAACAAATCCCCCAAGGAGTGATGTGGTGAACAAGGAGCTGGCACTCATGTAAAAGGAAGTGCCAAGCTATGTGGAAATCACTCAACAAAAGGAAGTAAGCCCAAAGCTTTGCATAGAGCTTCAAACTTCTCCCTAGAGAGAGCCTTCAAGAAAAGGTCTAGAATGTTCTCTTGCATGGGCACATATGCCAAGCTGATCTCCCCAGCCAAGAACCTCTCCTTGTCATAATGATAATGCACCTCAATGTTCTTAGTGTGATCATGGAACACAGGGTTCCTCGCAAGTGACAATGCACTCTAACTATCAGTGAAGATGGTGGTGGCAGAAGACTACTCAACACCCAAATCATCCATAAGGCGTCTAAGACACACACACTCAAGAGTCGCTGTGAAAGGTGCCCTAAACTCAGCTTCACAACTGGAAGTGGCCATAGTAGGCTGGTTCTTGCTCAACCAAGCTATGCATGAGCTATGAAGCATGAAGTAAAAACCACTAGTGGACACACCAGTGTCATAGAAACCAACCCAATCAGAGTCAAAAAAAGCATGCAAATCTAGCGGTAGTGATCCCCCCTTGGGATAAAACAAACCAAGTAGCAGGGTAGCACTCAAGTAGCGAAGGATGCACTTTACCGCCTGCTAATGCTTGACCCTTGGGCAATGCATAAAGCTACTCATCTGTGAGACAACAAACTTAATATCTAGTCGAGTAATGCATAAGTAATAAACCAACTAACAACTTGCTAATAGAGAACAACATCAAATGCATCTCCAACATCATGAAGACGCAGTCATAAACCTATTTCCATAGGAGTGGCAATAGGTTTAGAGTCTTCAAGGCCAAAATGTTGCAATAATGTGGGGATATATTTCGTTTGACACAAAGCCATTCCACCATCAATGTGCATAAACTGAATGCCCAAATAGTGATGCAAATGCCCCAAATTAGACATCTCAAATGAGGCATGAAAATCAGCCTTAAAATCAGCAATATGCATGTCATGAGGATCAGTGAGCAGCATGTCATCTACATAAACCACAATGATCAGAAGTACACCATTACCATGGTTAACATATAAGGTGATTTCAATTGGATTGTTCTCAAAACCATGTGCAATCAGATAGGCATGTATCTTCTCATATCAAGCACATGGTGCTTGCTTTAAACCATATAATTCCTTCTTTAACATGCACATGTGGTTTTCATGCCCTTTCTACACAAAGCCATGGGGCTGAAAAACATACACTTCTTCGTGCAAGTCACCATTCACAAATGTAGTTTTAATGTCCAACTGATGTACATTCCAACCATGAGGGGCTGCAAGTGCACAGATGCTCTAAACAATAGTCATATGGCCTGTAGGTGCAAAGGTCTCATCAAAATCAATGCCTCTCTCCTGTGCATAACCCTTTGGAACAAGCCTAGTCTTATACCTGTCAACCGTTCCATCAAGTTTAGGCTTCAGCTTGTACACCCACTTTGTGCCAATGACCTTCTTACCAGGAGGCAAGTCACATAAAGACCAAGTACCATTCTTCATTATAGCATCATATTCACATTGCATTGCAGCCATCCACTGTTCAGAATCTAGTGCTTCATCAAGCGAAACACGTTCAATCTCATCACATAGACTAGAGAGAGCCATAGCATAGAAATATGATGCAAAAGAGGCACTATGAGATCCTGACCGATATGATGTGATAGAGGTGCATCTAATTTGTTGTCATGCAAAGTCTGCACCAGCCATTTTGGCATAGTTTTTGCCTGCTATCATCAATGAAAGTCACGAAGTAAAGATAATTTCCAGAAGAAGGTGTCTGCATAGGACCAGAAACATCACTATGTACAAGCTGCAATTTCTGAGTAGCCCAAACTGAACCATCTTTTGGAAAGGAGGAACGCTCCATTTTGCCCAAAATATAGCCTTCACAAACATGTTTTCTAGGTGCCTCAAGTTTGGGCAAAGAGGACACCATTTTAGATTTCTAGGATGCCAAAGCTTTGCATCTAACGTAGCCTGAGAATCATGTACTGCACATGCCAAATCATTCAGAGATCTTTCATAGTCTATGAGCTTATACAACCCATGACATAAAATGCTAGAAGCAATAATCACATCGCCATTTGATAGATCATGAATTGTACACGTGTCACCAACAAATTTCACAACCAAGCCAACCTTGGCTAAAGCTCAAACTGATAACAGATTCTTCTTGATCCCCGGCATAAATGAAGCATCTGACAAAGTGAAAGAACTTCCATTAACAGTAGTCAAAATGATCTTACCAACTTCCATAATAGGATAGTAGGAGTTGTTGGCGCATGTAGCAGTATTCCTTGTAGGGGCAGGCTTGAGTGAAGAGAAGAAACTGCGTTGTGTGGTAATATGTTTGGTTGCCCCACTATCAAAGTATCAAACATCTAATTCTAGTGCAGACATGCACTGCTCATGAGATGTCAATCTTTGGCACAGGCGAGAGAGATGGCATTGGTTTATGAGGACGGCCACAGGAATACAGGTTCCGAGGGCCACAGATCCCCATGGACTACGGTTAGCTGACCTTTCCATTCTTTGGCTCCCTGGTTCGGTAAGTGCACAACCTTCTAGCAAGGCTAAGCAAGTGCACATGATCCAGACAGTCTCAGGAGGAAAGAGAAAAGTGTCTGCTCTAGCTGAGAGGGCATATAACCGATCTATTCTTACCCCTCAGCAGAAAGAGAAGGCAATGAAAGAGGGTTTGTGTTGTGGTTGCTTAGGGCACCATATATATAAGGATTGTCCTAAAAAGAAAAAGATAGCAGCCACCATAGTCATAAATCTGACTCAGGCAATGGGTGGGAGTGAGGATGAATTTGGGGACTCCCCATCTCCATTGTCATCTCCCATAGTAGCCATGACGGTCACTAAAAAGATTTCGACTGTGCAAGATGTTGTGCTTTCGGTAGTGGCACAGAAAGGATACCGGTTCCCAGATATTGAGCTTATTGTGATGAGAGGAGTCGTGGCAGGACAGCCTTTCAAGGTACTCTTTGACATAGATTCGACTCATAATGTTATTAGTTCCCGATTATTCAAGAGATTATGTTTAGATACGGTACAGTTAGATTTACCTATACTGTAGAGCTAGCTGACGGGAAGGGAACTGAAACTTGGGATAGACCAGTAGTTGATCTTCCTATTTAAATCCAGTCCTTTGAGTATAGATTGGATTTTGAGATAGCAAGATTAGCTCAATTCCACATAGTTCTTAGTAAGAAGTGGCATGCGAGGAAGAAACCAATCATTGATTTTGCTTCCCATGTGTATCAGTTTGAGCATGAGGGAAGGAGATTACGATCCGTGGAGAACCAGATCTCCAAGAGACGCGATTGGTGATTGCTACCAAGTTGCTCAAAATTGATTGTAAGTATATCTATTTTCTTTATTTCATGTATTTGTCGTATGTTGAGATGGATTCATGGAGTCATGGAGACTCAAGTTGGAATGCTCCAGCACTTCCAGCCAAAGTGAGAGGAGAATTCCAAGAGTTGTTTTTAAAGGAATTACCATCAGGTTTGCCTCCTTGCAAGAATATAGAGCATAGAATCAAATTGGTATGAGGAGCAAGTCCGTCCACTCAGGCCACCATTTTGAATGAGTTTGCAGGAGGAAAATGAAGTTCACAAGGTCCTCGACGAGTATCTTCAAAAAGGTTTGATTAGACCCAGCTATTCATCCTTTGCCGCACCAGTTCTTCTTGTGAAGAAGAAGGACAGATTTTATAGGATGTGTGTGGATTATCGAGCACTCAATAAGATCACTATTAAACATAGATATCCCATGCTCCGGATTGATGATCTTTTGGATGCTCTAGGTGGAGCCATTGTATTTAGTAAGATAGATTTAAAGAGTGGCTATCATCAGATTAGAGTGAAAGATCATGATGTACATAAGGTAGATTTTAGGACCCGTTTTGGTCATTATGAGTATTTGGTCATGCCTTTTGGTTTGACAAATGCTCCAGCTACATTTATGATGTTAATGAATGATACCTTAAGACCTTTCATAGGAAAGTGTGTTTTTGACTTTGTGGATGATTTGCTAGTGTATAGTAGGACTGTGCATGAACATGAAAATCATTTAAGGTTTGTGTTCAATATTTTAAAAGAAAATTAGCTGTATGTAAATCCAGAGAAGACACAATTGTTTCTTCCGAGGATAGAGTATCTAAGGCATGTGATTTCAGCCGATGGGGTGCACATGGATCACAAGAAGGTATCAATTATTTTAGCATGGCCTACTCTTCGGGATGAGGGGCAATTACGGTCATTCTTAGGACTTTCCGGTTTCTATCGGAAATTCATCTCTTCATATTCACCGATAGCAGCACTTATGACGAACTTGCTTCAAGGAAAAATTCCATTTCCATGGAAGCAAGAGCAGCAAGAGAGTTTTGATACTATGAAACAAGCTGTTCAGAGGCACCTATACTCAAAGTGGTGGATCCTCAAAAACATTTGAGTTAGAAACCGATGCTAGCAGCATAGCCATAGGAGCAGTCTTGACTCAATATGGCAAGCCAATAGCTTTGTATAGTAAGAATTTAGGTACTGCACAACGCAATTGGCCGGTGCATGAACAAGAGTTGTATGGGGTGGTGCATGCACTTAAAGTTTGGAGACACTATCTTTATGGTGCGGACTTTAAGGTATTCACAGATCATCATACACTCAAGTACTTTTGTAGTCAGCTAGATCTTTGAGGCCGACAGGCTCGCTGGGCTGAGCTCATGGAGGAATTTCACATGGAAATCTTGTATAGAAGAGGCAAAGAAAATATAGTAGCTGATGCATTATCTAGTATAATGTATCAAATAAGCTTTATAGTTTTAGAAAGCTCATTGCTTCAAGAGATTAAGGAAGCACAGGTGGAGGATCAACATTTGTTACACATAGTTAGAGCCATTAGTGATGACTCTATTTTAGGAGACGAGATAGTTCCAGCTATTTCTTCTTCTACTAAAACAAACAAGACCATTCCGTATTCTAATTTCTCATAGGAGAATGGAATAGTGAAGTAGAAAGGAAAGGTTTGTGTGCTAGATTCCCGAGATTTGAGAAAGAAAGTCATGCATGATAACCATGATGTTCCCTACGCAGGACATCCTTGTGTTGACAAGACAATACAGCTTGTTAGAAGAACATTTTGGTGGCATGCATTAGCCAGTGATATCCATACTTATGTTCAACTATGCTTTATGTGCCAAGTAAACAAAGGACAAAGGGTAAAGACACCAGGTCTTTTACATCCTCTACAAGTTCGAGATCATAATTGGGATAGTATATCCATGGACTTCATAGTGGGGTTACTGTGGACCCAAAGGAAGCGGGATACAATCTTAGTTGTGGTAGATAGACTGAGCAAGATGGCTCATTTTATACCTACGTAGGAGACGATAAAATCTCCTTTGGTAGCGGAGTTGTTTATCCAGCATGTCTTCAGATTGGAGGGGCTACCGACATCCATAGTCTCAAATAGGGATGTCAGATTTATAGGAAATTTCTAGAAGTTTGTATTTGACAAAGTGAAAGTGTCACTAAAAATGACTAGTGGTGATCATCCACAGACAGATGGTCAGACCTAGAGGGTCAACCAAATTCTAGAAGATATGTTACGGGCATATGTGTCTGAGAGACATACAGATTGGGATAGTTATTTGTCACTAGTAGAATTTTCTTATAACAATAGACCTCACAAGGTGACTGGGATGTCTCCTTTTGAGATGAACTATGGCATGAATCCCACTGCTCCGAGTACCATAGGAATGCCTAAGAAATGTCCTAGTGCTTCCGAGTTCTTAGCGAATCTCCAAGCAAACCTTGAAATAGCTAAAGCCAAGATGCAGCAAGCAGTTGATAGAGCCAAAGAGTATGCTGATAGGAAAAGATCTCCTAGATCCTTTGAGGAAGGACACCAAGTCTTCTTTCAGGAAACCAATAGAGCGGATCATTCTTCAGTGTCAGACATTGGTCTACAGAGACCAATGTCTGACATGAGAAGATGGGTCCAAACTACAACAATAGTAAATGCCCATTCTTCTTCTTGCACAAGATTAGCAGACTCTATTTTTGGTGTAGAAGCCTCTACAACAACCATTCCAGCCTCTTTCTTCTTTGCCTCTTTAGCAGTCAGTTTTAGACAATTCTTTATGATATGATCATTTCCTTTAGAGTACTCGCAGAACAATTTCTTCTTATCTAATTTCTTTTTATCTTTGTCTTCCCTCTTCGATTACACAAAATTAGCAAATTTTTGCTTACTACTTGAAGAGCTCCATTTTCCTTTGCCCTTGTGACTAGCCAGGAAAGCTTGATCTACAACATGCATAATCGACCTTTTCTGCATGGACTGATCCTCCTGCAACATAACAAAGACTAACTCCTCAAATGACAAGGCATCTGGATTGCATTTCATCATCAACCAAGAGTAGAAGAAAAACTCTGTTATGAATAAGGAAGACCATTCAGAACCGTCTACACAAGTGAGCTATCTAGTATAACTTCATCAGCAAAACTCAATTGTTTCTTTAAGTCTTTGATCTTTGTTAGAAAATTATCCATAGAATCACCTTCATTCATGTGCTCACTCTCCAACTATTTTTGGAGGGAAGCAACACGAGCCTCATTCCTAGCTTGGTACAATGTGGTAAGTGTATCCTAAGAATCCTTGGCTATTCTTCAAGAGCGAATGTGAGGAATAATGGCACGTTGTCGTCGAGATTTGCTCTCCTCTCTCACTTGTGAAGGCCTACAAAAAACATATTTGGTGAAGGCAGCCGGAATTCCCTGAGAAGTCCAGGATGCATCAAGGATGTCAAAGGAAGGTCACATACAAAGTTTCAAAGAAATCAAGAAAGTCCATGGTAGCGGTCAAAGCTGGTCAAAGTTGGGAAATTAGGGCAAAAATTTCATTGTCACCAAATTAGATGAAAATCCATATACTTGTAAAGATTGTCAAAGGCAGTCTATAGCCCAAATTTCAGCAGAAAATGGATTTTGTAGCACATTGATATGCTATGTTCATTTTGTAAAAATGTAATTTTTCTAGTTTGACCCTACAAATTCTTGTATAGAAATTTATGTTAGCCATATGGTTTGGCATGTATAAAGATCATATGTGGCTACATATTTGTACAAATTTTCAAGGCTATCAGAGCTTCCTAGACACCTTAATGCCACCTTGCAAGCTTCCAAATGTAGTCAAACTTGTACAAGGGAGATTCAGATGGGAGTTTTTTCTGCATATTCCTGAAGGAGATCTTTGGAAACATAGTCCTACAATGTTTCATCTTCATCAAAGCCTATTTGGAGGGTCAAAGAGTACAAAGTCCAGTTTTCAGGATCACCGCAGTTTTCTAGTTTAAGAAAATTGAAGGCTTGAATGTCTGCCACATGTCAAAATATGATTGAACCATGTTGTACGGTCAAGATGAGCTCATATTCAAGGGTGGAGATGCACTAAAGCATAAAGGAACGAGGATCCACGAATTTTTTCCATAAAAGAAGACCTTTTTTACAATCAAAGATCAATAATGCAGCATTTCTCCAAAAAAAGTGGCTTATCTTATCCGAATTGATGTCAGCACTGATCCGACGGTCCAGATCATCCCCAGATCCAATGGTGGAGAATGAGGGCGCCTAAATTTCACTCCTTTACACTAGATTTGATAGAAAGAACAATTCCAAGCCATTGATTTGATTAATCAAATGGTTGTAATCGAAAGTAGTGATCCTAGAGTTGAGAGTTGATTTCTCTAGATCCAAGGGCCCAAATTCATTCAAAAAACTATATAAACCCCCCCTCCAAACTCCTAGGGCATCATTGTTAGGCATCCATAGGGCTCATGCTAGCTTACGGTTTCCTTGAGACGATCACCCTCGGTTGAGCGAGTGAGGATCCAAGGTGAGCTAGTATGAGTATAGAACCTAGTTTCAAATTTAAGTTAGAACTCCAATCTAGGATAGGCTCTTGAAACCAGCATCTCTATCTTGACTCACCCTCGGTGGAGCGTGTGAGTGAGTTAGAGCTGATTTTAATGAAGCTTAGACTTCTTTAGTTAGACGTTACGAGCCTAGACAGACATAGGGTCACTGGAGTGGAACTCACCTTCTTACGTGTGACATTCGGTTGAACTGTCATGGTTTGAGGGTCGGAACCACCTTTGATCAGTAGACTGCTTAGCATGACGTACCACGACGATATTTTACAGGTAACTTAATTCAAATTCTTTTAATTCATGTCACTTGTCACTTGTCTCTTGTCTCCTCTCTCAGTCTCTTAAGTATTTTTACATGTCTTCTATTTCTTCTATGTGTGAGAAGGCTCCGCAGTATTGCGTTGAACCAGTGAGGATATTTCTTTGAGCTTGTGAGTGAAATCCATCATCATAATTCACTTGCATGTATATAATCCATACAAATCCATACATATTTATTAGTTTCTGAAAGTGTATAAGAAGCTCCAATATTGGACCATTCTTCCTTTCAAAACTGATTTATGTGTAAGGATTCCATCTATTCTCGTCATGCATACATATCATCCAAAGAAGGCTATACATATGGACTAGAATTAGGAAGTGTTTAAGAAGCTCCTCCAATGGACCATTCTTCCTTCCAAATTTGATTCGTGTGTATGGTTCTCTTTCATTCTTATCATTCATGTCATCAATCTAACTTGCACACCTACATTCCCATTCCCATAATTATTTCAACATCTCTCTCTTCTCCATACTCAACATTAATTTCACGTTCACATCTTTAAACCTTCCAACATTCATTAGCTTCATACACCCTGTGTGTGCCACGACCGGACCCGATCCACCCGGATTGCGATCACCTTCACATTTGAACCCGACGTGAAACGCTTCGTGGCATTTGCTTCTGATCTTGTTGGGAGGTTGTGATCCATATCCTTTGTTTCATATTTTTCATCCTCATCATATCATCATCATCAGTCTTGAGTGTTGCACTGGATTTCTCACAGTATCGTGCACATCTTCGTCGTGAAGTAAACACATTTGTGAGAGATCTAGAGCATCGTGCATCACTTGCTTATTCACATAAGATGGAGGAAGGATTCAAATCCCTTATTGTTGAGAAACAAGGCCAAAGAATAGTCTCTTCTATGTTGAGGGAGAAGGGAAAATTCAATGGCATCAACATCACAAGCTACTTAGATTTGTTTGAAGAGCAAGCTATGATTTTTGGTCTTCCTGAAGATCTTTTGATATCATTCTTTGAACGAATTGTTGATAGCTCTATCATAAACCGTGTCACTCAATATGATAGTCTTCCTTGGAGTGATTTTAGAAAGGAGATGCTCAAAGAATTCTATCTTGAAGATTATAGCCAACATAATCGAGATGGATTCTTACGATGGGTCAATTCTCCAAAGCCTAGTAGCTCTATTACTCACTTACAAAATGAGTATATTAGACGCTATGAACAACTTCCTGATGAGGATAAGATAACTTTGGAACCTGATCTTGTGATCAATTTTCTTAAGCTTCTTCATCCTGAAACTCGTAGGGAAGTTGAACGGCGATTAGAAGAAGCAGATAAGCGCTATGGTCTTACTGACAATTGGCAAAAAGTGCGTAAAGTAGTAGAGGCTGTAGCCCATAGACATCAAAGACAATCCATGCTTTATGAGCAAACTAGTCTTCCTCAAGCTAGCCTTCCACAAACTAAGGAGCAAGTTAGAGAACAATCCCATGCTATGCTTTTTGACTCTACTCCTATTCCTCAAATGATGGAGCCTACTCAAGGTTTTAAAGTAGAGCCAAATAAAAGTGTAGTTGAACAATCTCAAGTGGATATTCTCACTAAGCAAATGGAAAGTCTTATTGCTACACAATCCAATTTGGCCAAGACTATAGATGCTTTACAATCTAGTTACACCAAAACTTTCCAAAATCAAATGAACCCAATGACTTTTCAAGAGCCTAATCAACATGTTATAGCTACCAATCAAAATCCACAAGTAGCTCCTACTCAAGCATATCAAGTTCCTCCAATGCATAATCCTTCAATGCAAAATCCTCATCCTCATGTGCAAAATCCTCAAATGTATCAAAACATGTATCCTCAAGCTTCTCAAATAGCTTTTCAAAATCCTCAAAATCAAAATTTTCAAAATCATCAACCGTATAATATGGAAGCTCCTCTTCCACCTCCAGTACCACATGTTGCTCCCCAAGCTCTTCAAATACATCAATTGCCTTATCAAAATCCTAATTATCCTGTTCAAGCAATACCTTATCAACAAAATCCTCAATTTCAAAATTTCCCACCACAAGTTAATCAAAATCCTCAAAATCAAAATGGTTTTGTGCGTGGCCCTCGTAGGTGTCCTTGGTGTGATTCGTTAGAGCACTTTTTGAGAGATTGTGAATTATTGAAGGCTGCTAAGGAGCAACGACTAGTAATAGACATAGACAAGAAAATCTGTGACTATCGATCTAGGCTACCTTTGCAAGGAAATTATGGTAAGGGAGGAATGAAAAAACATTATGAAAATATAACCATAATGGACGTAGGAACTAGAGGAGTGAAACTAGAAGCTCTTGATGAACAACAAGTAGAATCAAGTAAACCCACAAAGGAAGGTGATTTTTCCATAGAGGCTTTAGTAAGAGCACGGGATGAGATTAGGAGAATAACGGCTTGGGAGTCACCAATAGAAGATCAATCTCTTATTTCTCACATATCCAATGTAGAAGAAAAACGAAAAAGAGATGAAGCTGAGCCTAGTGAAAGAAGAGTGACACGAAAACAAACCTCCGAGGGAATAGAAACAATCATAGAGCAGGGAGAAACATCACAATCCAAAGATAAAAAACAAGAATCAGAACCCAATGAACAAAAACAAGAGGAGAAACAAAAAGGGAAGAAGACAAAGCAAAGAAAAATAGAATCAAAGCCTTTATATAAACAAGAACAATCAAAACAAACTGAAGACCAAACACGTGAACATGAATAAAAACAAGACCCTGAGCAAAAACAAAAGAAACCAAAGAGAAAACCTAAAGCCATCTTGATTTCAGAAATTGAGAGAAAAATAGATCCTATGAAGATTTTAGATGACATTTTGCTTAAGAGTCAAGTGACTATGTCTTTAGAACAAGTTTTCTCTATTGCAAAGCCTGTTTTTAAAGATAACTTTATCGGCCTAATTAAAAGGAAGAGGTTTCCACTTAATCTAGATACTGAGATGCAAGATTCTCTAGATCAAGATCAAGCTATGAATGAAGCATTAAACTTTGATGAATCTGATGAAGAGGACTTTGATGATGATGAAGTAAATGTTAATAAAAATTTCTTAGGACCTATTCAACCTGACCATGAAAATCATGAAAACAATCCTGAAAGTCACTTTAAAAGAACATTTTGGTCTAGAGGTACATCAGAGATGCATGTTAAAATAGGAAATGATAAGAACACTATCACTGTAAATGCATTAGTAGATTCTGGCTCTGAAATCAATGTGATTTCAAGAGAAGTCTATGATAAGTTTCGATGGCCCATAGATAAAGATTGTGGATGGCGTATGAGAACTGCAGATAATGGTGTAGGTACCCTGTATGGAGCTTGTGCTAGTGTGCCCATATCCATAGGAGGAATCACAGAAGAGTTTCACTTTTTTATTCAAGATAATTGCTTCTATGAAGTTCTCTTAGGTCAACCCTTTATTTGTGAGAGTCGTATGGAAACTAAAGCCATGGATGATGGGTCTACCTATGCTAGATTTAAGTCTAAGGATGGAATGCAATCACTTCAAGTCATGACAGTAGGAGTGAACCATCCTAGGAATCGATTGTCAATTAGAAAGAAAGCTATTGTTACTCAGGGTCACGAGCATGCTTGTAGTGATTGTGCACCTCGATTCATGTTTGGAGCTACATATGATCAAAATTTCGGATAGAATCCATTGTTGAGCGGGACAACAGTGGATATTGGTTTGACATCTCGCATCCAACCATGTACAATAGTTTGTCACTTTGTTTTCCACATTCTAGATTAGATTTTCTTCATAAGAGTCAATTGTCCAAGTCTTTTATCCAAAAAACCCAAAAAAATTATAAAAACAACAAAATCATGGAACATGATGAGAACATTGAGCATGTGATTGAGACATCTCATTGTTTCTCTACTCTTGAGGAGTTAGAGTTATGTCTTCAACAAAATTCTAATTCCCATATTATTCTTATTTCTTCCCTTGATGAGTATGCTCTAATCCAAGAGTATGCTCTCAATGTTGACTAGTGCTCAAAATTTAACCAAACACATGATGCCTTAGTTGAAACAAAGTACAAAACTGTAGACAAAAAAATCAAACCCATAGCTCAACCATTACCTCAAGGAAGTAATGAAAAAATTATTGATGTGAAAAATGATCCAATTCTTCGGGATAAGAAAAACATAGGACATACATTCACGGATGAGACAATCAAACAGGTGAAAATTGGTAGAGATGATGACTTTCTTTTGCCAGCAGAGAGAGATAAATTTGAGAGAGTTATACGGAGCCATGGAAAAGCCTTTACTATGTATCCTCATGAGATTGGTTGTGTAGATCCTAAGCTAGTTGCACCCATGATAATCTTTACTATTCCACATATTCCATGGAATCTTTGCCCTATACCAGTTCCAAAGGCTCACTTACCTGAGCTAATGAAACTACTTAAGGAGAAGATAAACATGAGAATTTTAGAGCCATCTTTTGCACCTTACTCAAATAGATGGTTCACTGTGCCTAAAAAGAATGGGAAACTACGTTTTATTCAAGATCTCCAACCCGTCAATAAAGTCACCATAAGGAATGTAGGAACAGGACCCATTGTAGATGAGTTTGTTGAATCATTTTCAGGACATTCTATCTATTCAATGGGTGATCTATATTCTGGATATGACCAATTCCAATTAGCAATTGATAGTCGTGACATAACCACAATGAAAACTCCTTTAGGCTTAGTGCGAATGTGTACTTTACCTCAAGGAGCGACTAATTCTGTGGCTCATATGATGAGTGCTATTAATATGGTCTTACATGACTTTATCCCTCATATAACTATGCCATTCATTGATGATATTCCAATTAAAGGGAGTGAGGAACGTGTAAAGGACATTACTTTAGATTCATCGGGATGTCGTAAATTTGTTCTTGACCATATCTCTGATTGTGAAAGAATATTTCAACGATTTGAAGAGGTAGGTCTCACATTTTCCATAGAGAAATCTGTTTTTGGTGTCAACGAGGTACTTATTGTTGGACATTTATGTGGCCATTATGGTCGAAAGCCATACCCACAAAAAGTTGATGCCATTAGCAAGATTTCTGAAACATGTAACAACGTGAGTGAGGTACGTAGATTTCTTGGTGCTTGCATCTTTTATGTTATTTGGATCCCACACTTTGCTCATGTTGCTGATTGTCTTTATGACTTGTTGAGGAAGAAACGAAAATTTATTTGGACTGATAAACACACTCAGGCTATGCGTAAATTGAAGAAATTATTGCTTGAAGCTCCCATCCTTAAGCGTGTAGACTATTCTGCTAACAAACCTATTATATTGACTGTTGATACTAGTCCTATTGGTATAGGTTGGGTCATAAGTCAAGATGATAGTGAAGGGAATAGATATGCAATTAGGTTTGGTGCCAAAATTCTACATGAAACACAACGAAAATATCCACAAATCAAACGAGAACTATGGGGTATGGTAACAGCTTTGAAAACAGACAAAGAATATTTCATTGGTGCAAATGTCAAAGTTGAGACTGATTGTTTGCCTCTCATTGGAATGATAGCCAATTGTTCATCTCCTGATATAGCCATGCTTAGATGGATCTCATATATTAAGCTCATAAATCCTGAGTTAGTTCATATTTCAGGTAAGTCAAACTCAGTTGCTGATATGTTATCGAGAGCTAGATTTGATGATGATCTTGAAAGTGATCTAATAAAGAATGTGAATTTAATTGACTATGTTCCACATATATATGAGTATGAGCAATTTCATGAGTTTGAGTACGAAAATGAATGGAGAGACATAGGAAAGTATCTGAGTACACTACAACCATTACCTAACTGGACTACGAATAGATTCCGTAACATTAGGAAACGAGCTTATAACTTTTTCCTAAGTAATGGTTATCTTTGGAGACATGCTAAGGGTAAGGTTAAGAATCCACAACGAGTCCTAGGAAAACGAGGTCTTCAATTGCAAGTAATGAAGGAAATGCATGAGACATTATGGGCCGGTCATAAAGGATTTTTTGGAACATATGAAAAAATTAGAAGTACCTATTATTGGCCTAGGATGTATGTTGACATTAGTAGCTATGTTTCTACATGTTCTACTTGTCAACTTCATTCATCAGTCAAACATAGAGATCCGTTGCATCCTACTTATCCACCTTGTATTCACTACAAGTGGGTAGTAGATCTTGTAACTATACCTAAAGGTATCGACAAAATGCGTTACATTGTACTTGCAAGAGAAGACTTAACTAATCATGTAGAGGGACGTGCACTAGGATCTAAGACCACTTACAATGTTTGCAAATTCTTGCTTGAAGATGTCATAAGTCGCTTTGGGTACATAGAGAAAGTAGTTGCCGATCGTGGAGAGTTAAATGCGAGAGAAGCTAAAGAGTTCTTTGAGCGTCACGGTATTCGTTTGTCTCTCACTACTGCATATAACCCAGAGGCCAATGGTAAAATAGAGAGAGGGCATCCACCTATTTTGAAAGCCATATCTAAAGCATGTAACGGTGACATCAAACAATGGCCTAAATTCTTACCTTTTGCACTTTGGGCAGATAGAATGACATGCACACGTACTACTGGATATATGCCTGCTGAACTCATGTACTGTCAAAAACCATTGTTTCCAATTCAGTCTCATATTTCTGCATGGTCAGATTTGCCTTGGTCTGAAAACATGTCTACTGATGATTTTTTGAGTTTGCGTATTAAACAGTTAGAACAAGGTAAATTAAGACTTGATGATGCTGTTGAAAAATTAAGAGAATCTAGAATGAAGAACAAGCATTATTTTGATAAAACTCATCGATTGCGTCCTAAGCCAATTGAAGTAGGAGATTGGGTGCTCATTTATGATAGTACATTCGACTCTCAATATGATGCACGCAAAAAGCTCACTCAACGGTGGTTTGGGCCATACATAGTATCAAAAGTCAACAACAATGGTACGTATGCTCTTTGTGAATTAAATGGTGTTGCACTAAAAACTTTGATTGCAGGTAAAAGGATAAAGTTATTCAAGAAGCGTGATAATGACGAGTACATTTTGGATGAGGACATTGAAGAAGATGACAACAATGAGGCCGATTCATAAACAGGAGTATCCATGTTATAAAAAAAAAAAAAGAAAAAAAAAAAGAAAAACATCATTAATTTTTTAAGTTCATGTTGCTTTGTTTTTTTTTCAAGTTCATTCTATTTTTTTTCCATGCTTGTTTCATGCATGTTTTTTTTCAGTCTTTGCATCACATTGCATATCCACATCACTTGAGTCACAAAAGGCAAATGATGATTTCTCTACTTGTGTAAAATTTTATCTTAAGTAGTAACTTATCTACCAAGAAATTGTTTATAATCTAGGATTATGGAAAGATAGGGCATGTAGATTTGGAGGTTTATTTTGGTGACAAGACTTTCATATATAAACATGCATATGTATCGTGTATCGAAAGCATAATTGTTGAAATCCTAGCTCCTGCTACTGCATGTTTCTACATCCTTAGTCCATCTCACAGCACTTGTATCGGAGTTTAAACGACTGTTCTCCGTCATCAAAAATGGTTGTACCTTGTATCGGGGTTTAATTTTTCCTCGTCAAAAAAAAAAAAAAAAAAAAAAGCTACATGTTACCAAGAAGTTTACACTTTCTTCCACCCCAAAAAAGTGATCGTAACCATAAAGTTGTCGAATCATCATCATCATCGAAAAAAAAAAAAAAAAAGAGCAAGCCAAAGGAGGATAAAGAGGCATAGTAGAATAAATCACGGGCTATATAAGCAGATTTATGCATTAGTGGAGTTTAGTTAGATTTCCTTGCATGTTATTAGAGAAAGAGCATATTCATATTTATGTAGGAAAGGAGTTGATCTAAAATAAGCTAAAGATGAAAGATGTCTCTTGAAAATCCTAAATCTTTTTTTATAATCATATTTAAGGTAGATTGCTTTATGAAAAAGGTACAAAATTTTCTTCAAGATGAGAGGAACCGATGCTTAAAACAACTCAATACATCCACTTCCACTTCATATTCATGCTTGTTTTTTTTTCTTTCTTGTTGCCAATGTTGCTTGTTCATTTGCATATATGTTGCCTATTTGTTCATGCATATTCATGTTGCCTGTTTCAATTCTTTCTTTCATGCAAATTTTGCTTCATGTCACGTTACCTACTTATTCATGCATATAATCAATTTTCCTTCCATGTTTCTTATGTTGCCTATAAAAGAATTTGATGCCTGGAACATTATGTTTTTCACAGATGCTAGAGTGGCGCTTCCGGAGGAATCGCAGGTTTAGTGGGGGCGAATGTCGTCGAGATTTGCTCTCCTCTCTCACTTGTGAAGGCCTACAAAAAACATATTTGGTGAAGGCAGCCGGAATTCCCTGAGAAGTCCAGGATGCATCAAGGATGTCAAAGGAAGGTCACATACAAAGTTTCAAAGAAATCAAGAAAGTCCATGGTAGCGGTCAAAGCTGGTCAAAGTTGGGAAATTAGGGCAAAAATTTCATTGTCACCAAATTAGATGAAAATCCATATACTTGTAAAGATTGTCAAAGGCAGTCTATAGCCCAAATTTCAGCAGAAAATGGATTTTGTAGCACATTGATATGCTATGTTCATTTTGTAAAAATGTAATTTTTCTAGTTTGACCCTACAAATTCTTGTATAGAAATTTATGTTAGCCATATGGTTTGGCATGTATAAAGATCATATGTGGCTACATATTTGTACAAATTTTCAAGGCTATCAGAGCTTCCTAGACACCTTAATGCCACCTTGCAAGCTTCCAAATGTAGTCAAACTTGTACAAGGGAGATTCAGATGGGAGTTTTTTCTGCATATTCCTGAAGGAGATCTTTGGAAACATAGTCCTACAATGTTTCATCTTCATCAAAGCCTATTTGGAGGGTCAAAGAGTACAAAGTCCAGTTTTCAGGATCACCGCAGTTTTCTAGTTTAAGAAAATTGAAGGCTTGAATGTCTGCCACATGTCAAAATATGATTGAACCATGTTGTACGGTGAAGATGAGCTCATATTCAAGGGTGGAGATGCACTAAAGCATAAAGGAACGAGGATCCACGAATTTTTTCCATAAAAGAAGACCTTTTTTACAATCAAAGATCAATAATGCAGCATTTCTCCAAAAAAAGTGGCTTATCTTATCCGAATTGATGTCAGCACTGATCCGACGGTCCAGATCATCCCCAGATCCAATGGTGGAGAATGAGGGCGCCTAAATTTCACTCCTTTACACTAGATTTGATAGAAAGAACAATTCCAAGCCATTGATTTGATTAATCAAATGGTTGTAATCGAAAGTAGTGATCCTAGAGTTGAGAGTTGATTTCTCTAGATCCAAGGGCCCAAATTCATTCAAAAAACTATATAAACCCCCCCTCCAAACTCCTAGGGCATCATTGTTAGGCATCCATAGGGCTCATGCTAGCTTACGGTTTCCTTGAGACGATCACCCTCGGTTGAGCGAGTGAGGATCCAAGGTGAGCTAGTATGAGTATAGAACCTAGTTTCAAATTTAAGTTAGAACTCCAATCTAGGATAGGCTCTTGAAACCAGCATCTCTATCTTGACTCACCCTCGGTGGAGCGTGTGAGTGAGTTAGAGCTGATTTTAATGAAGCTTAGACTTCTTTAGTTAGACGTTACGAGCCTAGACAGACATAGGGTCACTGGAGTGGAACTCACCTTCTTACGTGTGACATTCGGTTGAACTGTCATGGTTTGAGGGTCGGAACCACCTTTGATCAGTAGACTGCTTAGCATGACGTACCACGACGATATTTTACAGGTAACTTAATTCAAATTCTTTTAATTCATGTCACTTGTCACTTGTCTCTTGTCTCCTCTCTCAGTCTCTTAAGTATTTTTACATGTCTTCTATTTCTTCTATGTGTGAGAAGGCTCCGCAGTATTGCGTTGAACCAGTGAGGATATTTCTTTGAGCTTGTGAGTGAAATCCATCATCATAATTCACTTGCATGTATATAATCCATACAAATCCATACATATTTATTAGTTTCTGAAAGTGTATAAGAAGCTCCAATATTGGACCATTCTTCCTTTCAAAACTGATTTATGTGTAAGGATTCCATCTATTCTCGTCATGCATACATATCATCCAAAGAAGGCTATACATATGGACTAGAATTAGGAAGTGTTTAAGAAGCTCCTCCAATGGACCATTCTTCCTTCCAAATTTGATTCGTGTGTATGGTTCTCTTTCATTCTTATCATTCATGTCATCAATCTAACTTGCACACCTACATTCCCATTCCCATAATTATTTCAACATCTCTCTCTTCTCCATACTCAACATTAATTTCACGTTCACATCTTTAAACCTTCCAACATTCATTAGCTTCATACACCCTGTGTGTGCCACGACCGGACCCGATCCACCCGGATTGCGATCACCTTCACATTTGAACCCGACGTGAAACGCTTCGTGGCATTTGCTTCTGATCTTGTTGGGAGGTTGTGATCCATATCCTTTGTTTCATATTTTTCATCCTCATCATATCATCATCATCAGTCTTGAGTGTTGCACTGGATTTCTCACAGTATCGTGCACATCTTCGTCGTGAAGTAAACACATTTGTGAGAGATCTAGAGCATCGTGCATCACTTGCTTATTCACATAAGATGGAGGAAGGATTCAAATCCCTTATTGTTGAGAAACAAGGCCAAAGAATAGTCTCTTCTATGTTGAGGGAGAAGGGAAAATTCAATGGCATCAACATCACAAGCTACTTAGATTTGTTTGAAGAGCAAGCTATGATTTTTGGTCTTCCTGAAGATCTTTTGATATCATTCTTTGAACGAATTGTTGATAGCTCTATCATAAACCGTGTCACTCAATATGATAGTCTTCCTTGGAGTGATTTTAGAAAGGAGATGCTCAAAGAATTCTATCTTGAAGATTATAGCCAACATAATCGAGATGGATTCTTACGATGGGTCAATTCTCCAAAGCCTAGTAGCTCTATTACTCACTTACAAAATGAGTATATTAGACGCTATGAACAACTTCCTGATGAGGATAAGATAACTTTGGAACCTGATCTTGTGATCAATTTTCTTAAGCTTCTTCATCCTGAAACTCATAGGGAAGTTGAACGGCGATTAGAAGAAGCAGATAAGCGCTATGGTCTTACTGACAATTGGCAAAAAGTGCGTAAAGTAGTAGAGGCTGTAGCCCATAGACATCAAAGACAATCCATGCTTTATGAGCAAACTAGTCTTCCTCAAGCTAGCCTTCCACAAACTAAGGAGCAAGTTAGAGAACAATCCCATGCTATGCTTTTTGACTCTACTCCTATTCCTCAAATGATGGAGCCTACTCAAGGTTTTAAAGTAGAGCCAAATAAAAGTGTAGTTGAACAATCTCAAGTGGATATTCTCACTAAGCAAATGGAAAGTCTTATTGCTACACAATCCAATTTGGCCAAGACTATAGTTGCTTTACAATCTAGTTACACCAAAACTTTCCAAAATCAAACAATCATAGAGCAGGGAGAAACATCACAATCCAAAGATAAAAAACAAGAATCAGAACCCAATGAACAAAAACAAGAGGAGAAACAAAAAGGGAAGAAGACAAAGCAAAGAAAAATAGAATCAAAGCCTTTATATAAACAAGAACAATCAAAACAAACTGAAGACCAAACACGTGAACATGAACAAAAACAAGACCCTGAGCAAAAACAAAAGAAACCAAAGAGAAAACCTAAAGCCATCTTGATTTCAGAAATTGAGAGAAAAATAGATCCTATGGAGATTTTAGATGACATTTTGCTTAAGAGTCAAGTGACTATGTCTTTAGAACAAGTTTTCTCTATTGCAAAGCCTGTTTTTAAAGATAACTTTATCGGCCTAATTAAAAGGAAGAGGTTTCCACTTAATCTAGATACTGAGATGCAAGATTCTCTAGATCAAGATCAAGCTATGAATGAAGCATTAAACTTTGATGAATCTGATGAAGAGGACTTTGATGATGATGAAGTAAATGTTAATAAAAATTTCTTAGGACCTATTTAACCTGACCATGAAAATCATGAAAACAATCCTGAAAGTCACTTTAAAGGAACATTTTGGTCTAGAGGTACATCAGAGATGCATGTTAAAATAGGAAATGATAAGAACACTATCACTGTAAATGCATTAGTAGATTCTGGCTCTGAAATCAATGTGATTTCAAGAGAAGTCTATGATAAGTTTCGATGGCCCATAGATAAAGATTGTGGATGGCGTATGAGAACTGCAGATAATGGTGTAGGTACCCTGTATGGAGCTTGTGCTAGTGTGCCCATATCCATAGGAGGAATCACAGAAGAGTTTCACTTTTTTATTCAAGATAATTGCTCCTATGAAGTTCTCTTAGGTCAACCCTTTATTTGTGAGAGTCGTATGGAAACTAAAGCCATGGATGATGGGTCTACCTATGCTAGATTTAAGTCTAAGGATGGAATGCAATCACTTCAAGTCATGACAGTAGGAGTGAACCATCCTAGGAATCGATTGTCAATTAGAAAGAAAGCTATTGTTACTCAGGGTCACGAGCATGCTTGTAGTGATTGTGCACCTCGATTCATGTTTGGAGCTACATATGATCAAAATTTCGGATAGAATCCATTGTTGAGCGGGACAACAGTGGATATTGGTTTGACATCTCGCATCCAACCATGTACAATAGTTTGTCACTTTGTTTTCCACATTCTAGATTAGATTTTCTTCATAAGAGTCAATTGTCCAAGTCTTTTATCCAAAAAACCCAAAAAAATTATAAAAACAACAAAATCATGGAACATGATGAGAACATTGAGCATGTGATTGAGACATCTCATTGTTTCTCTACTCTTGAGGAGTTAGAGTTATGTCTTCAACAAAATTCTAATTCCCATATTATTCTTATTTCTTCCCTTGATGAGTATGCTCTAATCCAAGAGTATGCTCTCAATGTTGACTAGTGCTCAAAATTTAACCAAACACATGATGCCTTAGTTGAAACAAAGTACAAAACTGTAGACAAAAAAATCAAACCCATAGCTCAACCATTACCTCAAGGAAGTAATGAAAAAATTATTGATGTGAAAAATGATCCAATTCTTCGGGATAAGAAAAACATAGGACATACATTCACGGATGAGACAATCAAACAGGTGAAAATTGGTAGAGATGATGACTTTCTTTTGCCAGCAGAGAGAGATAAATTTGAGAGAGTTATACGGAGCCATGGAAAAGCCTTTACTATGTATCCTCATGAGATTGGTTGTGTAGATCCTAAGCTAGTTGCACCCATGATAATCTTTACTATTCCACATATTCCATGGAATCTTTGCCCTATACCAGTTCCAAAGGCTCACTTACCTGAGCTAATGAAACTACTTAAGGAGAAGATAAACATGAGAATTTTAGAGCTATCTTTTGCACCTTACTCAAATAGATGGTTCACTGTGCCTAAAAAGAATGGGAAACTACGTTTTATTCAAGATCTCCAACCCGTCAATAAAGTCACCATAAGGAATGTAGGAACAGGACCCATTGTAGATGAGTTTGTTGAATCATTTTCAGGACATTCTATCTACTCAATGGGTGATCTATATTCTGGATATGACCAATTCCAATTAGCAATTGATAGTCGTGACATAACCACAATGAAAACTCCTTTAGGCTTAGTGCGAATGTGTACTTTACCTCAAGGAGCGACTAATTCTGTGGCTCATATGATGAGTGCTATTAATATGGTCTTACATGACTTTATCCCTCATATAACTATGCCATTCATTGATGATATTCCAATTAAAGGGAGTGAGGAACGTGTAAAGAACATTACTTTAGATTCATCGGGATGTCGTAAATTTGTTCTTGACCATATCTCTGATTGTGAAAGAATATTTCAACGATTTGAAGAGGTAGGTCTCACATTTTCCATAGAGAAATCTGTTTTTGGTGTCAACGAGGTACTTATTGTTGGACATTTATGTGGCCATTATGGTCGAAAGCCATACCCACAAAAAGTTGATGCCATTAGCAAGATTTCTGAAACATGTAACAACGTGAGTGAGGTACGTAGATTTCTTGGTGCTTGCATCTTTTATGTTATTTGGATCCCACACTTTGCTCATGTTGCTGATTGTCTTTATGACTTGTTGAGGAAGAAACGAAAATTTATTTGGACTGATAAACACACTCAGGCTATGCGTAAATTGAAGAAATTATTGCTTGAAGCTCCCATCCTTAAGCGTGTAGACTATTCTGCTAACAAACCTATTATATTGACTGTTGATACTAGTCCTATTGGTATAGGTTGGGTCATAAGTCAAGATGATAGTGAAGGGAATAGATATGCAATTAGGTTTGGTGCCAAAATTCTACATGAAACACAACGAAAATATCCACAAATCAAACGAGAACTATGGGGTATGGTAACAGCTTTGAAAACAGACAAAGAATATTTCATTGGTGCAAATGTCAAAGTTGAGACTGATTGTTTGCCTCTCATTGGAATGATAGCCAATTGTTCATCTCCTGATATAGCCATGCTTAGATGGATCTCATATATTAAGCTCATAAATCCTGAGTTAGTTCATATTTCAGGTAAGTCAAACTCAGTTGCTGATATGTTATCGAGAGCTAGATTTGATGATGATCTTGAAAGTGATCTAATAAAGAATGTGAATTTAATTGACTATGTTCCACATATATATGAGTATGAGCAATTTCATGAGTCTGAGTACGAAAATGAATGGAGAGACATAGGAAAGTATCTGAGTACACTACAACCATTACCTAACTGGACTACGAATAGATTCCGTAACATTAGGAAACGAGCTTATAACTTTTTCCTAAGTAATGGTTATCTTTGGAGACATGCTAAGGGTAAGGTTAAGAATCCACAACGAGTCCTAGGAAAACGAGGTCTTCAATTGCAAGTAATGAAGGAAATGCATGAGACATTATGGGCCGGTCATAAAGGATTTTTTGGAACATATGAAAAAATTAGAAGTACCTATTATTGGCCTAGGATGTATGTTGACATTAGTAGCTATGTTTCTACATGTTCTACTTGTCAACTTCATTCATCAGTCAAACATAGAGATCCGTTGCATCCTACTTATCCACCTTGTATTCACTACAAGTGGGTAGTAGATCTTGTAACTATGCCTAAAGGTATCGACAAAATGCGTTACATTGTACTTGCAAGAGAAGACTTAACTAATCATGTAGAGGGACGTGCACTAGGATCTAAGACCACTTACAATGTTTGCAAATTCTTGCTTGAAGATGTCATAAGTCGCTTTGGGTACATAGAGAAAGTAGTTGCCGATCGTGGAGAGTTAAATGCGAGAGAAGCTAAAGAGTTCTTTGAGCGTCACGGTATTCGTTTGTCTCTCACTACTGCATATAACCCAGAGGCCAATGGTAAAATAGAGAGAGGGCATCCACCTATTTTGAAAGCCATATCTAAAGCATGTAACGGTGACATCAAACAATGGCCTAAATTCTTACCTTTTGCACTTTGGGCAGATAGAATGACATGCACACATACTACTGGATATACGCCTGCTGAACTCATGTACTGTCAAAAACCATTGTTTCCAATTCAGTCTCATATTTCTGCATGGTTAGATTTGCCTTGGTCTGAAAACATGTCTACTGATGATTTTTTGAGTTTGCGTATTAAACAGTTAGAACAAGGTAAATTAAGACTTGATGATGCTGTTGAAAAATTAAGAGAATCTAGAATGAAGAACAAGCATTATTTTGATAAAACTCATCGATTGCGTCCTAAGCCAATTGAAGTAGGAGATTGGGTGCTCATTTATGATAGTACATTCGACTCTCAATATGATGCACGCAAAAAGCTCACTCAACGGTGGTTTGGGCCATACATAGTATCAAAAGTCAACAACAATGGTACGTATGCTCTTTGTGAATTAAATGGTGTTGCACTAAAAACTTTGATTGCAGGTAAAAGGATAAAGTTATTCAAGAAGCGTGATAATGACGAGTACATTTTGGATGAGGACATTGAAGAAGATGACAACAATGAGGCCGATTCATAAACAGGAGTATCCATGTTATAAAAAAAAAAAAAGAAAAAAAAAAAGAAAAACATCATTAATTTTTCAAGTTCATGTTGCTTTGTTTTTTTTTCAAGTTCATTCTATTTTTTTTCCATGCTTGTTTCATGCATGTTTTTTTTCAGTCTTTGCATCACATTGCATATCCACATCACTTGAGTCACAAAAGGCAAATGATGATTTCTCTACTTGTGTAAAATTTTATCTTAAGTAGTAACTTATCTACCAAGAAATTGTTTATAATCTAGGATTATGGAAAGATAGGGCATGTAGATTTGGAGGTTTATTTTGGTGACAAGACTTTCATATATAAACATGCATATGTATCGTGTATCGAAAGCATAATTGTTGAAATCCTAGCTCCTGCTACTGCATGTTTCTACATCCTTAGTCCATCTCACAGCACTTGTATCGGAGTTTAAACGACTGTTCTCCGTCATCAAAAATGGTTGTACCTTGTATCGGGGTTTAATTTTTCCTCGTCAAAAAAAAAAAAAAAAAAAAAAGCTACATGTTACCAAGAAGTTTACACTTTCTTCCACCCCAAAAAAGTGATCGTAACCATAAAGTTGTCGAATCATCATCATCATCGAAAAAAAAAAAAAAAAAGAGCAAGCCAAAGGAGGATAAAGAGGCATAGTAGAATAAATCACGGGCTATATAAGCAGATTTATGCATTAGTGGAGTTTAGTTAGATTTCCTTGCATGTTATTAGAGAAAGAGCATATTCATATTTATGTAGGAAAGGAGTTGATCTAATAAGCTAAAGATGAAAGATGTCTCTTGAAAATCCTAAATCTTTGTTTATAATCATATTTAAGGTAGATTGCTTTATGAAAAAGGTACAAAATTTTCTTCAAGATGAGAGGAACCGATGCTTAAAACGACTCAATACATCCACTTCCACTTCATATTGATGCTTGTTTTTTTTTCTTTCTTGTTGCCAATGTTGCTTGTTCATTTGCATATATGTTGCCTATTTGTTCATGCATATTCATGTTGCCTGTTTCAATTCTTTCTTTCATGCAAATTTTGCTTCATGTCACGTTACCTACTTATTCATGCATATAATCAATTTTCCTTCCATGTTTCTTATGTTGCCTATAAAAGAATTTGATGCCTGGAACATTATGTTTTTCATAGATGCTAGAGTGGCGCTTCCGGAGGAATCGCAGGTTTAGTGGGGGCGAATGTCGTCGAGATTTGCTCTCCTCTCTCACTTGTGAAGGCCTACAAAAAACATATTTGGTGAAGGCAGCCGGAATTCCCTGAGAAGTCCAGGATGCATCAAGGATGTCAAAGGAAGGTCACATACAAAGTTTCAAAGAAATCAAGAAAGTCCATGGTAGCGGTCAAAGCTGGTCAAAGTTGGGAAATTAGGGCAAAAATTTCATTGTCACCAAATTAGATGAAAATCCATATACTTGTAAAGATTGTCAAAGGCAGTCTATAGCCCAAATTTCAGCAGAAAATGGATTTTGTAGCACATTGATATGCTATGTTCATTTTGTAAAAATGTAATTTTTCTAGTTTGACCCTACAAATTCTTGTATAGAAATTTATGTTAGCCATATGGTTTGGCATGTATAAAGATCATATGTGGCTACATATTTGTACAAATTTTCAAGGCTATCAGAGCTTCCTAGACACCTTAATGCCACCTTGCAAGCTTCCAAATGTAGTCAAACTTGTACAAGGGAGATTCAGATGGGAGTTTTTTCTGCATATTCCTGAAGGAGATCTTTGGAAACATAGTCCTACAATGTTTCATCTTCATCAAAGCCTATTTGGAGGGTCAAAGAGTACAAAGTCCAGTTTTCAGGATCATCGCAGTTTTCTAGTTTAAGAAAATTGAAGGCTTGAATGTCTGCCACATGTCAAAATATGATTGAACCATGTTGTACGGTCAAGATGAGCTCATATTCAAGGGTGGAGATGCACTAAAGCATAAAGGAACGAGGATCCACGAATTTTTTCCATAAAAGAAGACCTTTTTTACAATCAAAGATCAATAATGCAGCATTTCTCCAAAAATAGTGGCTTATCTTATCCGAATTGATGTCAGCACTGATCCGACGGTCCAGATCATCCCCAGATCCAATGGTGGAGAATGAGGGCGCCTAAATTTCACTCCTTTACACTAGATTTGATAGAAAGAACAATTCCAAGCCATTGATTTGATTAATCAAATGGTTGTAATCGAAAGTAGTGATCCTAGAGTTGAGAGTTGATTTCTCTAGATCCAAGGGCCCAAATTCATTCAAAAAACTATATAAACCCCCCCTCCAAACTCCTAGGGCATCATTGTTAGGCATCCATAGGGCTCATGCTAGCTTACGGTTTCCTTGAGACGATCACCCTCGGTTGAGCGAGTGAGGATCCAAGGTGAGCTAGTATGAGTATAGAACCTAGTTTCAAATTTAAGTTGGAACTCCAATCTAGGATAGGCTCTTGAAACCAGCATCTCTATCTTGACTCACCCTCGGTGGAGCGTGTGAGTGAGTTAGAGCTGATTTTAATGAGTCTTAGACTTCTTTAGTTAGACGTTACGAGCCTAGACAGACATAGGGTCACTGGAGTGGAACTCACCTTCTTACGTGTGACATTCGGTTGAACTGTCATGGTTTGAGGGTCGGAACCACCTTTATCAGTAGACTGCTTAGCATGACGTACCACGACGATATTTTACATGTAACTTAATTCAAATTCTTTTAATTCATGTCACTTGTCACTTGTCTCTTGTCTCCTCTCTCAGTCTCTTAAGTATTTTTACATGTCTTCTATTTCTTCTATGTGTGAGAAGGCTCCGCAGTATTGCGTTGAACCAGTGAGGATATTTCTTTGAGCTTGTGAGTGAAATCCATCATCATAATTCACTTGCATGTATATAATCCATACAAATCCATACATATTTATTAGTTTCTGAAAGTGTATAAGAAGCTCCAATATTGGACCATTCTTCCTTTCAAAACTGATTTATGTGTAAGGATTCCATCTATTCTCGTCATGCATACATATCATCCAAAGAAGGCTATACATATGGACTAGAATTAGGAAGTGTTTAAGAAGCTCTTCCAATGGACCATTCTTCCTTCCAAATTTGATTCGTGTGTATGGTTCTCTTTCATTCTTATCATTCATGTCATCAATCTAACTTGCACACCTACATTCCCATTCCCATAATTATTTCAACATCTCTCTCTTCTCCATACTCAACATTAATTTCACGTTCACATCTTTAAACCTTCCAACATTCATTAGCTTCATACACCCTGTGTGTGCCACGACCGGACCCGATCCACCCGGATTGCGATCACCTCCACAACGTTTGAGAGACAAAGCTATCAATGCATCTGCCTGAGCATCTTTGTCATCCCAATGAATCTATTCTGTAGTAGGTGTAGTAGAAATTATAGCACGAATAGGAATATGCAGAATATCATCATCTTTGACACCTTCTGCATCAGCTTCAGTACCTGCAGTTGTAACGATTGCACGTGTGGTAGGACATTTTTCAACATCGTGCACAATGTTCCATAGTCCTTTTGCAACCAATACATGTCGCATCATATAAGCCCATAACGAGTAGTTGGTGACATCCAACTTATCCTCAACAGCCAACATACATAATACATCAGTGCTTTTAGCCATGGCCGGTGACTAAAATAGCTAGATGCAAAAAATTGAATGTATCTCGAAAAGTTGAACAGAACTGCCCTGACGAATTCTCCTAGCGCAGTAGCGAGATACTTATAATGGCAAACCGGAACTGGTATATACCTTTGGCACAAAAGATGAAATAGCCTACACAAGTGCTATGATAGTGCATTCGAAGACTAAAACACCGTGAGTATATGTACCAAATTTCATGTGATTCTCAGACTACTACCGAGGAGGTGTCACTGATGCCCTAGATGAAGCGGCGACCTCCTCTGATACCAATTGTTGGAGGTAGACGTCTACGGAAGCACACGAACAACACAAGGAAGAAGAAGAAGCTTGTATCACAACACACAATACTAAACGTATTACCACTGGAATGTACAAAGATAAGTAGCCCATTAGGGCAATAGGCGTATATACAATCCGGGGTAAAAAACCTCGTAAAGAGGAAAAAAAGTGCCTCGGCGGTCCTAGAGTGTTCACACACATCATTACCTAGATATATGAACAGAGATATCAAGCTCAACATGTGATGATCCAAGATGACATGTATCACTTTTTCATTTCTCTCACAATTGGACTCGTCATGCCGGTATATGTGAGGCATAATATATTGAGGTTTACTATATCTCTCTACCTAGTGTGATCGCATATTTGTTTCTTGCCAGCTCACTCATTCACAAAAATTAAGATTTCCCTTATGTATTGTTCTTTATATATTGCAATATGTGTATTATTGTTTTAGGTCATTCTTGTATATTCTTTTTATGTAATAGAAGAAGAAGAAGAAGAAGAAGTAGAAGAAGATGAAGAAGAAGAAGATCAATCTTCCTTGCCTCAATCTACGCTTGTGCTCCTCTAATCCGAAAAACCCTAACCCTAACCCTAAAACCCTAACCCTAACTCTAAAAACCCTAACCCTAACCCTAAAAATTCTAACCCTAACCCTAAAAATGCTAACCCTAATCCTAAAACCTAACCCTAAAAACCTAACGCTAGCCCTAAAATCCTAAACCTAAACCTCAACCCTAAAAACCCTAATCCCAACCCTAAAAACCCTAACCCTTATCCTAAAAACCTTAATTCTAGCCTTTAAAACCCTAAAGCTAACCCTAAAAACCCTAACCCTAACCCTAAAAACCCTCATCCTAACCCTAAAAACCCTAATCCTAACCCTAAAAGCACTAACTCTAACCCTAAAAACCCTAACCCTAATCGTAATCCTAAACACCTAACCCTAACTATACAAACCCTAATCCTAACCCAAAAAACCCTAACCCTAAAAACCCTATCCCTAACCCTAAAACACTAAATCCAACCCTAAAGAGCCTAACCCTAACCCTAAAACACTAGCCCTAACCCTAAAAAACCTAATCCTAATTCTAAAAACCCTAACCCTAATCCTAAAAATCCTAACCCTAACCCTAGAAACCCTAATCCTAACCCTAAAACCCTAACCCTAAAACACTAACCCTATCCCTAAAATTGTAAAACCCTAACCCTAACCCTTAAATCTTAATCGCAACCCTAACCCTAAAAACCCTAATCCTAACCCTAAAAACCCTAACCCTAATCCTAAAAACCTTAATCCTAACCTTTAAAACCCTAACCCTAATCCTAAAAGCCCTAACTCTAACCCTAAAAACCCTCACCCTAACCCTAAAAACCCTAATCCTAACCCTAAAACACTAACCCTAACCCTAAAAACCCTAACCCTAACCCTAAAACCCTAACCCTAATCCTAAATTCCTAACCCTCACTATAAAAATCCTAACCCTAACACTAAAAACCCTAACCCTAAAAACCCTAACCCTAATCCTAAAACCCTAAATCCAACTCTAGAAAGCCTAACCCTAAGTCTTAAAAACTAACCCTAACCCTAAAAAACCTAAGCCTAATTGTAGAATCCCTAACCCTAGTCCCAAAAATCCTAACCCTAATCCTAGAAACCCTAATCCTAACCCTAAAAACCCTAACCCCTAAAACCCTAACCCTAACCCTAAAAGCCCTAACACTGACCCAAAAACCCTAACCCTATCCGTAAAAACCCTAACCTTGATTGTAAAAACCCTAACCCTAAACCTAAAAAGCCTAACCCTAACCCTAAAACACTAACCCTAACCCTAAAAACCCTAACCCTAACCCTCAAATGCTAACCCTAAAACCCTAACCCTAACCCTAAAAACCTTAACCCAAACTCTAACCCAAACCCTAATTCTATCCCTAAAAACCCTAACTCTAACCTTGAAAACCCTAACACTAACCCTAACCCTAACCCTAGATTCTACATCAAGTGAAGCATTGGAAAATTCTACTATGTGTACACAAAAGTTATGGGAAGTTTGATATACCTCGCAATTACAAGGCCTTATATAATCTACACTACTAGATGTGCAAGTCAATTTATGTAGGCTCCCAAGTAGTCGCAGTTAGATGCTCTGAGGCCACTACGTTATGTGGGTGCTACTTTGGATAATGCATTTTTTATGAAGCTGGTGTAGATTTGCACGCTTATGGATACACTGATGCAAATTGGGATCGTAGTATTTCATATAGAAGATCTACAATTGGCTTTCTATATATATGTATGTGTGTGTGTTAATATATATGTGTGTGTGTATGTGGGTGTGTGTATGTGTTTGTCAAGGGACGAATAGATTGTTCCGTCTTGCAAGACCAAACAATATTTTAAATTATAATTCTGATTACAAGATCATCCATGTAGAGGAAATATTACAAGAATATATAACTAATACATGAAGTCCCACAATCTAGAAATAATTCTTATGTATAATTTGACTAGAATTAGTACAAGAGATTCCACAATCCATGAACATAGGTGTGAATCAAGATATTTAGGTTACAAGAACCCTTGTTAGGTGGATGAACTAGGTACAAGAAATAACTAGGTAGGACCACGACATTTGATTTGATAGGATGAGACCAAGGAACTAGAAAGAACTTGACGTGGAACTTGGAAAGTACTTATTTTGAGATCAAGACTGCTTGAGCTCAAGACTTTGAATCTATGTGACTAAGATCTCCTTATATAGGTGTTTAGCAGGGTTATGAAGTAATGATGTCGTTGATGATGTAACAAATCCAAAAAAGAACCTTTGGATGTCATAAAACACTATACAGATTTGATTGTTGGGGTTTTGCATAAATTCGATGCATTGCAAGCATTAAATGCACAAATTCTCAACCATGTGTTTTATCAAAAGTCATACAAAATCGGAGACTGAGGATGGTTTCCTTTGTGTATATGATATCTCTCCTCCTCAAGTGACGAGTCCCACTAGGAGCTATCATGTTCTCATGTCTTTACTTCAATGGACTAAGTTTATGAAATTACAACATTAAATTGTTCCCTCTAAACGTTTTCTACAAGTCTCGAAGTAGGATCAACAATGTCATACCCTATCCAATCAATATGGTACTCCAATGTTCATTTGAATGTTCTTGAATTTTGGACACGCTCAACTTCAAATTCTTTATGATCATCAATCTTAGTAGGTGTTGAATGACTAGGTGTCTCCTCTCTCAATGCCAAAATGTGTTATTGCATCAACATAGATACATAGAGAATTGAATGCATTCGCTTAGTAACTAGTAATTCAAGCTTGATAGTGACTGGATTAATCTCGACGAAGATGGTGAAGGGGCCAATTTCATATGTTATAGCTTTGCACAGGGCTTTGAAGCTCACCAAATATTATCGTGTAAGTAGGCTTTATCCCCAATGTCATAGGCTAGATATCGATGTTATACTAGGCCGTACCTCTCGGAGATGGGTTCTTAACATGATTTGGGAGTTGTAAATCCATCCTTTGGCATTGTCCATAATTTGCAAAGAAGGTTATCTTCTCGATACAATTATGATCACTCTTGGTCTAGGAAAAATCTGCAAAGGATAAAATTTGAAACCAATCAGTTTGATGACAATTGATGGTGCAAGGGAGATAGTGTTCAAGGACTTGATTCAACCGTTCTATTTGTCAACTAGTGTATGGATGATTGTCTATAAAATTTTTAACTTGAACATCAAGTAACTTGCAAATATTGTTCCAAAATTTGAATATGAATTGTGGACCTCCATCACTGGCAATATCATCACCCAATGCATGAATCCTAGAGATGTATTTGAAGTCTTCGAGGATTTGCATGTGTGATGACTTGATACCTCTAATGAAGTTCATCCCATCTTTGTGAATCCATCCACTATAACATGAATGAGATCGTCGTTATCTAACAATGGTAGATTTGTGATGAAATCCATAAATACAGAAGTCTATGGGATTCTTTGGAATAGGTAAAGATTGCAAGAGTCTACAAGGTTTATGATTAAATACCTTAGATCTACTATAAGATTCGTAGGTTCGGTATATTGTTTGAATTTTTTCCAACATTTGAGGACACCAAAATGTGCTGATTTAAGTTCTTTTTTTTCACTTAAAATTGTCCTACGACAAGGTTTTCATGACATTAATGAAGAGCTTGGATCTGGGGATTCTTGGAAGTATATAGAACAAGTTCTTACAATATAGTAACCTATGATTATATTGGAAGTCAATGAATTCATGAACTTTCCCTTCTTGAAGTTTTTCTTCATATTACAAAAGAATTCATTGTGTGTAGAGATTCAGAAATTAGATGGGTCATGGCTAAATCTTCTTGATGACTAGAGGAGATGTCTTCTAGAAGGAGATTTTTTCTAGCTTTCTTAATATAAGTTCTTGGTTATCCAAATCCTCTTTTCTTTTCTTTGTTGCAAGGTAAGCTCTTCTTCACAATGCATCTAGTTAACATTGCTACCTTCATGGGCACTATGTGATAGAAAAGTCCATAATTGATAAAATGTTACCCCTTCAAGATTTCCTTCTATTGAGAATACAAGTAGTTATAATGCACTTTAAAATCTTATGATGTGTATTTACATTAAATTTATTAGGTGCTCCCGCTAAATGATATATATAGGTATCACAATGATCTACCATAGACAATTTCTTTATCATAGATTTCATAATTTATTTTAGGAGGGAGAATTTACTTGAATGGTATGTGAGGTAATGCAAGTTTCAAGAATCCCCAAGCTCAGATAGAATGTCTCTCAAGGAAAGGTTTAATGCATCTATTTTTAAGAAAAATATGCTTTCTAGGATCAGGATGAACTAGAATCAGAGTAGTAGTGCATCCTGATTACAAGTTTGAAAGGTTTTTTTTGCTTCTTTCTTCCAAATAATTTTTGGTTTTCATTTAAGCTTGGTAAGTGGCACCACTATCTTGGAGTAACCCTTAATGAATATTTTATAGAGGCTTACAAATCCTAAAAAACAGTTATGTCTCTAACAAATGAAGGTTGTTAAAAATCAAAGATTCTCTCGATCCTCTTAGGGTCCAAGAACATTCCTTTTTCCAAGGAATTTGTCCTGTAACGTCCACCTCTATTTGGTGGAACTAACATTTTTCAATTGTTTTCATGTATTCCTTTTTTATCTTATCTTCCCAAGAACTGCCTTTATACGATGTTCACGTCTCTAATTCTTTATACAATATCAACACATCACATATATATATTATTAGAAAATCATATGAATGTTCTTTAAATATACCATTTACCATATGTTAAAAGATCGAAGGTGAATTTATGAGGCCAAATGGCATTTTCACATATTCAAAATGAGCATAAATTTTTCAAAATCCAATCTTCTAGTTGTCTTTTTCTCTAATCCAAAGAGGATTGTAAGCTCCTTGAATGCCAAGCTTTCTAGAGAACTTTGATTTTTGATGGGGTTCCAAGAGCTCTTATATAAGTAGTAAAGGATATTTATTTTTGATATTGACTTGATTTAATTCACAAGTGTCTACATACATTTGGAGAATTACATCCTTCCCCTTTACAAATACAATAAGGGATCTTCTAAGAGACTTTGAGTTTATATTAAACTAGTTGGCTAGTTTCTCATAAATAATGTTGCATAATTCTATAATTTTGTATGGGGAGAGTCTATAGATTCATCCAAAGGGTGGTTGGAGTACCTCGTCAACTTCTTTGGCCTAATCATATGGTATGAGCTGCAGTTGTGCATGGAAATGTACCATGGTGGTTCATCTTTGCATGGGCTTCACAAAGATGCCATCACACTACAAAACTAAGATCAGCTCCTTGATGCACATAGTACTCTACATGCACCTATAGTATATGTCAAAAACTACATAGTACACAAAGAACACCAACACATATTCCATACGTTTTGCAAATTTGGTTGAACACATAATATATGGCTGATCAGAATACTCTATGTTTTATTAATTAATATAAAACAGTGTCCACTAGCGATTTAGCATTTCACATGAACGTTAATGAGGAAAATTCCCAATTAAGGCTAATACATCCAAAACTAACTATGAGGGAAGAATTAAGGAATGATAAAGAATTAAAGAATGAATCAAATAACCCCCCTCAAGATACTATATATTGTCTAAAGATATCTTGTGCTAGAGCTTTTGTAAAAGCATATAAAACATTATCTCAATTTAAACCTTCTCTAGAACAATGGTCTCAATGGCTAAGTAATCTATAATCAAGTGATGAATCACTTCAATATGCTTGTTCTCTACATGGTAGACTAGATTCTTAGGGAGAGAAAGAGCAAGCTTACTAAAACTAAGCAAATAAGATACATGTTGAGGAGGACCTACATATCAAGCAAGAGGAGAAACCTGCAATGCCTCCTTTGATGTTGTTGGAACAACAAGCTTTCATTATGCTTGAGGTGGACATGATCTTCATCAAAATCATTATTAGAATGATGCCACATCTACTCCTTAGACATGGTTGGGCTTGACTCTCAATCAATCAATCAAAAGGTAGATGCGATTACAAATTTCCCTTTCCCTAGATTGTAGGGAAAGATGCCAACCAATCTAAACTAGAAACTCCACATGAATTTGAACTCGAATGGATGAAGACAAGTTGTGGTAATGTACTCAAGAGTCTATATAAAGACTCCACAACATTTTTAGACTAATTAGGATGATGATTTGAAGCAATACATATACGTCTTGTTCATTGATTGGTGCCACTTTAGTTTACTACTCTTTCTTCCTCAAACTTAGTCAGCCTATAGACATTGGTGGTCTCTCTACAAAGCTCCAAATCAAATTTCTAATATCTCATTAGAAAATGATTACTCTCTA
Source organism: Ceratopteris richardii (assembly GCA_020310875.1). Lineage (NCBI taxonomy): Eukaryota > Viridiplantae > Streptophyta > Polypodiopsida > Polypodiales > Pteridaceae > Ceratopteris > Ceratopteris richardii. The sequence goes on along the minus strand of CM035427.1, from coordinate 83,505,997 downwards.
GCTGATGTGTACAAATGTCTAGATCATTCGGTTCATTTATTTTAGAGATATTGAAGTTTTTTAATCTCGGGGTCATTCTTAGCAACTGTGTGAAATTTCAAGATGACACAAGTTTAGTGTTAAGGTGATTGCTCCTTGCTTGGTTCATATAAATTAGGGATTTTATGCATTATTGCAAGCTAGCCGTATGTTTGACATCCTCTTAAAAGGAATTTTTCCAATTTTCACTCTCATGGTTGCTCTGAGTGTCTGAAGTGACAACTTCTATTCATTTTTAGAAAGTTTTTGTGAGCTAGTCAAGGTGCAAGTTATCTATCTTGCATCAAATTATTCTTGTTGATGTTCGAAAGTACCAGTTGGGTTTTATTGCAGTAACCACAAGCTACAAGGTGTAGTTTACATATCCAAAGAGCTAGGTTTGGTCCTATGTTGGTTTGTTGGACTAACTTCAACACTTGAAAACTCATCTTTCGAAGCCTCTCCAAGATTCTCCATCTCTTTCTTTGAGTTGTATCAAAGCAACCTCAACATGGAAGATGGAGTTCCACCAATCACTGAGAAGCTTGATAGGCACAATTATGCTGCTTGGAAAGTGAGAATGGAGGCTTATTTGCAAGGAAGAAACCTATATGGGATTGTATGAGGTGATGAATCTATGTGTATTTCAAGATCCAAAGGAGGACCTTCCTAGGAGGAAACAAATAGGCTAACACTTTGGTGTGCAAGGTATGCTCACTAGGTATTTATAGTTAAAATAAACTCATATGGATTAGTTTGCATGTACAAATCAAGATTAATTGCCAAAGCATGCTCACAAATGCATGGTATAGACCATGAGGAATCATTCTCACTAGTTGCAAAGATGTCTACAATAAGAACATTGATAACTGTAGCTGCTATAAGAAATTGGAGACTCGTCTAGGTTGATGTGAAAAATGCATTTCTCAATGGTTGGATAAGTGAAGAGGTATACATGTCACAACCTCTAGGTTTTGAAAACCCTAATATTACATCTCATGTTTGAGGACTTAAGAAAGCATTGTATGGATTGAAACAACCTCCTAGAGCTTGGAAGTACATGTTGGTTACATACCTTCAAGATCACTGATTCAAACCTAGCAACTTAGATCCTTCTTTATTCATAAAAAAGGATCACAATGAGGTTATCTATCTATGTGTATATGTAGACGATATTATATTGATAGGTGATGATCTAAATGGCGTTTAAAGGATCAAGAGACACATCCAAGAGGACTTCAAACTCACTAGCTTAGGTGAGCTCACATATTTCCTTGGTATGCAAATGATTTATACAGAGGAAGCGATGTATCTCACTGAGATCAGATACATTGAAAACCTACTTCTCAAGTTCAGAATGAACAACACAAAGCTTGCAGGTACACCTTTCGAATTGAATCACAAACTAAGTGTTTATAAAGGGGAGCATATTGATGATCCTAAAGAGTATAAAATCTTGGTAGGTAGCTTGACATATGCTTCTCACATAAGACCAGACATATCATATAGTGTGGGAGTGCTTAGTCAGCTCAAGCGCTCACCAAGAAAGCCACACATGTATGCAACGAAGAGCATACCTAAGTATCTCAAAGGTACAATCAATGAAGGTATATTCTATCCTTATTCTTCAGATTGGGATATCAAAATCTATTCAAATGCAAATTGGGCAGGAGCCAAAGTTGGTGTCGTGGACATCTTGGAAGCAACCAACAATTGCTCTATTGTTAAATGAAGCTAAATATAGAGGTTTGACCATAGCGACTCAAGAGGAAGTATGGTTAAAATCATTGTATACATATTTGCAACCTGTAATTTCCAAACCTAACTTACTTGGAGATAATGTAGGTTTCATGCATTTGGCTACAAATCCAATTTTTCATGCAAGGAAAAAGCACATAAAAATCAATTACCACATTGTAAGAGAGAATTGTATGGCAAAGGAAATTGACAGTTCATTTGTTCCTACTGAGAAGAAAATAGTAGACACAATGACAAAGGCACTTGATAGGATAAAGCTTTGTAGAGTCAAAGCTATCGTAGGTATTCAACCTATCAAAGAATGAAGACTAAAGCATACTTTAGCTTGAGGGGGAGTTGTTGCAACAACGAGCTTTCATTATGCTTGAGGTGGACATGGTCTTCATCAAACTCATCATTGGAATGATGCCACACATACTTCTTGTAGAGTTTCATTTGCATTCATTTGTTGTGTTGAGATTTTGATCATAGGATCATCCTCTTATGTAAGTTGCAAAGCATTTAACTTTATAAAAGGAAAAAGTAAAATGTATAAAACGCACGAGTTAGAAGTGGTTTGGATCGATTCTCAATCAATCAATCAAAAGGTAGATCTGGTTTCAAATTTCCCTTTTCATAGATTGTAGAGAAAGATGCCAATCAATCTAAACTAACAAATCCACCTAAATTCAAAATCAAATTGATGAAGAAAAGGTGTGTTCATGTACTCAATAGTCTATATAAAGACTCCACAACACTTGTACACTAATTACAATGATGATTTAAAGCAGTACATGTACTTGTTCATTATGGGGTGCCACTTCAACTTCTTCTTCAAACTCAATCAACTTGCAGAGATTGTTACTCTCTTTATAGAGCTCCAAATCTTGTGATTAATGTTGCATTGGAAAGTTATTGCTCTCTAGTTCGTGTGTTACAATGTGTACAACATTTGGTTCATTAATTTCATAGATATTGAATATTTTCAGTCTCAAGGTCATTCTGTACAACTACCTGAACTTTCACGACGAGACTAGTTCAGAGTTAAGGTGATTCATTTGTTGGGAAAGATGGATGGATGATCCAAGAGATTGAGTAGGTACTGCTAAAACCTGCTTTTTACCAGCCCTCTTTAGCTTCAGACTTGATTAGTAGACTTCTTTAGCTTTCCAATGACACCAAGAAATGACCTATGTCCTTTGGAAATGAAGTGTGAACTGATTGAATCAAAATAGATAACTTTGGAAGTCACAAAGTCAAGAAAACCTTCTATTTTGGTCTTGACACTTGCTCAATGTTTTGCTCAATGTGACCAGCACAGTAGCAATTGATCAAATTCCTTCTAGGGGTATTCAATTATCTTATTAAGCTACCATTTGCAAGTGGAATGATGTAAATTGACAAACTATACTCACAGAAATTGATTTAGCAAAATTAACTATACCCCCAACTTTTTAGGACTGTAGCAGAGATAGACCAATGAGCACCTCGACGATGATTTCTCTGAATTGGCTGAATGAAGTCACTTCAAACTTTTCCAGCATGTAGATGACTTTGAGCTGAATCCAACAAGATTTGAAGCACTCAATTTGGTGGAGTATTGACTGCGACATGCCCTTGACAAGTAGACAGACTTTGGAGTAGACAAGTAGTGAACATAGAGATTAATGATATGAATGTATCTATAAATTAACACTTGTGTACAATCCCATTAGCATGACAAGCATTGCCTAATGGTGTAGAGAGGTGTAGGCTATGGAGTAGTCCTCACACACACTCAATGACAGTAGAATGAAGCTCGGGAGTGATCTCTAATACCACGATTTTTCTTGATCACTTTTTATATGTGATGACTAAGAATTTGAATTCAAATTCAAATTCTTGGCTCCCTATGATCAATCTCCTAAGGGTTTGGAGATATTATCTCAATCAAGTGAGCTACGTTTTTCCACGAATCAATTAGGTAGGTGATTACAAAAGATTCCAAGTCAATTAGACTTTTACATGAGGTAAAGTGGTAAGTAATCACTAGCATGTGTTCCTATGGTTCTTCATGCATGTAGAGTCTTCATGATATCTCCCAAGCCAAATGTGTAGGCTTGTGATTTACACCAACAGCTCCCCCTCAAGCCAAACATTTTGGCTTAATTCTTCATCTTCAATCTTCAAGTATATCTTGCAATCCAATCATAGATTTGAACCTGCAAAGTTTGGTTCCATCCAAAGCTTTAGTGAGCAAATCTACACATTGCATGTTGGTTGACACATAAGTCAGCTGAATGTCCTTGCTAGCAACTTCTCCCTTACATAATTGTAATGTACTTCTATATGTTTTGTCCTAGCATGATAGATAGGATTAGGTGCAAGGTGAAGAGAACTTGTATTATCTCCAAAGATGACAGAAAAGTCAGCTGAATGTCCTTGCTTAACAACTTCTCCCTTACATAATTGTAATGTACTTCTATATGTTTTGTCCTAGCATGATAGATAGGATTAGCTGCAAGGTGAAGAGAACTTGTATTATCTCCAAAGATAATTGGAGGCCTAGTATATAATCCCAATTCTGTGTACAAAAGTTTAATCCAAATTGCTTCTTGAGTGGCATTAGCTAGCCCTCTATACTCTACTTCTGTAGAAGACAATGCAATGGTTGGTTGCTTCTTTGTAGACAATGAAATAGGTTTGTCACCTACAAAAGAAATGTATCGTGAAGTGCTCCTCCTATCATCCTTGCATCCTGCCCAATCTGCATATGAATAGACTTTTATATCAATATCTGAAGTGAAAGGAAAATACAAGCCATGGTTCTGTGTACCCTTGAGATACTTCAAGATTCTTTTGGCAGCTCTAAGTGAGGTATCCTTGGCTTGTGCATAAATTGACTTAGCACACTAACTCCATATGCAATATCAATTCTAGTTAAGGTAGAATAGTTTAAGCTACCCACCATACTTTGATAACCTGTAATGTCTTGGACTTCATCACCTTCATGGGCACTTAACTTTAGGTTCACCTCCATTGGAGTGCTTGTTGCTTTAGCATCCTGCAAGTGAAACTTCTTCAACATGTCTTGTACATACTTCTTCTGAGTAATGTATACTCCTGAATTCGTATAAACTAATTCAAGTCCCAAAAAATACTTCAATAGCCCAAGATCATTGATCTTGAACTCCTTCATCATTTGGCTTTTGATATTTCTGATTCCACAGACATCATTGCCTGTAATGATGATGTCATCAACATAGACACAAAGATAAATTACCTCTGAATTACTTCTCTTAATGAACAGAGAAGTGTCAACCTTGCTCATAACAAATCCTTGGTCTTGGAGGTATGTAGTTAGCCTGTACTTCCATGCCCTAGGTGCCTGCTTTAATCCATATAAAGCCTTCTTTAATTTGCAAACATAAGTTACCTTTTTAGGGTCTTCATAGCCAGGAGGTTGTGACATATAAACCTCTTCTGAGATCCATCCATTCAAGAAAGCATTCTTGACATCCAATTGGTACATGTTCCAATTCTTTGATGCAGCCACACTCACCAACACTCTGATTGTTGGCATCTTGGCCACAGGAGAAAATGTCTCTTCATAGTCAATGCCTTGGGTTTGTGCAAAACCCTTGGCTACCAACCTGCCCTTGTACCTATTAATTGTGCCATCAGAATTCCTTTTCAACTTATAGATCCATCTGGATCCTATTACCTTCATGGAGTCCTTCTTGGGTACTAACTCCCATGTATCACTCTCCTTGAGTGCTTCAATCTCCTCATCCATAGCTTCTTTCCATTCTGATTTGGTGATTGCTTCTTCATATGAGCGTGGTTCTTCATTTAACAAATCCTTTGCAAGATAAACTAAATGCTTAGTAACAAGAGATGTATCATACCCATATCTGATAGGTTTTTTGCTTTCTATCTGAGATCTTTTGATTGATTGAGTTGAAGATTCAGGTATGTCTTCTAGCTTCTTCATCTTCATTTTCCCTTTGGACTTCCAAGCCTTGAACTCTTCAAGGTTGATTGTATCTTCATCATCTGAACTTGACTCTCCATCCTGAGTGGGTTCCTCCTTTGTAAGTTTTGGAAATTCTTCTTCCAAATTATAGGGTAGTTTGACCTTCCTGCATTCATTCTCATACCAAGAATCATTCTCATCAAAGATCACATCTTTGCTTACCATAAATCCCTTATTGGTAGGGTTATAAAACCTGTAACCTTTTTTATTTAAATCATACCCAATGAAAATACATTTTTCAGCCTTTGGATCTAGTTTTCCTCTTACCTGTGAAGGAATGTGTACATATGCTACACATCCAAAAATTTTGCAATGATCTAATGATGGTCTCTTAGCATTCCAAGCTTGATAAGGTGTCATACCATCAAGTGACTTTGATGGTAACCTGTTTATGAGATAGGTGGTAGTAGGAACACTCTCTGCCTATAGATAGTTAGGTAATTTCTTCTTATTGAGCATAGATCTAGCTGTCTCAACAATTAACCTATTTCTTCTTTCAGCTACCCCATTCTGTTCAGGAGAGTACCTTGTGGTTATTTCCCTTTTGATGCCTTTGTCCTGCAAGAAGTCCTCAAATTCATTGGAGAAGTACTCACCTCCTCCATCTGACCTTAGCCTCTTCAAATTTCTTCCTGTCTGATTTTCAACTAATGCAAGATATTTCTTGAAACAATTAAATACCTCATCCTTGTGCTTCATAAAGTATAATACATTCCATCTACTATAATCATCAATAAAAGACACATAGTACCTTGATCCTGAGACTGAGGGGTCTTTGCTAGGTCCCCAAACATCTGTGTGTACCACCTCTAGATAGTCTTCATGCATAAATCCTTTCTTGGAGAAGGGTAACCTGTGAGACTTACCAAATTGACAAGCACCACACTTGTAAATCATATGTTGCTTGGATACATTAGGTATCCCAAGCACACATTGGTCCTTGCACATTTGCTTCAAGGTCCTTTCTCCTATGTGCCCTAATCTCTTGTGCCAAATCTCAAGCTCTGAAAGTGTTTGATCTTTATAACTGTATAATGCAATGTTCTTTGTATCTTCCAAGTCAAAAGTAAAAAGTCTACCTGATTTTTCTCCTTTATCTATCCTTTTGAATCCTTGTCTTGGGTCCTCCACAAATGCTCCATACTGATTAAATCTAACTTGCAAACCTTTCTCAACAATTTGACCAACACTCATTAAGTTCTTTGTAATGGTTGGTACATAGAGTACCCTGCTCAACAGATTCTGATTACCATCACAAGTTTTAACATTACCAACTTTAACCACTGAATGCTTTGTATCATCACCTGCTTGAACTTGATGTTTACCTTTGGGTTCCTCAAGATCAGAGAGTAGTGCCACATTACCAGCCACATGATTTGAACACCCTGAATCAATATAAAATAAGTGATCATCATTTGTACCTGACTTTGAAGTCATATTCATGATCAAGAGAGAGTCATCCTGCTCCTCTATGTAGTTGTTGTAATCCTTTCTATTTCTGAATCCTCCTTGGTAGTTGCCATTGTAATTGTTGTTGTAGTTGTTGTTGTAGTTGTTGTTGTAGTTGTTGTTGTGGCCTTGGTGATGGTTGAACCTTCCTCTAGACTAAGAGTATCCACCTCTTTGGTAGCCTCTTCCTCTCTGATTTTGTAATTCTTGTAACACTCATCTGTGGTGTGGTTTGATAAACCACAAATGTTACAAATGTCACCTGCCTCTTGAAGATCTACCTCTCCCTGGATATTTGGCTTGGGAGGTAGAGCCTTCATCTTCCACCTTTTTACTCTTACCTTTATCCTTAGACTTCTTATCAGTGTATAGAGCAGAAGAGTTGTTACCTTTGGATGTATCTCCATTCTTTGTGAGCTTTGCTTCATGTGTAAATAGTTGACCCATGAGAGTTGTGAGATCTAGAGTGTGCATGTCCATGTAGAGATCCATTGTAGTGGTGAAGCTTTCCCACTTGTCATCAGCCTTGATTCCATTGATTACCTGCCTTACAATTTGTTCCTCTTCAATCTCTTCTCCTATGCTTGCTAACTGATCTGCAACATCTTTGATTTTGGTCACAAATTCTGAAACAGCTTGCTTAGGTTGCTTCCTTAGTGTTGTGAACTCAATCCACAACTGATTTTTCCTAGCCCTTGTATTGGAGGAAAAATATGATGACAAGGTTTCCCAAGTCTCTTGGGAAGTCTTACAATTTTTGATATGAGGTAACAGAAAGTCAGATATAGAGTTGAGTAAATAAGACCTTGCCAATGCATCCCTTGCACACCATGTGTTGAGTTTTTCTTGCTCCTCCTTGGTTGGCAATCCTCTTGGTTTGAATGAGGGCAATTCCTCATCTCTTGAGATGTATCCAAAGAGACTCCTTCCTTGTAAGTAGGTCTTCATCCTTAGAGACCAAGCTTGATAGTTGTTCCTGTCCAATTTATCAATGAATGAAGGAAAACCATCTCCCATTTTACCTTATTTGCTCTGATACCACTGTTGGGAAAGATGGATGGATGATCCAAGAGATTGAGTAGATACTGCTAAAACCTGCTTTGTACCAGCCCTCTTTAGGTTCAGACTTGATTAGTAGACTTCTTTAGCTTTCCAATGACACCAAGAAATGACCTATGCCCTTTGGAAATGAAGTGTGAACTGATTGAATCAAAAGAGATAACTTTGGAAGTCACAAAGTCAAGAAAACCTTCTATTTTGGTCTTAACACCTGCTCAATGTTTTGCTCAGTGTGACCAGCACAGTAGCAATTGATAAAATTCCTTCTAGGGGTATTCAATTAGCTTAGTAAGCTACCATTTGCAAGTGGAATGATGTAAATTGACAAACTATACTCACAGAGATTGATTTAGAAAAATTAACTATACCCCCGACTTTTTAGGACTGTAGTAGAGATAGACTAGTGAGCACCTCGACGACAATTTCTCTCAATTGGCTGAATGCAATCACTTCAAACTTTGTCAGCATGTAGATGACTTTGAGCTGTATCCAAAAAGCTTTGAATCACTGAATTTGGTGGAGTATTGACTGAGATATGCCCTTGACAAGTAGACAGACTTTGGAGTAGACAAGCAGTGAACACAGAGATTAAGGATATGAATGTATCTATAAATTAACACTTGTGTACAATCCCATTGGCATGACAAGCATTGCCTAATGGTGTAGAGAGGTGTAGGCTATGGAGTAGTCCTCACACACACTCAATGACAATAGAATGAAGCTCGGGAGTGATCTCTATTACCGCGAATTTTCTTGATCACTTTTTATATGTGATGACTAAGAATTTGAATTCAAATTCAAAGTCTTGGCTCCCTATGATCAATCTCCTAAGGGTTTGGAGATATTCTCTCAATCAAGTGAGCTACTTTTTTCCACGAATCAATTAGGTAGGTGATTACAAAAGATTCCAAGTCAATTAGACTTTTACATGAGGTAAAGTGGTAAGTAATCACTAGCATGTTTTCCTATGGTTCTTCATGCATGTAGAGTCTTCATGATATCTTCCAAGCCAAATGTGTAGGCTTGTGATTTACACCAACATGATCCCTACTTGGTTCACATAAATAAGGGCTTTTATGCATTATAGCAAGACAATCCTATGTATGAAATCCCCTTAAGAGGAAGTTTTCCAATTCTTTCTTTGCACACTACTCCGGGTGTTTGAAGTCACAACTTCTATTCATTTTAGAAAGTTCTTGTGAGCTAGTCAAGGTGCAAGTTATGTGTTTTGCATCAACTTGTTGTGGTTGATGTTCCAAAGTATCTATTAGGTTTTATTGCTCTAACCACAAGCCTACAGGGTCTATTTTGCATATCCAAAGAGCTCCCGCTGGTCTTATGCTCGTTAGCTGGACTAATTTCACCTCTTGACAACTCATCTTTCCACTCCTATCCAAGCTTCTCAAACCCTTTCTTTCTAATGTGCGTGATAACTAAGGTACATAGGGTACATTATGCATAGTAAATATTGAGCCATCATTGAACTCGACAACCACATGTCCAATCCCCACAATGTCACATTGGTAAGAGTCACCAACTCTCATAACTAGAGAAAAATTGTTTATGTGGTATCACATGGAAAGAAACATGAGAATCTAGGGGCCACATGACAGAAAGAGAGTCAGCAATAACAGCCTTAGCTGGCACAATACTACCAAGTGTCAACACATTAGCATCATCATAGCATTAATTTCTTGAATCTTGAGAGTTTAAGTAGACGGTGCATGTAATTGTTTAACATGCCCATCAACATTCTGACCTTTACCTTTAGCATTCTTTAATGCATTACAATCTTTCTGCATGTGTCCTTTTTTATGGCAATAATGTCATTCAATATCCCTCTTCCTTCATTTACTTCTACTCTTATTTGTTTGACCATTCTTTTCCTTGTTCTTGCTCCTCCTAAGTTTTTGATTCTTTCCTTGGTAAGAATCACGAACATTATACGCATTTCCACCCTGAGTGCCAACCATAGAATTTCTACAAATCTCCTCACTCAAGAGTGCTTCACATATGTCATCATAGACGAGCTTACCACTAGGTGCACTATTTCTAATAGCTATGCAAAACATATCCCATTGTGATGCCAAGGTGTGCAACAACAAGAGTGCTTTCATTTCATTATCCATATAAATTTTTTGAGCCTATAACTAGGAGAATATAGCATCATACACATTTAGATGAGAAGCAATGCTACATGTGTCATTCATGCAAAGGCCATATAATTTTCTCATCAGATACACTTTATTTGAGGTCGTTTGTTTTTCATATATGTTGCATAACTTCTTCCAAACCTCCTCTACACTTTCATAGTCTAATACTTTAAAGTAAACATTACCTACTAGTTGCAATCAAATAGTAGACCTAGCCATTTCATCTACCTCACCCTAATCATCTTCATCTATGTCAGTAGGCTTCTTTAAGATTCCATTTACTGGCTTCCATTGCCTCCTTTGAATCTGCACATTTTCAATCTGATTCTTTCATAAAGCAAAGTTTGTTCCATCATATTTTCGCATCTCAAAATGGTCTTTGCCCTCCTAGTTATAGCTTCTGCTCACCACACTAGTGCTAGAGCATGATCCACCAAACGTTCCTGAGACCTTTGATGTCATGATGGTAAACAACTGAATAGAATTATAATGGAGCTAGAAGAGTCCAAACATAACTAAGGCTCAAAGAAGGAATGCCAAGTGAAAGAATGTGGGAGAGAATTCAACAATCTTCCCAAAAAATGAATTAATGAACAGTAATGACCAACGAAAAGGATTATGTGAGAATAAATGTGCTTACACCAATAACTATATCAACGAGTAAATGGATCACTGTATAGTTGACGAAACCAAAAAAATCTAGGAAACTTTTGCCAAAGTATGCTCTGGAAAATGAGCATATGACTAGTGTTAGAATCTCATAAAACTGCAAGCGCTAACATGTTTACGTGAATAGTGAATCACTGAATCCATTGCATATAATCAATTACCTGAAAGAAGCCAATTATGCTTATTCAACACCTATGAACAACTATCATACATCTCCTATGGCAAGGCTAGGTAAGTCTTCAACCTGCATCACCAAAGAGAGCCCAACATCTGGGTGTCTCCTAGTTACGAAAACCTCACCATGACCCTCTTCATCAAAATTCTAAGGCTTTACGAAAAAAACGTAACTGCTATATCAATGATCACTTGGATGTACATAAGTAGTATCGATAGAAGTGTTTGTCATCAAACCAATAACCCTTGCAAGTGTCTGTCATCTCTATTGTTTAGGTTCAGAAACCTACATAAATTTGTAGTGGTTGCTTCCACCACAACTGAAAATCCTTCAAGAAACCTCTAGTTTTACGAGTGTGGCTAAAAACATGGCCCCAAAGGCGAATACGTATTTTTAGAGAAGTACAAAGAACACTCTTCTTGATGTTCTTGAACCTGTGTGAAGAGAACTATGAACAAAAGTACTTCATGATGGGTCCAAAAATCACTAAAAAAATGCATCAAAACTAGGCTTTGAAAGCAAAGAATGAATCTTTGAAGGACCAAAATATGTTCAAGGTAATGTTAACCTTAGTCATTTCCCTTCTTCACACATGACAAGAGTGTAGCTTAGTGGCAAGAGATTGCCACAGTTAAGGGAGCTCTGAGAGGAACAATACTGGGAAGATAGAGGTTCTTCGAAGTAACAAGAACCTCTATCTTCCTTGATCATTGAGGTCCTTCCTCATGCACAACCAATGGCACCAACAGTGAGTTTGGTGACTCGGATGACAAGGTATGCTAAGGGCATGCCTTGGTTGCCCCCTTAGTCACTAGCCTTGGAGAAAGCCTTGGGTGAGTGGATGGATGCTCTCTTCGCTCACACAAAAGGAACAAAACTTTTGGATCAATATGCTATCATAACAGTGAAGTATTTTGATGGCCGTGCACCACTGTGCACTTTGCTTCTCGAGAGCTCCATGATGATATCCACGAAGTAGAAAACCAAGCTCCAAGCACTACACACGGTACTGTACACAGAGGCTATAGAATATGCAGAAAACACAGTACATTACAAGCACAAACACAAACTTCTTAGGTGTTACAAATGGGGTCCAAATTACAGTCCATGGCTGACTAGACCACTATATGTTTTATTAAATAACATATACAAAGAAGTGTCCAATGGCCATTTGTCCTTTCACATTGACACTAATGGTAACAGTTCTCCTTCATTGTTCAATCACATATATGTGTGTGAGAAATTTGAATTAAGATAAATCTATTTTAGAGATGACTATGAAAGAGGAAAGGAGATTGCTTGAGATCCTTTCAAGAATATGTGGATCTTCTTATGATGTTTCACTCATGTGTTGTAGATATTCCTAGGAAGAAGTTATGTTCATTGCAAGGATCATTGCACTCGAGCCTTCTTGGAGATCCCCTTTGCACTTGATGTTCTCCTTCATTTTGGAATCACACATATGTGTGTGAGAAACTTGAAGTACAATAAAGCTATTATGGAGATGCCTATGAAAGAATAAAGGGGATCTCTTGAGATCCTTTAAAAAATATGTGGATCTCCTTATGCTTTTTCACATGGGTGATGTAGTGGTTCCTAGTTAGAAGTTATGCTCATGACAAGGAGCATAGTAATCCAATATTAACTAAGGATGGCATGTCCAAGTCCCATAGGCGGGTCGGTTTTGCATTGGCCTCTTAACTACGAGCTCTTCTGTTGAATCCCTGCAGTTTACGTGTAATGGCTTGAGAAACTTTAAACAATTCTAGTTATAATCCTCTCTAACTTGTCCTTTTTGCAATACGGGGGGTCTCTTAGGTACTATTCAGATTCACTTGTACAATCGTAATTCAAAATATAAAGCCAAGCGAGTAGGAGATTGCCAAATCTTGATTTTCTAAGAAATCAAAGGAGGACATAGATGGACAAACCAAAAGCTTCACAAATGTTGATATAGGCTTGTTCCTCCCAGCTCAAAATCTTTACGTTGCACAACAATAAACTTTTCATGGATTGTCCCATTTCAGAGATTTTGTGTAGATATCGCATGGATTGTGACCTATACCTTTTCTGAGAGGCGTCTCATGGGAAACTCTTTTCTATGAGCGAGATAATGAAGAATTCATGAGCCTTTTGAATACACACAAGTGCATGATTGCATGTCAAGAAAATCCCACATGGAAATGCATGACATTGTGGACACGGATCTATAGAGGTGTTCTTAAAGAGTCATAAAGTTTCTCTCTCGAGGAGTAGGAGAGAAACTTTGAGCCTCTTTGCATGCAACCTCATGGGTGCACATATGTGAGTTCACTTTCTCAATGATAGAGCTAGAATCCTTCAAAATTGTAAAGGCTTGCCGCTTTTATCCACCATAGATTGTTCATTGTAGAAAGCAATAAGCTGAAAGGGTTGTATGTCCCTCACAATGGGACAAAAAGGTTATAAGCCTCCGGTGCACCTTTCTATAATACCCTTGTATCTTGTTTCTTGACTCTGATATTAAACGCTTTTGTCCACAAAAAGAATCATGATATCTCTTTATTGTCAATTAGAGTAGATATAAGTAGCATACAAATCCAAGGACTTCCCGTATACTGTGATCACATATAAACGTTTCCATTTCGTGATCACATATAAACGTTTCAATTTCCATATCTCCAGGGAAAATGTTCTATCAGACGTTGATAAGGTACATTATAGTGGAACGCAAAACCAGCTTTTTGATAAAATGAATCGATCCCATGATGGATTGAAGCTTCTTTAGATTCATGTTTCAGGCTATGGGGTTCATGTTGAAGAATCATTATAAGGACAAAAGTCGTTTAGGTTATGGTCTATAACTGGTGAACATTGGCGCGATGTTACCATAGCTATAATATGTAGAGCACTGGCGACATGTAACCTAATCCCATTGTAATAGCAAGTTTAATCATATATCAAATGATAAGGCGAAAAATTCTGATTGCTCGTAAACACAAAGGGATTAAAGAAGTTAAATTCATAATAAGAATCATCATTATCGTCCCGATGGAATGCTTTCGTACTTAAACTACCACTTTCTTAAAATACTTCTTGGTTATGTTTTCTTTTTAATGCGTTCTCTCTGGAACTATTTTTCATATATGAGTACAATATCGTCAGATATCGTCAGATGAGGGTTCAAATTTACTTTTTGCCAAAGGAGATGATTTCAACTCCATATTAAAAATTTTCCATCATTACACACTATCTTAGAGTTTTCTAGTTGATTTTAAATGATCACACACATTATATTTACATAAGTCTTCTATATAATTATATCAGCTATCATGATTTCTAGTAGCGTTCGTACTCTTCTTGTTGCATTTCTTTCTTCCTTTCTCTATTATGTACATAAATGATACTCTTGATAATCAATCATAGTCTGTACTTTATGCTCTATTTGGATTTCCTTAAACCATGATAAAAATTGTATGTCAATTTTCTATTTTATCGTTGAGCCTAATTTGATTCCTCACACAAAAGATTCTTCCTCAAAGTTTCACTACAAGAAAAAGGGGGTCTAGTGATGCCCCTGATTACAAAAGAAAGTAGCAAACATTGCTTATGCAATGCTACTTCCATGTGCATTGCATAAGAGATGCTAAAAACAAAGGAATGATCTTTTCGCATAGGTTACAGTTACCATTGTTTATGCAACACACTAATTGTAACTAAAACTCTCAAACATTAGCGGCACTCTTAGTCATGTTGGAAAATTTCTTTCACTAGAGGAGCTTTGCATAAGAGACGTCATGCAAATACATAAAAAAAAGATGACTTGATTTCTCCTGGCACATTTGTGTCAGGACATCATGAATGGAGGACAAAAGTGACAGACAGAGAGAGGGCGAGAATACACACATGGAAGAGGATCACATAGGAGCATGCACACAGTTAGGTATGTATACACATGCATACATAGACACACACATACACTCACATATATACATACACACACATACACATATACACACACATGTACACTCACATACACGCATACATAAGCATGCATACCCACATATACACATATACACACATATTCATACACAAACATATTTACGTACACAGACATACACATACACATTACACACATATATAAATACATATGCAAAAACACACATACATATACATACACATACATGCACACATACACACATACACATACAAACATGTAACCATACACACAGATACACAAATACACATACAAACACACATATACATACACTCATAGACACACATGTGTACACATAAACACACACACACATACACACACATACACATACATACACATACACATACACACACACACACTGTCACATACACATATAGATAGACATGCATACACACACATACATATACCCATACCTACATACATACGCACATGCATACAAACATATCCACATACCCACACATAGATACACACACATGAAGTCACATACAAACACATATGGACACATGCATACATAAACATACACAAGCACACGCATATACATACACACAAATACACACATACACATACACACATAGAGATACACACACATGTACTTAAACACACATATACACTCACATGTGTACATACATATGCATGCATACACACACACATACACATGCATATGCATAAATACATACACACATGCATACACACACATATGCATACATACACAGACATATACACATAAACACATACACACATACACATACATACACATGCATATGCACTCATAGACACACACACATGCACTCAGATGCATACATACACACATGCATACACATGTGTATGCATACATACATAGACACATCCATACACACCTACACATACAGATGCATATGAATACACACACATAAATATAAGAATACGCAAACTATACATATACATGCATACACATGCATACACACACATAAACACACCTGTATACATGCACATGAACATGTACGTACACACACATACACATACCAAAAAATATTCATACACGCACATAAATTTACATACACACAAATATACACACACATATACATACACACACATATACATACACACACATACATACACAACCACATACACACATACACACATACAAACACATACACATATACATGCACAAACATAGAAATACACACACACACACATACACTCACATGCATACATACACACACATGCAAATACATGCGCATGCACATACACATACGCACACATAGGCACATACACATACAGACACATGTACCTAGATACACATAGACACACCCTCTTTTTTATTTGTTTCAATGAAGCGAAAGGATTATGATTGTTATCATAAGAAATAAGGAAATAGAATTCGCTACATGTTGTGGATATTCACGTCTGAGTGAGTACATACGAGATCATCTACATGCTTTTTTAACATTGTTAAGTTTTATGTACTTTATTTTATTTTTTATTGATGTTTTATATGTTTTATCAATTTATTTTTGTTATATGTAATATAGAAGTATTATGGAGAGATATGATATGAATGATGTGGAGAGATAGACGTAGGAGGGATGATATCGATCCTCACAGGGTACTAACCTCTAGCTATGATGCCTCTCCAGATACATCAGATCAAGTGGATGATCATGATGATGAGGATGATCATGATGACATCGATGATCATGATCGGGTTGTGGGGGGGGGGCAGAGGGATGGAGATGATTAACCTCTTACATTGTATGTATTATTTACATTGATACACACATGCACACACTGACACACACACACATCTCTCTCTCTCTCTCTCTCTCTCTCTCTCTCTCTCTATATATATATATATATATATATATATATATATATATATATATATATATATATATATATATATATATATATATATATATATATATATATATATATATATATAGTTTTCTTAATTGTATGAATAGTGTGATTTCATAATTTCAATCATTTTAGAGTGCCCATGGTGTGAATTATATAGCTGAAATGTACTAATCATTCTTATTATAGTTATATTTAACATGTGACTTATTACTTCAATTCTACAATTCATTCACATTATATGTGTGTTTATGTGTATATATGTATATATGTGCATGTAGTTGTATGTGTATATATATGCATGCACATGTTAGTATATATTTATATTTGTGTAGGTGTGTGTATGTGCATGTATGTGTGTGTATGTATGTGTGCATTTGTATGTGTGCATGTATGTGTATGTGTGCATGTGTATCTATGTGTGCATGTGAATGTGTGCATGTATGCGTATGTGTATGTGTATACCTTTGTATGTATACATATGCATGTGTATGTGTATGTATGTATATGCATGTGTATATGTATGAGCATGCATGCACATGTGCATGTGGATGAATGTACATGTGACTGTGGATGCATCTCCATGTGAATGTGCAAGCATCTACATGCGCATGCATCTATATGTGCATGCATGTCCATGTGTATGCATGTGCATATGCATATGTATATATATGTGAATGTGTGTGTATCTAAATACATATCTGTATGTGTATACGTATATATTTATGTGTGTATGTGTAAGTGTATGTGCATGCATGCATGTGCATGCATGCATGCGCATGTAGATATGTTTGTGCATATGCATGTGTGTATGTGTATGTGTATGTGTAGGTTTCTATGCATGTGTTTGTGTATGTGTATCTATATGTGTGTATGTGCATGTGTATGTGTATAGGTATGTGTACATGAATGTGCATGCATGAGCATGCACATGCATGTATATGTGTATATTTTCATGTGAATGTTTAAGTGTTAATATGTTAATTAATGACAACAAAACATTTTAAATGATATAGAAACAATGAAAATTTTACTTACAATAATTAACCATCTCTTATGCTTGGTGAACTTCTTGAATAACTTGCAATAAAGAAAGAGTGAAAGAGAGATAGAAATCACAAGAGACAAAAGAGAGGGAGAGAGAGAGAGAGAGAGAGAGAGAGAGAGAGAGAGAGAGATAGAAATTAAAAGATGGGGAGAGAGAGAGAGAGAGAGAGAGAGAGAGAGAGAGAAACAGACAAAGAGAGGTAGAAAGTAGAAGAGAGAGAGATAGATATTGAGAAAGAGAGAGTTGGAGGTCACATGCACAATGTAGATATGAATGTTGGATTCCTCTTTCATCACATGCATGCAAAACGAAGATAAAAAAGGCATTCATTTTCTTTATTTTGGTCAAAAGCAACCGTCACATAAGCCATTTCAAGAGGTCATATATGCAATCCTATAAATTGTTGCATATGTGATATTTGCAATCCTCACATATATGATCCTTTGAACGTGTCCCCTATGCAAGGCCCAAATTAAAGACACTTCAATTAACATCGCTAATATCCTCGCCACTAGGATTGATTGGAGTGTCATTTAAATGATGATGCATTCTCAATGCCTAGTGCGATGAAATTCATAATAATGAAGCAAAAAATTTGAGCCACCTCAACCATCCTTATGCCCCTGTATTCCTTGTAGTGTTTCGTGAATTATTATGAGCAATGCAATAAAAATTACTAAATGGGACCCATAACATTTTTTGACATACAAATAGAAGTAAAGGATTGCTCTTCACAATTACGGAATGCAATCTGGGGAGAAGTTCTCTCAAACATATATAAGAGAGATGTGTGGGGAGCTCTGCTAACCTTTTGAAGGAGTGAGTTGCTAGTTGAAAATTATCTTGATATTCTAGGCATAATAATTTGTAAGTGTAAGAAGTCCCCTCCGTTCACACATTATAAGGTGTTTGTTTTTCAAAATAAGAAGATTTGAAGCAAATGGGCCCTCTACGAAGGGTAGGAAAATGTTAATAGATGTAACTTTATCTAATGAGATTGTAATGAATCTAAATTTAGCTTCCTAGCCAAATCTCAGAATTTAATTTCTTACCCTCTTCAGGTCTTCGTCATTGTCTCCCCTTCAGACCATTGTGCCCTTGCGTTGTGGGATATGAGGGATCCCATGGACACTAAGCACCTTCACTTGTACACTTTGATTTTTCAACTAACTCGTACAAGAAGATTAGCCTCTACCGAACACAGAAGAAACAATGTGCTAAGATATTTGGATTCTAGGGATATTCAATTTTGTTTTGTAGTTTGAGAAAATCATGAACATTCTTGGATATTTCTAAGTCGAATCATTGCAACTGTCCTCCAAAGCACTCTTTGAATATCGCAGATTTTACCATTTACAATTATTATTATAATAATAATTATTATTATTACTACTACTAATTATGAAAAAAGTTATATTCTGTGAATTACTTTTCATGAAAACTTGAGTTAATAGAGAGTGCAATCTAAAGGTCAGTATCATTGGACCCTACAAAGTGCTTACCACCTATAAGGCATGAAAAGATCCAAAAGGCTCATTAAGGGTAGGAATTAGATAGGGAGGACTCTAAAGTCATGTGAAGAGACTAGGAGCTGAAGCGGACCAGTTAGGGTAGGGCAAAGATTTCCCAAAGGGACTTAATTTAACATCTCAACATAACATGTGATACAAAGGTGTTCTTCCAATACAACCAATAAAATTTGAGGTAATGCGCTCGCCCCCCTTAAAAGAAGCTAACGATTCATCCGTTTAAGCTACTCGACGTTACCCGCTACAATTGCTTTTGCGCCCCAATGCGGTCTTATTCGATTCTTTTCCACTCTGCAGCTGTTTGATTTTTTCCCCCTCTTTTCCGCTCTCCAACTGTTTGATCCCCCCCACCCGCGCAACCGTTTAATATTTTCCTCTCTATTTTCTGAATGGATCTGCACCGGTATTCAAAGATATAAGTAAAGTAATTGAGAGGATGATATGACTGTTTTATTCGTTTGTTCGGCTTCTTTGAATACTTTCATGTTTTGCCTTTTAGCTTATCCGTCCTGAGCAATTTAATAAAGGGGTTCTAGAGATAAACATTTCTTCTACATGTCGAGTGGGTATGGTATAGTGGATCATGCGTTGAGCTGCACAGGTTCAAGTTACATCCAGGAGTCGGTGTATCATTACATGTGTCCTCAATCCTGTGTTTTAAAAACACACAAACAAAAAGAAAAAAGCACCACTTTTCATTTAAAACAGTGATTTGTACGCTTTAAAATATATATCATGAATTATTTCACCTGATCTCTACCGATGAAGATTCTTTCCAGTTCCACCCCATGTTACGTTACTTCTGAAAGCAATCAGGAGTCAAAAAATATGAAATATGTTCATCATCCCTTACTATAAATTCTCAGAAGGAATTGGGATCTTGAACTTAATAGGATCCCCAAATAAGTCGTGTGCGATGCCTCGCACGTCTTTCACAAATTTTCAAGCTAGCTTTAAATTCGGCTTTACTAGGATCCAATAAAGAATTACATTTTCATGTTTGCCGTCTTCACAAAACGTTTTTCTCGTAAGCCATATTTATGACTGTGTCCACAAGAACGCACAATAGGTCTACTTGCTGACTTGTCCCTATGTGCTTGGAATCTGGCTGAAGTCTACATTACTTTCACTGTTCAACTACTAAACGTAAAGCAAATATTATCAAATGAAGAGAAAACTACATGAGGCATTATTCTACAACATCAAATATATTCATGGATCATTCTGGTCAAGATACTATGAACGAATCCATCGAATATAATGGGTTCTTCTATATCTTGCACTGATTGAGAACAAGAACCTGCTTTTCACGCATCTCATTAGTATTCGCCGCCATGTATGTCATTGTCGACATTCAAAGAAAGAAGATTTTCATCAATTAGAAGCATAAGGTTTGTATGCCAATCCGACATTACCTTTATGGATCCCCCATCAATGAAATCCATTCGGAGCATGTAGGTGTGCATCTGTTGGTTACTAGAAAGTGACTCGATTCTGAGGCTGAGGTGATACATGTTACCATATCAGAGACTCGAGAGGCTGTTAGTTGGAGGTCCTGATTTCGACTCTGCTATTTCTGATTGGATGTAGGCTCAGTAGGTAAGTAACGCAGCATTATTTTGGTCCCACGCAGATTTAACTTTGCGCAACACGACGTCCTACTAGCATAGTATATTTTGGTCCCAAGCAGCTTAACATGACGTCGTACTAGCTTACCTACAGTATAGCCTCGTCATATGATAAAGACGGACTCTGAATGTCGCATCGCACAGTTACCCCTCTATGCGCATGTGTAGAGACCTCGAACTTATGTGGACCACACAGCATCTGTAGCATACGCCAGCGCATCGATATGACGAAGCGAAAGACATATTATGGGCGCTTTGATAAATGTTAGAAATGTTCAGCTCGTGTACTAAGTATTGGAATTCGGCCATAATGGTTGCACATAAAAAGCATAAGGAAGAACAAGAAGCATAGAAGCATAACACAAAGTGTAGTACTAAGTTTAAGATGCATAAAAGTGTACTACTACACAAAGTGTAGCACTTAGTTTAGTATGCATAAAGGAAAAGAGGAGCAATAAATTTATAGACATACATATAGACCCAAAAGAAAAACTCTAAAGATGAAAAAAACGTAACCTAGCACCTTAAGTGTGTTCGCACATATCACTACAAAAAATGTACTAAAAACTCTCCCTTGAGAGATACGACGTCAAGAAGGTGTTAACACTCATATATAATTAAGTGTCCATCGATGTAGACTAAGGTCAACCCCGAAAAGAGATTGAGCCCAGATCTTTACAAAAGGTGTTCAACCTCGTGCGACGTGGAGCCTTGTAAAATAATATGATCAACTGACTGCACATACACCAAAGTTATCTTTATAGAGGAACTTCTCTCCCCAGCATAATGAGATTCCACCTCAGTATGTATAGTGGGAGACTGGAACACTAGGTTCATTGCAATATCCAATTCATGTTCACTTCTAGTAAATATGGTGGACCTGAGGGTCCACCATATTTACTAGAAGTGAACATGAATTGGATATTGCAATGAACCTGAGGGTGGACCTGAATATGCTGAACCTGAGGGTCCACCATATTTACTAGAAGTGAACATGAATTGGATATTGCAATGAACCTAGTGTTCCAGTCATGCGTTTTGAAGGACCTGAGTGTTCGTTTGACCAACACTCAGGTCCTTCAAAATGCATGTGAGCGAGACAATGCACTCAACAATAACTATGAAATATATCTTATACTTACCCCCACACTAGATTCGTCTCCATTAGAATACTTCTTATTCAATCAACATATTGATGAGCCACCGAGCTTTATTCAAAACAATAAGCCCAATATAAACAATAAAATAATATATACCAGTAGCAATCTCTCGTTGGGATAAAAGAGCCCACACTAACATCTACCTAATAATTTTTTTTTTCTCATAGAGTTTATGGTTATTAAATTTGACATGCCGATAATCTCTATTTTTCTTGGAAGTCTGGAAACAAGTTTAGTCCAAAATATGAGACAGTATAAGTTGGATGTTTTAAAGATCTTTAAATATTCCATCACTTATTCCTAAACCCTTTAGGGTTTGATGTTCTATATGCATACGATTTTTGTGTCATATATTTAATAAAAAATATTGGCTTATCTTCTTTGGTGACTAGCAGTTCAACGTGGTAGCGGTAAGTGCATATATTTTATCTGAGAGGATAAATATCTCATGTTTCGTATTAAAATGGAAAGATGCATCATATCTAAAGTTCCTTGGTGATTAATAATAGATAGAAATGTCAAGTTAATATTACAAAAACCAGACACACACACACAACAAAATAGAACACATTAGAAAGAGTGAATGAAAAGAAGCATACGTCCATTCATCATATCATAAATGGTTCCATATAAAATATTTGAACAAGAACAAGGTTTGAATACTATTTAAGAAGCTCGGGGCTCTCTAAATATATTATTTTCAAATAACACAAAGCGAGAGAAGCAAAACTTATTGGAGAGATGGAGCAAGTGGAGAAGAAGTTATAATAATCGATAAATGATTACATTATTGAGCTCAACTCTCTTATTGAAACATTAGATTCTATTGATTCATTTTCTAGGGAAAAATATAAATTTAATAGAATTTCAAATGGGTTGAAATCAGATAAAATATGAAATCACTCTACTACATTTTTTAGGACTTGTGAGAATCTACGATTCTTGAAGATTTAAAAACGCTTATAATGACCAAATAAATGAACAAAGAAGATCAAAATTCTTATCATTCTCAAAGATGAGTTCAAGGAAAAGATCTCGATACTTCATCAAATAGAGCAAGAGCCAAAGGAAATTTGGAAGGAGGAAGAGTCAACAACAATGCACGAGAGAATTATAAAAAACACAAGATCAAAGAGAGAATTTCAAAGTTACTAAGAGAGAATTTCAAAGTTACTAGAGGAGTAAGGCTAGAAAAGATAAGTGACTTAACAAGGTAGCCACAGCGAAAAGAAGAAAGCCTTTCCACAATCAAAGAGATTAGAGAGGGCTCCATTGTACCTTTTGTGAGGGGCGCTATTGAATGCAAAACACTAGCTTGTAGAGAGATTCGGCGCTGGCAGCAATATAGCTTCGAATTAAGTGATTTTTACTTGGAGAGAAGAGGCTTCACTTTGATCAAAGGAGATACACGACGGGATGAGCGGTCTCAAAGGCGATCTCGAAGCATTTTCTTGAGAAAAGGGGACATGTGGACGAAAAATTACCCAAATACAAGAGGATGAAGCTCTACATACGAGTATTTGACATCAAACCTTCTTAATCAAAAGAATCCATAGAGAAAGAAACTTTTCTCCTTAATTAATGATGAACCATTAGTTAAATCCATTTTCATGGAAATCAATACACGAAAAAGGAATGATCACATAATTCGGTATTTCTTAGAGCTTTGGAAACCACCATTGCAAGAGATATAGAGCACGAAGATGCTTGAATTGCCAGTATGATTAAGTATAATATAGGACGGGACCTCTACTAAAGCACACACATTATTTGAGAGTATATATGTATTTATGATTAGGCCAAAGTTTCCAGTCCAACGTAAACTCGCATGAATATCACTTGTTAGTAAATGAGATCATAGTTCATTTGGCTTCCATGTGACGTGCTCACAGAGTGGAGTTGACGGTAGACGTTCATACCTTTGAGCGTAATCGGAGCAAGGGGTTGCAAGTCAAAAATTACAAGGCAGTTAGTCTAAATGGGCAAAGTCGCTACAAGTCAGGCGCATTATTGGCTTGAGGTTCAAGGCAGGTTGATAAACCTTATTCGAATCGGTATTAAGCTCCATGCATTTTGTTGCCTTAATCAAGAACTAGACGGATGGAAGAAACTATATGTTGGATGTTGCTCAAACAACCTATATTCACTGAAAATTGAAGCTTCTATGTGGAGAGATCAAGTGCGAAAATAGATAAGGCTCCGTGAAGCTGTGCAATAGGACCTTGAAATTCTATTGGGAGTCTCACTACAAAAGAAAATTTATTTTATATGCAAGATGGAATGGATTCAGCTGGAGGAAACCGAATGATAATTATTGTATACGACGAAATGAGTATATGATAGAACATAAAATTCAAAATTTTGTAATTCAGATGCGGAGGTAAATCTTCACAATAATTTAAAAGCATCATTTTCCTCAACGATAATTCAGAGGTAAAGAACGGATAGCATGTGATAAATCTACACATACTGATGTGAGTGTTGGTGCGATGAATAGTATACTACTACCATTTTTGGGTGTTGTATATTTAATTTTGTGGCATGAAGCATATTGGGGATCTTTATTGATTGTGAATTAGGGATCTTTGTTTAGTTTCAGGAAGTTCAAAGGAATAGTGTATATCAATTGATGAACATGATTTCCATTTTGCATTTTTCGCTTGTGTATTGTAGCATTTCCTCAATCACAATCTATCCCCCAATCACAATCTTTTGATCACTCAAAAATAACAAAGGAGAGAAGAACACAAAGATTGCACAAGGTAAGAGAAAATCAAATGCAAAAGAGTAGAAACAAATATGACACAGAGAAGGAAGAATTCTGATATTACATATTTGAATCAGTGGTTAGAATAGCTTTGGACAAAAGCTTCTTGACAAATCCTCTACCTCCTGACCACCCCTGAGCTATCACAATCACATTCATACTCGCACTCTCAATCACCCTCTCACTCTCACTCTCAACTCTCAATCTCAATCACAAGGTAATTCTCAGATTTCTGTGTGTTTCCTCTGTTGATGAGCAGGTCTCCCTATATCAGAGTTTGATTGCTGCCCTCCCAAAGAAGTGTGCGATCCACCAAATTTAGAAAAAGTTGAGTTTCCCCAAAACTTTCGCAAAAAGCCATGCGATCGTAGTGTGCTTTCTTTCTTTAGCGTACCTCTCAAAAATAGGAGAAAAACACCATAAACATATCCGAAAATATCCATAATTAGACATGGTGACACGTGAACATCAGAATAATGAATTCTAATAGAAGTAGATAAGCCCTTCTTTTTTTTTAAGTGTTGGAAAATGGCACTTTTCAAAGACCTATAACTCAAAAATGTTGAGGAATTAGTTTAAGCTTGTGAGAGACCCTTTTATTCAATTTTTGCGAACTACTAGATAGTGTTAGAGATGTCTGAGGTCCAAATCCACCTCCAAATGCCACTTTTGAGCCGTGCAAGTTTCAAAATTCTAGAGAGTGAGTAAAATCAAGGCATTTTCTTACAATGACCTAAATGTAGGACCCTGAACGAGGTACTTAAAACATGACTCGCAAGAATTTCACACAGGCACTTTTATGCTCTTATATTTGCTCTACCTTTCTCTGATACACAGTTTTCCTTAATTCTTTTATCTTCACCTTCAAAATTCCACTAGAAAACATGATGCGAATAAGTTCTAGAGAGAGAATATGAAACTTGTCAACCCAAAATTTTTCCTATATGCATAAAATGACGTAATTATTCATTCTAAGCAATATCCCCATAATGAAATGCAGAAAGTTCAAAATGAATTATTTCACTAGAAAAAAGGCCTATTACAATTCTTCCTCCCTTTAAGAACTATGTCCTCAGAGTTGGAAAGAAGGATACTGTTTTAAAAAATCATCTAAGCTCACCCAACTCAAATCTTCTACTGGGTATGAGTGCCATTTCACTCAAATTTCTACTATAGATCTATTTCTAAGAAATCTTTCCTTTCTGTCTAATATTATTTCAGGTTGAGGCTCAAAGAGCCATCATCTTTCAGCTTATAATTGTCCTACAAAACATGAGCAACATTAGATACATAGCTTTTAAGTAAGCTAACATGAAATACAAGATGCACATTTAAATGTTTAAGTAATTCCAGCAAATAAGCAAGAGATCCAATCTTTTTCAAAACTTTAAAAGGACTTGCATATCGAGGAGAAAGTCTATGTTCCTTCCCTTGCAACAAGTTAGATCGGTGAGGATTAACTTTAAGGAATACCATATCATCGACTTGAAATTCAAGTGGTCTTCTCTTTAAATCATAGACTTTCTTTTGTCTTTTCTGAGCTTCTTTTATGTATTTGTTAATTTCCCAAGTTCTTGATCCATTTTATGAAGCATTTCTTTGGACACTTCTAATTTATTTGAAAAACCAAAAAATGAAGGTGGAGTCAAACAATTATAATCATACATAGCTTCAAACGGAGTCATTTTTGTAGATGCATGCCATGCACTATTGTATGCAAACTCAACCAAGGGTAAGTATTCACTCCAATTATCCTACTTTTCATTCACATACATACACAACATATCTTTAACTACTCTATTAACCCTCTAGGTTTCCCCATCAGTTTGTAGATGGAAAGCTATACTAATACGAAGTTGAGTTCCAATTGATTCAAATGTTGCTCTCCAAAAGTTTGACGTAAATCTAGAATCTCTAACAGAAATTATGCTTTTAGGCATTCCATGCAATCGATGCATTATCAGTCTTTTTCATAGGGAAGAAATGTGCCATCTTGGTAAGCCGATCGACTACAACAAATATGGTATCATGCTTAGTTCTAGTCATAGATAGCTTAGTGATAAAGTCCATAGAAATAGACTCCCATTTCTGATTTGGAACATCCAAAGGTTGAAGCATTCCTTGCATCTTCTTAAAATCAGATTTCACATGTTGGCACTTCAAACATTCACTTACATATTTTCTAATATCCCTCTTCATACATGGCCAAAAGTAAGAATACTTTGTTTTAACATAGGTCCTTGAATAACTTGGATGTGTAGAAAAAGGTGCATCATGATAATCATGCAATATTTTAACTTTTAATGGAGACTCAAAAATATGCATATCCGATTGTTACAATACAATGTTCCAGTTTTATCTCTTCTTGAATTTGATCAAGAAAATACGAATTTATTATAGAAACAAGTTTAGACAAAGGTCTTTGACTCAAGGCACTAGCAACCTTATTTTCCTTACCATCCAGATAATTAATGTCAGAATCATACTCACTTAATAATTCAATCCAATGCTTCTGCCTATTGTTAATCAATGTTTGTGTGAAGATGTATTTTTGACTTTGATGATCTGTTTTTAATTCAAACTCAACCCCTAACAAGAGATGTCTCCAATGTTTAAGTGCATGCACAACAGCAAGCATTTCTAAATCATGAGTAGAATAGTTAAGTTCATATCTTCTTAGTATTCTAGACTCATATGCAACCACCTTACCATCCTGTGAAAGAACACATCCTATCTGACTACCACTTGCATCACATGCAACCACAAAAGGCTTTCTCATTTCTGGTATTTTCAAAACAACAATTTTCAATGACTTTTTGTTTTAGTGTTTCAAATAATTTTTGACAGGCATCACTCCATGCGAATCCTACATTCTTTTTAGTCAATTCTCTGGGGGGAGTGGCTAGGTATCTTAGAGAAATTCTTAATATATCCTCTTTCATATTGTGCCAACCCAGGAAAACTTCCAACATCCCTTACAATCTTAGGAATCGGCAAATCAACTATTTCTTTTACTTTATCATCTATAAGGATTCCTACTTTTCATATTATTATTCCTAGATACACAAGTTTATCCTTAGCAAAGACACACTTACTCTTTTTTCCATACAGTTTGTGTTGTCTAAGAGTTTGCAAATTCTTCTTGAGATGTACCGCATGCTCAGAATGATCTTTAGAGTATACAAATATATCATCAAGAAATACTAAGATGAATTCATCTAGGTAATCGTGAAAAATATTATTCATCAAGCACATAAATGTGACAATAGCATTTGTTAATCCAAAAGGTAGAACCGTGAACTCATAGTGACCATATCATGTTCGAAACATTGTTTTAGGAATATCCTCTGTTTTGATCCTAATTTGGTGATATCCACATCTTAAGTCAATCTTAGTGAATACAATCTCTCCACTTAATTGACCTAATAAGTTATCTATGTGAGGGAGTGGATACTTATTCTTATTTCTTCCTTTATTCAACCCCCTATACTCAATGGATAATCTATAAGAGCCGTCTTTCTTCTTCTGAAATAAAACAGGTGCACCACAAGGTGATACACTCGGTCTTATCAAGCCTTTCTCCGCAAGATCATCCAGTTGAATCTTAAGGTCCTTTAATTCATCGATGTTAAATCTATAGGGTGTTGTAGAATATGGTTCACTCCCTTGATATAGGTAACTTGCATGGTCAATCTGCCTAGGTGGAGGTATACAAGACAACTCTTCTGGAAGTACATTTGCATATTCTTTCAAAAGATTTTCTACATAATTCGGAACACTTTCCTCTTTATCTTCTTCATGCATGTTGTTTACATATACTATAAATGTTCTACAAACATGATGTATATTATCTGCATAGCAGAAATAAGGATAGGTTTAGGGCTATAGGCATCACCTAGAATATGAATAGATTTATCATCTAGCTTTAAAGTGATCGTTCTTTGTTCACAATTGCTCATCGCCGAAGTTTTGACTAACCAATCCATGAGTATGATTGCGTCACTATGTTTCATCTCAATTACATGGAAACTTCCAGAAAAGCACCTATCATAAAGAGTAAATTCTAGGTTTTCAATATCCTTTCGTGTAGTGTAATCATCCATAGGCCATATCTACAGGTTTGGTTATCTGCATATTTAGGGCTATCCTTAGATTTTGTACTAGTTTGAAAGATGGAAAACAAAGGGTACTACCTGAATCGATAAAAAATTTGATTTTATGCATAGAAATCATACCCAAAATCGTGATTACAGAAGCCTTTCGGAAAGAACTAACCACGAGGCAACGTAAAGTAGAGTCATTGCACTTACCTTCATCATCTTCTTTCTCAATAATTGTACTCTCCTCGATGATGTTTATCGCTTTTGATTGTGTATATCGAAAGACTCCCTTATTCGGGCATTCATATGTCTGATGCCCTTGCTCCCCGCAATGAAAACTCAAACCAAGTCGTTTTGCCTTCTCAATAAAATTAGGGTTTTGTTGCCACTCGATTGCTTGATGCCTCCTTTGATTTTTCACTTGAGCACGATTCTTGCCTTGGTTATTAGAAGATGGAGTCTTCTTTGAATTCTTCATATTCATTGCAACACCTCTTTGTGGCCTATGTCCCATTGCAATGAGTCTACTTCTATTAGCCTTCTGCAACTTGATATTCTCCATTTTCTCAAAGTTCCCACCCATGACAACAACATCAAGAAAATCAATGCATCCAGATCCCTTCACTTGATAGCGAAGTTCCTCATGAAGCCCTTCAATAAATTTATTCTTTAGAGTGTTACCACTAACCTCTAATGCATATTTATGAAGACGTAGGAACTCCTCTTCATACTGATGAACAGATAATCTATGCTTATCACTTTCGTGTTGTCAGAAATTTTAGAACTTGATCTTCTTCTCCATATGGTAGTCTAGAGAACCATAGTGTTTTTCAGTTTGTTCATAGAACTAGACCAAAACGAGTTTGAGTCTACATATACGAATTCCACCATAGCTTCACGATCCCACAAAGGTGTAGGATCCCAACTTTTGCCTTGGACTCATCACTAAATTCTTGAAGATCAAAGAAATCCTTGAGTTCTTCAATCCATGCCTCAAGATCTTTGCCACTCTTCTTCTTACCATAAAAATCATTCAACTTTGCCTTCTTGAAGACTCGGTTAAGGGCAAACTCACCTAGTTCAATATCTTCATAATTGCATTTTTGTTTTCAACGAGGTACACTAGATGTTCTCGCACCTTCATCTACTTGATCATTCAGCTACACAAACAAAGCTGTTGCTCCTTTTGGTTGCTTTTCGCCTTGTTCTTTGCACACTCCAAGAAGCTTTGAATGAGCTCCTCTTGTTCATGAATCTTTTGTGTTAGACCTTCCATCATTCCCGAGGATTGATTCTACTCTGATACCACTTGTAGCATTTCCTCAATCACAATCTATCCCCCAATCACAATCTCTCGATCACTCAAAAATAACTAAGGAGAGAAGAATGCAGAGATTGCACAAGGTAAGAGAAAATATGATGCGGAATAGTAGAAACAAATATGATGCAGAGAAGGAAGAATTCGGATATTATAGATGTGAATGAATGGTTACAATAGCTTTGGAAAATAGCTTCTTGATAAAGCCTCTACCTCTCGATCATCCCCGACTTATCACAATGGCATTGACACTCGCACTCTCAATCCCACTCTCACTCTCACTCTCACTCTCACTCTAACTCTCACTCTCAGTCACAAGGTAATTCTCATCTTTCTGTGCATTCCCTATGCTGATGTGTAGGTCTCCCTATATAAGAGTTTAATCACTACCCTCCCAAAGAAGTGTGCGATCCACCAAATTTAGAAAAAGTCGAGTTTCTCCAAAACTTTCTCCAAAAGCCATGCGATCGTATTGTGCTTTCTTTCTTTAGCGTACCTATCAAAAATAGGAGAAAAACACCAAAAGACATATCCAAAAATATCTATAATTAGACATGGTGACACGTGAGCATTAGAATCACGAATTCAAATAGAATTAGATAAGCCCTCGTTTTTTTTAAGTGTTGGAAAACAGGACTTTTCAAAGCTCTATAACTCAAAATGGTGAGGAATTAGCCTAAGCTTGTGAGAGAGACTTTTATTCAATTTTTTGAACTTCACGATAGTGTTAGAGATGTATGAGGTCCAAATGCACCTCCAAAATCTACTTTTGAGCCCTGAAAGTTTAGAAATTCTAGAGAGAGAGTAAAATCAAGGCATTTTCTTACATTGAACTAAATGTAGGACTTTGAACGAGGTACTTAAAACATGATTCACAAAAAATTCACACAAAGCATTTTTATTCTCTTATATTTGCTCTACGTTTCTCTCATACAGAGTTTTCCTTAATTTTTTCATCTTCACCTTTAGAATTCCACCAGAAAACATGATGGGAATAAGGTCTAGAGAGACAATATGAAACTTGTCAACCCAAAATTTTTCATACATGCATAAAATGACATAGTTATTCATTCTAAGCATTATCCCCACAATTAAATTCAGAAAGTTCAAAATGAATTATTTCACTAGAAAAGAGGCCTATTACATGTATTGG
This sequence comes from Ceratopteris richardii, assembly GCA_020310875.1. NCBI lineage: Eukaryota > Viridiplantae > Streptophyta > Polypodiopsida > Polypodiales > Pteridaceae > Ceratopteris > Ceratopteris richardii. The sequence goes on along the minus strand of CM035427.1, from coordinate 83,474,207 downwards.
CTAGAAATTGAGGATATGCGTATGCCTGAAGCGATGCATATGTGAGAGTACAAAATGTTCATGGACTTATGTTCTAGATGTTCGTGTTTTTTTGTACATTGATTGTGGTTGATTATTGATTATTAATTTCAGAAATAGGTTAGGTATGGATTATTGATTATAGAGGTTCATTATTGTTTACTGATTATTGATTTCAGTTGATTATTGTGTGTTCTCTCCTTAAGAAGTTGCGTGAAAAAGGACACATGTAAAAATTTTTAAAGAAACAAACACTAACTCAAAGACACATTAAAATTCACGAAGTAAAGGCATAAAAATCATATACAAGGAGTTTATTAAAGGGAAATATACGTAGCCAATGCATAATATATCGTCAAAGAAAAAAACTAGCCTGAAGGATCAATGACATCTTCTTAAGGACCACCAAGCTTAAAAGGTTTAGATCTTAACGCCTCAAGATTTCAATTTTTCATCACGTTAAGTTTGGTCAAATCTAAAAATTTTCTACGACTCTCTCACTAACCCCATGAGACCCTGTGGGAACCGTCTTCGCAAAACATGCATTAATGTTCTGGTTTATGTAAATTGCCTATTTCCTTTTTGGTGTGTAAACTTGTGCATTGGTTCGGACTCCCCAAAAAAATTGGATAGAACTCTCCCTTTAGTCTCTAGGACCATGCGCATGGAGTGATGTTTCAAGCCTCTCTTGTGATTTAGAATAAAGAGACCCCTTAAGATTCATTGTTAACAAACACTACTTAAAAGGTAAAGGAAGTTTATGAATTCTTAAGATCTAGAACTTTCACGTTTCGAACGGCCCCGAGAATGTTTTACACAAAGAAAAATTCATAAGTTCATCTAAGCATGCACTTTCACAAACCTATTCTCTATCCTATCTTGAGAGTGTCATACCTGTATTTTTTGTGTCATATCGCAGTGTGTATAAGGTCTTTATGTGTGATTTAACTCTTACATAGTTTATTGTCTCTCACGAGACTATTACACAACTACATTTCTCATGATTACATGAGTTTTTTTTCCTGGTATCCATCTATTTCCAAGTCGGATAGTTTTGAAGAGTGTTTTGTTTCTGATGTCAGATAATTGATTATATTCTAATTGGCAATTTCATTTTTTAGATTATATTCAGCCTTCTTTTTTAGATTATATGCAACCTTATTGAATAGCAAACAATGATATTTCAAATGAAGGATTCGAGGGATGCAAAACATAGTATTAGCATGTGCATTACTCCTAATAGGAATAAAAGATATATAAACTTGTGTGAAAGTGAGTATATCCAAAGTACTTCATAAGTTTACTATGCAGGCTTGAAAGGCATTGAGTACATCTATGATGTGGAGCAAGAAATTTAAGCAAATCATATGAGAAAAAGGAATTCATGAAAAAGTGGATTTTCATTATACTATTGGTACTCTCATGTATGCTATGGTAGCTCGGAGAGTAGACATTGCCTTCATACTACAAGTTCTAAGAAAATATATGCGGAATACTAGAAAGAATAATTGGAAGTTGTCAAGATGATTTTGAGATAATTGAGAGGCAGGAAGGACTCTATGCTTGGGTAGAGGAGATGCATCTATTATTTTTGGCACAGATTCTTATTGTTATGAATTATGGAATGTGTTGAACAAGGAATTGTTGGAGTGTTAATTTTTTAGTTTATTAATTTATGAAAGTGTTTTGGTATTTTTGATATAGCAATAGAAGGTTCACAAGGGCGTCAAAGGCATGAAAGGGTGGCACCAGTAATTTGATTTATATTTTATATAGTTTGTAAATAAACCCACGTAGAGGGTTCTATTTTTAGAAACATTTAGTAAAAGTAGTGGTTAGGATAAGGATTTCTGCAAAATGTTTTTCAAACATCTTTTAATAATACATAACCATACAAGATCACTCTCCTCAAATTCCTTGGCTAATCATTTTGTATTGACATTATGTGCATAATATTCTTTTACTTTTCCTTATGTGCTCATGAACATCGTGAAGTATAGAAATGTGATGTTAAGCAATAGAATCAACCATTGGAATACAAGCTTGAGTTAGTGACATGGGAGTAGGAACGTTTTTACCATAAAACATTTCAAATGGTGCATGTTTAGTAGTGGTGTGGGTGGTGTTATTGTAAGAAAAGTAAGCAAAGGAAACTTGTTATCCTAGTTAGTGTAACTATCTAATGAATAACAATGCAATCAATCAAGAATAGTATTGTTTGTAGCCTCACCATGTCCATTAATTTGGAGATAAAATGTAGAGCTAAAATCTATTTTAGAACCAAAATGTTGAAATAAGGTCACCAAAAAATGATTGCAAAAATGAACATCACTATGAGATAACATTACTTTAGGAAATCTATGATAATTAATAGTTTAAAACACAAAACAAATTAATAAATTAATAAATTAATAAATTAATAAATTAATAAATTAACACCTTCCATAATTTATAGGATGTTGTAATTATGATCTTAATTCACATTTGCACACAAGATATGGGTGCTAAAAAGTCAAACAAAAAATAGATATGAAAATAGACTTTAGGAAATCGATGATAATTAATAGTTTTAAAACACACAACAAATTAATAAATTAACACCTTCCATAATTTATAATCATGATCTTAATTCACATTTGCACACAAGATATGGGTGCTAAAAAACCAAACAAAAAATAGATATGAAAATAGACTAGAAAACACACAGGATTGGGTGCAATCCCCCATGCACTCTGTTTCCACAAACCATAGAGTGCACGTAGTTATATGATTTTTCATTATGTCAAGGAAAAAGCAGTAATGGTGAGGTGGCTTTGAAAAACATGCATGAAAGTAAACGTTCCTCCCTTTTGTGGAGAGCCTTTGCTTTTATTATTAGACATCACACTCTTCAGCCATCCTTATCCTAACCACTACTTTTGCTAAGATTTTTTATAAATAGAACCCTCTATGTGGGCTTAATTACAAACCATATAAAATATAAATTTTATTATTGGTGTCCACCCTTTCACGCCCTCAAGAACCTTGAGCTGCTTTATCAAAAACACCAAAACACATTAATAAATTAATAAATTGAGACTCTAACAATTCCTTATTCAACACATTCCAAAATTCATAACAATATTATGTTCGATGTGTAGAGAATCAAATGTCTACTATAGGGTAGACTTTTCACTTTGATAGAGATGCTATCTCCTCGAGATATAATCTTCAAGAATGTACAATTGTTTTGACTATAGAAGCAAAGGATGTAGCATCAAGTGAGGGATGTAAGGTATCATTGTCCCTTCCTTGTCTTGCTTGTGATACATCAACATGTATCATAGTTTCTTAGTCCTATTAAGGGGGGCTATTGCTTTGGTAAAGAATTGGGTATACAATGCAAAGAACAAGCACATTGAAGTGAGGTATGACTTCATTAGAGGCTACTTAAATATTAAGATCATTATGCTTGAGAAGGTTCATACTCCAAATAATTTTATGAATTCTTTGACTAAAGCTCTAGCATAAGATATATTTCAAATTTGTTGTCATTGACTCGGAGTTACTTGATTTATGATCTTGACTAGTTACTTGTACATTCTATAGCATGCCCAACACGTTTGGATAGGCCCTAATAATGTTTTACACAAAGAAAATCAATTAAGAATGCACTTTAAAAATCATATTCTCTATCCTAATAATTTTAGTTTACATTAGTTGTTGCATTCGTATCAGTGCATATATTCATCCATCCTCTAATAATCAACCATTTCTTTTAGAGGTTGTGTGGATCATTAAATGCACTAAAAAACAATGATTTTGAAAAGAAATGAGAAAGAAAAATATTAGTGCATATACTTTAATGATGTGAATCTCCCTCTGCGTGCGATGTCAATCAATGTGCTCTTATCAATAAATATATTCATTCATTCCATCCTATAATTACTCATTCGGAAGGTTTTGTGCATCATACAATATGTTTAGACTTGTATCTGAAAAGAAACTATTTACAGATTCAGTTCATTGTATTTTTATGTTCATCTAAACGCATAAACATTCATTTCCTTAGTCTTTAAATAAATCTTTCCAATGGCACAAAAAATGACTAAGTAAATAAATTAAAAAATAATTCAAAATCAAATCTATCATAATAAAATAATAGCCAAAAGAATTTTTTCCCTTTTCTTTTAGTTCACTTTCTATGAGAGTTTAGATGTAAATTTCTCTTTATGATTCTAAATCAAAGGAATCTGACAAAATTACCTCATATGAGATGCAAACATCTCCCATAAGTGTCTACCATAGGATAATGATGCGAGTAAAGCCTCAGGGAGTCCTCACAATCCTAATCACTCAATGCATAAGCTCTATATAGATGGTCATTTCTAATCAAAAGGGAGTCCTCACAATCCTAATCACTCAATGCATAAGCTCTATATAGATGGTCATTTCTAATCAAAACCTGTCACCCAGTGTATCAATGGAAACTTCTATGAGAAAGAATTCTACATATTCTTGAAGTTTTGAATTTAGATTCCCAACATATGGCCAAATAATTGAGCCTAGATAGGTATTTAAGGGATCAAATCAAAGTGTATATGAACTTCCCATCTCTCTCTCTCTCTCTCTCTCTCTCTCAATGTACATGAGAACTCTTGAACCATCTTCAACTCCATATTGATATTGAGCAGGCAGAAACTATGCCAAAATCGCTAGTGCAGTCTTTGCGTGATAGCAAACTAGATGCATCTCTATCATACCATACTCGTTCAGGCTCTCATAATGCCTCTTTTGCATCTGCTTGCTATGCTATGGTTGCTTCTAGTCTGTATGATGAGAATAAGCTTGTTTCATTTGATGAAGCACAAAACTTAGAAAGGCTACTATGTAATCTAAATATGTTGGTATAATGAAGAATGGTACCTAGTCTTTATGTGACTTGCCTCCTAGCAAGAGGCCCATTGGCACTAAGTGGGTTTACAAGCTCAAGCATAAGCGTGATCCAAGAGCTGACATGTATAAGGCTAGGCTTGTTGCAAAGGGTTATGCGTAGGAAAGAGGCATTGATTTTGATGACACGTTTGCACCTACATGCCGTATGACTACTGCTCGTAGCATGTGCGCACTTGCAGCCCATCATGGTTCAAATGCATATGAGTTGGACATTAAAACTGCATTTCTAAATGGTGACTTGCATGAAGATGTTTATGTTTTTCAGCCCCGTGGCTTTATGCAAAAAGGGCATGAAAACCTGGTTTGCAGGTTAAAGAAGGCACTATATGGTTTAAAGCAAGAACCACTTGCTTGCTATGAAAAGATACATGCCTATTTGATTGCACATGGTTTTGAGAACTGTCCAACTCAGAGCACCTTATATATTAAGCGTGCTAATGTTTTGCTTTTGATTATTGTTGTGTATTTTGATGACATGTTACTCATTGGTCCTCATGACAAGCATATTGCTGATTTTAAGGCTCATTTGTGACATTTGCATCATTATTTGAGCATTCAATTTATGTAAGTTGATGGTGGAATGGATTTGTGTCAAACAAAAACTATTGGCACATTGTTGTACTGTTTTGGCCTATGCTCGAGATGCATTTGATATTGTTCTCTATCATCAGGCTCTTGGATGCTTGATTTACTTATGCCTTATTTGGCCACATATTCAATTCATTATCTCACATATGAGCAGGTTTATGCATTGCCCATGTGTCAAGCATTGGAAGGTGGCTAAGCGGATATTTCACTACTTGAGTGGTACACCACTACTTGTATTGTTTTATCCCAAGGGGGGATCACTACCACCAGATTTGCATGTTTTTTGTGATAGTGATTTGGCTAGTTGCTATGACACTCGTGTGTCCACTATTTGCTTTTGTTTCATGCTTCATAGCTCATGTATATCTTGGTTGTGCAAAAAGCAATCTACTCTAGCCACTTTGAGTTGTGAGGAAGAGTATAGGGTAGCTTTCATAGTGATTGGTGAGTGTGTGTGGCTCAGATGCCTTATGGCTGATTTGTGTGTTGGTGAATCTTCTGTCACCACCATCTTCACTGAAACTCAGAGCGCATTGGCAGCTGCAAGTCATGTGTGTTCCATGTTGGAACTAAGAAGATTGAGGTGCATTATCATTATCTCATGGAGAGGTTCTTTGCTAGAGAGATCAGCTTTGCATATGTGCCCACATAGGATCTTCCTAGGCAGAAGTTTAAAGCTTTTGGCAAAGTTTTGGGCTTACTTCCTTTGTGGAGTGATTTCCACATAGCTTGGCACTTCCTTATACATGATTGCCAAATCCTTGTTCACTCCATCGCTCCTAGGGGGGATTTGTTGATATATTTAGGTAGTGATGTGTGTGAAGACTCTAGGACCGTTGGGGCACTTTTTTTCCCTCTTTAGGAGTTTCTTTCCCCCGGCTTGTATATATGCTTGTTGTCCTAACGAGTTACTTATCTTTGTATATTCTAGTGGTAATACATTCATTAATCTTTGTTGTGCCCCAAGCTTCTGCTTCTTCTTCTTCTTCCGTGTATTGCTCGCGTGCTTTTGCAGACATCTAACTCCAACAGAGTGTTGCTGGATAAAGATCAAAGGCATACACCAAGCAAGGGGATCCTACTAGTGATTAAGGAAGACATAAGCATCATCTTTTGGATACATCATGAAGATCAAAGGTAAATATTTTGTTATTATTTAGTTACTTTACATCAAAGATATCTAGGAGAGTGCATTAGAACTCATCATGTCATGGTATAACATTGAAATAAGGAACTTGGACAAGAATAATTATTAGCCATGGAAGTTTAGGATGTCTAGTTATATTGGCTAAAATTATTATGAGGTCTCAACATTGAAATAGATGCAAGACCTAGTTTAGGAGAGAACCCAACTCTTGATCAATTAATGAATCTCAAGGCGAGGAATGAAAGGCTTAGATACTTCCATGAAAATATGGGAATCACTAGAGAAACTCTACTCCATCTTGACTAAAGCTAGGAAGATTTAGCTTACTAATTAACTTAAAAAATTTAGGAAAACCAAAAACCCCTAGCAACAACATAAATGATTACATGTTGGAGATCAAAGATGTTATGATGCATTACCTTCCATAGGCCATCACATGGATGATGATGACCTAGTTGCATATACGTCAAATGGGCTTGAGGATGATGAAAAGTTGAAGGCTTTTACAACATCTGTATATGTCAGAGATACTCATCTAGATTCAGAACAGTTGATTGCCTTGATGGTAGCTAAAAAAATGAATATTGGAGGTTCAAAAGAATTGGGCAATGAAGCCCAAGCCTTTTATGGAGGTAAAGTTAGAGGAAGAGGAAGTAATCAAGGCAGAAGAAGAGCAAGATAATAGAGAGGATCAAATGGTGATTTTGATCGAGAATCAGGGAGAAAATATTCTTCATGATGAGGAAAAGGCAAGTTCAAATGAAGAGGAGGAGGTTAAATATGAACAGAGACATATAACTCAAAAGCATGCTTCATTCATGGCAAATATGGCCACTAAGAAAGAGATTGCTATGAAAGGGAGAAAACAAATTCAACCCATAAGGGTCAAGATAATTATGCAGCTACTTCAAATGAAAATGAAAGTATGCTATCCATGATGCAAGTAAGTGGCTAGAAGACACAAGGATCAAACACTTGGTACATTGAGAGTGGATGTAGCAACCAAAGGAGATGCAACAAGTTCTTCTAACACATGTAGGTGCCATCAACCAAAGGACATGTAGAAAGAAGTCATGATATTCCTCATGTTATTACATACATAGCTGATGGTATGTTAGAATGTTCTCATAAAGCCAAGTGTTTGAAATATGTGCTTCATGTTCTCACAATCACAAGAACTTAGTTTCTTTAGGGCAAATGGTTGATAGAGGTTTGCAAGTCAAGTTCACTAAAAAAGGATGCCTTGTGGAAGACCCTAAGAATTGTACCAATTGATAGCCAAAGGTAGAAAAGAAGGAAGGTTGTTCAACTTGGATATGAAGCCTAAGTTCAATCACAAAACTTACTTCACATTTGGAAAAAGGAGGGTAGGAAAATTGGATTTATGGCACAAAATGTATGGATAGATAAACACTCAAAGCTTGAAGTGCATGGAGAAGAAGAGGTTAGCATTAATGTTACCTGATCTCTATAATGAGAATCTCAAGAACTTGTATGAAGCTATTCAATTAGGAAAGCACACAAGATTACCATTCAAGAAGAAGAGTTGTGTGATCTACCATCTATTCGACATCATTCATACTGATGTTTGGGGACAAAAAAATGAACACTCAATTGGAAGTAATGTATATTTTGGGACTTTCATAGATGATTGTACAACGATGACTTGGCTCTATCATATGAGACATAAATTACATGTATTTTATTGTTTCAAGAAGTTGAAGGTTATGGTTGAAAGAGAATGTGATAGGTACATCGTGTATTAGGTTATATGGAGGGGGAGAATAGTTCTCTCTTGATTTTTCTAATTTCTTGGAAACTTATGTATCAAAGGGAAAATGACATGTAGGTATGGATTGCAAGAAAATGGTGTAGTAGAAGGGAAGAATAGGGATATTGTAGAATGTGCTAGTGCAATGATGAAAAAAATGAGTATGCCTAGTTCTTATTGAGCTTGTGCAACAACCACAATGTTTACATAAGGAAGAAAGATCCCAAGTCAGATGTACATGCTACTACACCTTATGAAGCTTGATACAATAGAAAGCCGGATGTTTCACACGAGAGTTTTTGGTTGTACCTATTATGTGTTGAATCAAAATCAATTATGGACCAAGCTTGATGATGTACTCCAAAGGTGTGTCTTCGTAGGATATACAAGTTAGTAAAAGTGTTATAGGTGTTATGACCCACAAGAGAGGACTTAAAAGTATCAAGAGATGTAAGATTTGATGAATTTTTACCTTCGATGCCTCCAATGTATCTATGTAGGATAATGAAGTTGGTGAGAAGAATACAACAAGGGTTGAACCATAGAGCATGGTTCTTCATGGACCCAAAGAGTCTAGTTCTCAGCTACCATGGGGTAGGAGCAGTCCTACAACAAGTCAATAAAGTGATGCAGGAAGTAAAGACAAAGAAAAATTCACATAAATGGAAGAAGTTGAAATCTAGGGATTAAGCTCAACTCAAAGCATGATGAGAGGAAGGGTTAGGCCTCAAATATCAACAAAAAATATTCGAATCAATAAAACGATGAGATAAGGAAATCTGATTGCGTAAGGTGTGTAGTTGAAAGAGTCACCTATGATTCATTTATAACTAGACATTGTACACCTTTTGAAGTGAAACCTCTGGTTTTCCCTCTTGAGCCTAAAAGCCACCAAATGGGAAAAAAATTCACGTATGAGTCCATATAGGAAAAAGGTGGGATTGGGAGCTCACTCCAAAGTTGATAGTGGAGCAGGTTTGAACTAGTTGGAAAGAATTCAACAAACCATTTAAAAAGGAACAAGGTAGTTTTCCATACTTGTCAAGTGCCAATTTTCAAAGCTGCAAGGCCATATCTGCATTTTTTAATACCAAGAGCATAGGATTAGTGACTATCACACTGTGAGGGAACCACTCCTTACAGAACCATTGTCACAAGGACTCAAGAGGGGGTTAAGGAGCAAAGAAGTGATCAATTAGAAATGTTTTCATTAGATCTTCTTACTTAACAAGAATGTCCTCATTTGAAACTGAGAGGACTAGGGGCCTAACATCGAGGAACTCTAGAGAAGCACTGCAAGTTTTCTCCTCCATCAATGGACCCACATTACTCACCACCAACAAGTGGGAGATCTCGACTATGAAAATAGATTCTAAGTTGGACAAGTGAGATAAAAAAATCTAACACCCAAGAGCATCTAAACCATCATCATTAAAAAGTGTTTCTGCTCCATAAGTTTGACTCGAAGATGGCTCACACAAAGATGGACAAATGCAGCTTAGGAAAGTAGTGAAGCACACTCCAAAACGTGGCTTCCCAAAAATAAGCAACATTCAAGAATGAAATGATTCTCAATGCTCTTTCTCTGTCCCTCTCTCTCTCTATAGCGTTTCCTCAATCACAATCTATCCCCAATTACAATCTTTCTATCACACAAAAATAATAGAGGAGAGAAGAACGTAGAGATTGCACAAGATAAGAGAAAATCTGATGCGTAAGAGTAAAAACAATATGACGTAGAGAAGGAAGAATTCTGATATTATAGATGTGAATCAATGGTTACAATAGCTTTGGACGATAGCTTCTTGATGAAGCCTCCATCTCCCAACCACCCTCGAGCTATCACAATCGCATTCACACTCGCACTCTCAATCACATTCTCTCTCACTCTCACTCTCACTCTCAATTACAAGGTAATTCTCAGATTTATGCGCGTCCCCTGTGTTGATGTGCAGGTCTCCCTATATGAGAGTTTGATCACTCACCTCCCAAAGAAGTGTGCGATCCACCAAGTTTAGAAAAAATCAAGTTTCTCCAAAACTTTCACAAAAATCCATGCGATCGTAGTGTGCTTTCTTTCTTTAGCATACCTATAAAAAATAGGAGAAAAACACCAAAAAGACATATCCAAAAATATCCATAATTAGACATGGTGACATGTGAGCATCAGAATTATGGATTCCAATAGAAATAGATAAGCCCTCTTTTTTTGAAGTGTTAGAAAACGACACTTTTTGAAGCCTTCTACCTCAAAAACGGTAAGGAATTCGCTTAAGCTTGTGAGAGACACTGTCATTCAATTTTTCCATCTGCACAGTAGTGTTAGAGATGTCCGAGGTCCAAATCCACCTCCAAATGCCACTTTTGAGCCCTGCAAGTTTCAAAATTCTAGAGAGAGAGAGAGAGTAAAATCAAGGCATTTTCTTACAATGAACTAAATGTAGAACGTTGAACGAGATACTTAAAACATAATTCAGAAAAATTTCACACATGCACTTTTATTCTCTTATACTTGCTCTACCTTTCTCTCATACAGAGTTTTCCTTAATTCTTTCTTCACCTTCTAAATTCCACTAGAAAACACGATGCGAATAAGTTCTAGAGAGAATATGAAACTTGTCAACCCAAAAATTTTCCTACATTCATAAAATGACCTAATTATTCATTCTAAGCATTATGCTCACACTAAAATTCAGAAATTTCAAAATGAATTATTTCACTAGAAAAGAGGCCTATTACAATTCCTTCCCCTTTAAGAAATCTATCCTCAGAGTTGGAAAGAAGGATAATCTTTTAGAAATTCATCAAAGTTCACCCAACTCGAATCTTCTATTGGGTATGGAGTGCCATTTCATTAAAATTTCTACTATAGATCTATTTCTAAGAAGTCTTTCCTTTTTGTCTAATATTATTTCAGGTTGAAGCTCAAAAGATCCATCATCTTTCAGCTTATAATTAACCTGCAAAACATGAGCAACATTAAATACATATCTTTTAAGTAAGCTTACATGAAATATAGGATGCACATTTAAATGTTTAGGTAATTCCACCAAATAAGCAAGAGATCCAATCTTTTTCCAAAACTTTAAAAGGACCTGCATTTCGAGGAGAACATCTACGATCCTTCCCTAGCAACAAGTTAGATTGGTGAGGACTAACTTTAAGAAATACCATATCATCAACTTGAAATTCAAGTCGTCTTCTGTTTAACTCATGGAATTTCTTTTGTCTTTTCTGAGCTTCTTGTATGTGTTTCTTAATTTTCCCAAGTTCTTCATCCATTTTATTATGCATTTCTTTGGACACTTCTACTTTATTTGGAAAACCCAAAAACGAAGGTGGAGTCAAACAATTATAGTTGTACATAGCTTCAAACGAAGTCATTTGTATAGATGCATGCCATGAACTATTGTATGCAAACTCAACCAAGGGTAAATATTCACTCCAATTATCCTGCTTTTCATTCACATACATACGCAACATATCTTCAACTACCTTGTTCACCCTCTTGGTTTCCCCATCAATTTGTGGATGGAAAGTTGTACTCATACGAAAATGAGTTCAAATCGATTCAAATGTTGCTCTCCAAAAGTTTGACGTAAATCTAGAATCTCTAGCAGAAATTATGCTTTTAGGCATTCCATGCAATTGAAAAACTTCTTTTACAAAGATTCTTGCAACATTCACTGCAGTATCAGTCATTTTCATACGAAAGAAAAGTGCCATCTTGGTAAGTCGATTGGCTACAACAAATATGGTATCATGCTTACTTTTGGTCATAGGTAGCTTAGTGATAAAGTCCATAGAAATAGACTCCCACTTCTAATTTGGAATATCCAAAGTTTGAAGCATTCTAGACATCATGTTAAACTCAAATTTCACCTGTTGGCACTTCAAACATTCACTTACATATTTTCTAATATCCCGCTTCATACATGGCCAAAAGTAAGAATAACTTGTTTTAACATAGGTCCTTGAATATCTTGGATGTGCACAAAAAAGGTGCATCATGACAGTCATGCAATATTTTAACTTTTAATGGAGATTCAGAAGATATGCATAGCCAATTGTTACAATACAATGTTCCATTCTGCAAATGAAATTTTTCCTCATGCATCGATCCCTTGTTTGGATTCAAAGAATTCAAAATAAGTGCATAAAAAGGATCCTATTTTATCTCTTCTTGAATTTGATTGAGAAAATCAGAATTTGTTACAGAAACAAGATTACACAAAGGTCTCCAACTCAATGCATCAGCAACCTTATTTTCCTTACCAACCACATACTTAAGGTCAACATCATACTCACTTAATAATTCAATCCAACGTTTCTGCCTGTTGCTAAGAAATGGTTGTGTGAAGATGTATGTTAGACTCTGATGATGTGTTTTCAATTCAAACAGCTTAACCCCTAACAATAGATGTCTCCAATGCTTCAGTGCATGCACAGCAGCAAGCATTTCAAATCATGGGTAGGATAGTTAAGATCATGTTTTCTTAGTTTTCTTGACTCATATGTGACCATCATGCCTTCTTGTGAAAGAACGCATCCTATCTGACTACCAATTGCATCACATGCAACCTCAAAAGGCTTTCCCATTTCTGGTATTTTTCAAAGCACAATTCTCAACAACTTTCTGTTGGAATCGGCCAATGAACTATTTTTTTTTCTTTATCTTCATCTATAAGGATTCATTCTTTTGATATTACTCTTCCTAGATACACAAGTTTATTCTTAGCAAAGAAACACTTACTCTTTTTTCCACATAATTTGTGTTCTCTAAGAGTTTGCAAAGTCTTCTTGAGATGTACTGCATGCTCAAAATCATCTTTAGAGTATACAAATATATCATCAAGAAACACTAAGATGAATTCATCTAGGTAGTCTTGAAAAATATTATTCATCAAGCACCAAAATGTGGCAGGAGCATTTGTTAATCCAAAAGGTGGAACAATGAACTCATAGTGACCATATCGTGTTCAAAAAGTTGTCTTAGGAATATCCTCTATTTTGATCCTAATTTTGTGATATCTAGATCTTAAGTCAATCTTAGTGAATAGAGTTGCTCCACTTAATTGACCTAATAAGTCATCTATGTGAGGGAGTGGATACTTATTCTTATTTGTTCTTTTATTCAATCCCCTATAGTCAATGCATAATCTATAAGAGCCGTCTTTCTTCTTCAGAAATAAAATAGGTGCACCCCAAGGTGATACACTCGGTCTTATCAAGGCTTTCTTGAGAACATCATCTAATTGAATCTTAAGCTCCTTTAATTCATCAATGTTCAATCTATAGGGTGCTCTAGTATATGGTTCACTCCTTGGATATAGGTCAATGGCATGGTCAATCTACCTAGGTGGAGGAATACTAGGAAACTCTTCTCGAAATACATCTGTGTATTCTTTCAAAAGATTTTCTACATAATTCGGAACACTTTCCTCATTATCTTCTTCATGCATGTTGTTGACATACACTATAAATGTTCTACAACCATCATGTATACCTTTAATTATCTGCATAGAAAAAATAAGGATAGGTTTAGGGCTATAGTTATCACCTTGAATATGAATAGATTCATCATCTAGCTTTAAAGTCATCATTCTTTGTTCACAATTAATTGTCATAGAATTTTTACCTTACAAATCCATGCCTATGATTGCATCACCTTGTTTCATGTCAATTACATGGAAACTTCTAGAAAAGCACCTATCAGAAAGAGTAAATTCACGGTTTTCAATATATCCTTTCGTGTAGTGTAATCATCCACCATCTCTACAAGTCTAGTTATCTGCATATTTAGGGTTATCCTTAGATTATGTACCAATATGAAAGATAGAAAACAATGGGTACTACTTGAATGGATCAAAAATCTGATTTTATGCACAGAAATCCTACTCCAAATCGTGATTACAGAAGCCTTCGGGAAAGAACTAACCACCATGCAACGTAAAGTAGATTCAGGGGCGCACTTACCTCCATCATCTGCTTCCTCAATATTTGGACCCTCCTTGATGATGTTTATCACTTTTGATTGTGCAGGTCGAAAGACTGCCTTATCCGGGCACACATATGTCCGATGCCCTTGCTTCTCGCAACAAAAACACACACCAAGTCTTTTTTCCCTATAAATAAAATCAGGGTCTTGTTGCCATTGGATTGTTTGATGCCTCCTTTGATTTTCCACTTGAGCAGGATTCTTGCCTTGGTTATATGAAGATGGATTCTTCTTTGAATTGTTCATGTTCATTGCAACAGGTCTTTGTGGCCTATGTCCCATTGCAATGAATTTGCTTCTATTTGCCTTCTACAAATTGAACTTCTCCATCTTCTCAAAGTTCTTGGCCATCACATCAACATCAAAAAATCAGTGCATCGAGATCCCTTGACTTGATAGCGAAGTTCCTCACGAACCCCTTCAATAAATTTACTCTTTAGAGCGTTACCACTAACCTCTAATGTATATTTATGAAGACGTAGGAACTTCTCTTTGTACTCATCAATAGATAAGCTATGCTTATCACTTTCATGTTGTTGGAAACTCTAAAACTCCATCTTCTTTTCCATATGGTAGTGTGGTGAACAATAGGATTTTTCAGCTTGTTCTCTAAATTCCTTCCATAGAACTGGACCAGAATGTGTTCGAGTCTACATATACGACTTCCACCATAGCTTGCGGATCCCACCCAGGTGTAGGATCCCAACTTTTGCCTTGGACTCTTCACTAAATTTTCGAAGATCAAGGAAATCCTCTAGTTCTTCAATCCATGCCTCAAGATCTTCGCCACTCTTCTTCTCACCATCAAAATCATTCAACTTTTCCTTCTTCAAGACTTGATTAAGGGCAAACTTACCTGGTTCCATATCTTCATAATTGCATTTTTGTTTTCCATGACGTACACTAGATGTTCCCGTACCTTCATGTACTTCATCATTTAGCTCCACAAATAAATTTGTTGCTCGTTCTAGTTGCTTTCCACCTCCTTGGCGCAATTCTCCAAGAAATTATGAGTAAGCTCCTCCTGTTCACCAATCTTTTGTGTTAGATCTTCCATCATTCCTAAGGATTGATTCTGCTCTGATACCACTTGTAGCATTTCCTCAAACACAATCTATCCCCAATCACATTCTTTTGATCACTAAAAAATAACACAGGAGAGAAGAACGCAGAGATTGCACAAGGTAAGAGAAAATCTAATGCAGAAGAGTAGAAACAATATGACGTAGAGAAGGAAGAATTCCGATATTATAGATGTGAATGAATGGTTACAATAGCATTGGACAATCGCTTGTTGATGAAGCCTTCACCTCCCGACACCATCCCTAAGCTATTACAATCGCATTCACACTCGCACTCTCAATCACACTCTCACTCTCACTCTCACTCCCACTCTCAATCACAAGGCAATTCTTAGATTTCTGTGCATCCCCTATGTTGATGCACAGGTCTCGCTATATCAAAGTTTGATTGCTGCCCTCCCAAAGAAGTGTGCGATCCACCAAATTTAGAAAAAATCGAGTTTCTCCAAAACTTTTGCAAAAAGCCATGTGATCGTAGTTTGCTTTCTTTCTTTAGCATACCTGTGATCGGAGAAAAACACCAAAAACACATATCGGAAAATATCTATAATTAGACATGGTGACATATGAGCATCAGAATCACAGATTCGAAGCCCTGTAACTCAAAAATGGTGAGGAATTAGACTAAGCCTGTGAGAGACACTTTTATTCAATTTTGCAATCTCCACAATAGTGTTTGAGACGTTCGAGGTCCAAATCCACCTCCAAATGCCACTTTTGAGCCCTACAAGTTTCAAAATTCTAGAGAGAGAGAGAGTAAAATCAAGGCATTTTCTTACAATGAACTAAATGTGGGACCCTGAACAAGGTACTTAAAACATGATTCACAAAAATGTCACACAGGCACTTTTATTCTCTTATACTTGCTCTACCTTTCTCTCATACAGAGTTTCCTTAATTCTTTCATCTTCACTTTCAAAATTCCACTAGAAAACATGATGCGAATAAGGTTTAGAGAGAGAATATGAAACTTTTCAACCCAAAATTTTTCCTACATGCATAAAATGACCTAATTATTCATTTTAAGCATTATCCCCACAGTCAAATTTAGAAACTTCAAAATCAATTATTTCACTAGAAAAGATGCCTATTACTCTCTCTCTCTCTCTTTAATTTTTCTCTTTTATTTTCTTCTTCTTTTTTCTGTGTAAAAAAAAAAGCTTAGCGAGAGACGACCCAGACAGGAGGGGGTATTACGGTATTACATTTTAGTTGTAGGCATTTTCTCAAGCTATACACTTGCCACGTGTTTTGTAGACGTTTTCTTTAATGAAATTAAATAGGGATCTCATTAACAAAGAAGAAATCTACTTTGCCTCGTAGAAAGGTAAATGCTGCTCATTGTTAGTTTTATAGAAAAAAGATATCATTCTCGTCCATCACCTATACCATTCTGCATTCGAATTTGAACTAAAAATCAAGATGCAAAAAAAGGTTTAGAGAGATTATGGCAAAAGATTACCTAAAAATTTTGTTTACATGTATAAATAACCTAAAATGCATTTATACCATTAAGTACACAATATATACATAAAAGTCTTTAATAAGATGATTTACTATCAAGAGGCTTATATTAATTATTCCGCCCTTCCCTTTTGAAAAAATCTATCATCAGAGTTGGTAAAAAGCATAATGTGTTCCAAAATCATCAAAATTAACGCATGTCAAATTTTCGATTGCGTATGTGAACAACATAACTAGATTTTCGTTTCTAAAATTATTCTTTAATAGTTTTGATCTCTTATCTAATGTTATTGAGGTTGAACTTCAAAAGCTCCATTTTGATTCAGCTTATAATTTTCCGGTAATACACGACCACAATAAAGTACATATCTCGTAAGTAAATTGACATGCAATATATGATCCAGACTTAAGTGTTCAGCTATGCCTCTAAATTCTTTTTCTGTTAGATAAACGATAAATCAACTCATTCACTTATTCCCTTAACGATTGTTTGATGATTCTCTCTATTTTTTTTCATTCGATCCGCGTCGCACATTCAATAAAACTATTAAAACTATTGATTGCATGAGAGTGGTTCTCTCTAGTCCGGCAAAGCAGCAATTCTTGTGCATGTGGGCTAGGAGTTAATGTTACAGCTCGATTGAGCGTGCAGATAGTATGGAAACTATATGCACATCCAATAAAAGTATTGATTGCATGAGAGTAGTTCTCTCTGGTCCAGCAAAGCACCAATTCTTCTGCATGTGGGCGTGGAGTTAATGTTCCAGCGCGACGAGCGTGCAGATAGTATGGAAATCGTCTCCGTGTTACAGAGGGACTTGGGTGCATACGTTTGTCCTCGAAAGTCATTTCTACGAGTTCGAGTGCTTATGACCATCTATTTCAGAAATCGTGCAGAGGTCCGTATGTAGATTTGTAGAAAGAATTAAAATATAGAACTCTTCAATTCTATACATATCTGCCATCTCTTCCACGTCTTTTGAGCACCTTTCAGGTTAACTTCAGAACGATCCAATGAAGAATAACACTTTCATGTTGATTATCTCGTCAAAGCAATATCTACTACTCTGTCAACAGGAATCGAAAATCTTCTAGGTTTCGAAAAATCGATTTCCACAATAGGTTTTCTCTTCCTTCCCTATGCCTTTGCAAGCTGGCTTAAGTGTAGAATTCTCTCAGTGGTGGATTGATCACAAAAAAACATTGACTATGAAGAGAAAAGGCAAGATAGTACACGAGCCGTTTATCATTCTTGTCACGAGCCGTTTAATGTAATATGAGGTTGGCTATAGTATAGCTTCATCATATTATAAAGACGGACTTTTAATGTCACACCGTGCATCTGTAATCTCTCTGGAAACGATCTCTGTGAATAGACTCCTTTTACCTTATGTAGACCAGGCGGTATCTTGAACTCTTCCATAGAAGTTCGGACCTCGCATTTTTCTTTGTGGACGTTTTCGTTTCCTAAATAAAATTAAGAACTGATTAAGAAGCAAGAAATCATTCTCATACATCACGTATGCCATTGTATATTCGAATTTGAACTGAAAAACATGATGTAAAAAAAATGTTAAGAAAGAGATTACAAAAGATTGTTATCTCAAAATTTTGTCTACATGCATATATAACTTAAAAGTGCATTTCTAGCATTATCAACACAATCTATAGAAAAAAGTCTGTAATAAAACTATTCCATATGAAGAAGCGTATAATTATTCTTCCTCCTTTCAAGAAATCTATCATCAGCGTTGAAAAGATGGATGACGTTCTAGAAAATCATCAGAAAATATGCATGTCGAATTTTTTATTCGGTATGTACGCAACTTAAGAAGATTTTGTACTACACAATGATTCTTTTATAATTTTGTTCTCTTATCTAGTATTTTTTAGGTTGAAGTTCAAAAGAGACACCCGGGTTTATCTTATACTTTGTTCTTGGATAAATGGAAGTTCGGCCTTCCCCAACTCTCCTGAACTTTAATTATAAAAAAGAACAAGACACAAATGAATAGGACTAGCAGTTTTGGGACCCCTCAAATTCCACAAAGCAGGGGTAGAACATGCGGATCTAGAGAGTGTTACAAATGAGGTTAACAACCCTCTCATCTCTTTCATGCACGGCCCAATTGGGTTTAAGCTTGTTGTTCTTGCTGAGAAACACTTTATGATGCCTTAAGGGTGGGGATTTCTTACAGTTGGAGATTATTTTGCAAGGAGGAACAGAGAGTTCTCAATTGACCACTCTTTAGGAGAGTATCCGAAATTGTAAGCACACCACTCCTTCCAAATCTTCAACAGGTTTTCCCCTCTTATAGCATTCTAGAGTGCTACCGAAGAGTCAATTGCTTTGCCCAGAAAGGCTTCCTTCGTGCTGATTTGTTCGTGTAGTCTCAAATCTCACCAACTCTTTCCTATAGCAAGAGAGACTTAGGACAAATGAAGAAGATGTGACATGAATCCTAAATGGTGTGGCTCCACTGTTTGCACCATGGTTGAACCCCACAAATTTTGCTAGCCCTTAAATTGGTCCAAATACCACGATGGAGAATTTGCCACATGAGAAATGACTTTCTAGTGTCGATGAGGGGATGCCAAATAGACATGAACTTCAAATCCTAATGTAGCCTTGTGCACATCAGGCACCACTTCTTATTCAGTGTGATATGAAAGTCGGTGTTCACCTTCATTCTAGGATTTTGGACAAGCAATTGCCATTGTACCAAATAAGACCCTCATGGCATGGCAGGTACCACCCAATGAGGAGTCTGATTTCTTATCATTCCCATGCGATGCATCTTCTCTGGAGGAGAGTCCATTCTTTGTAGTTCACTCTTTTACCGAGGTCTATGTCCTCAATGCTGATCCACTGACCAGTTTCTTATTTCCAGAGGTGTTTCCATTGTTTGAAACCCTTGTTCCAAAGCCTCTTAGCATTTTGGAGGTTCCAAGAAGCCACACCCCTGATGCCCATGATCCGAAACCAAATTGAGTCATGTTTTCTAATACCGGCCATATTTGCAATCTTCTGTGATTCTCACAAATTGTTTGAACTTATTCGAACTCGTCCATAGAGAGGAGACAAGATTCCAGCCTTTTGGGGAAACCGAAATCTGAGAGAATAAGAAGGTAAGGAGCCCCAAGTTCTTCCAATTAAGGAGACCCACAAATTTAATCACGTTCTTGTTTCTGAGATGAGCTTGGCCCAGGAGCTTTCACCGTTCCTGCCCGACGAGCGTGCATATATGATATAATATGGAAATTTTCTCCGTGTTACAGGGCGTACTCATGCATGTTTCTGAAAGTGTTTTCTACAAGTTCGAGTGCTTACGACCATCTATTGAGTGATCATTGCAGAAGCCCGTATGTAGATTTCCAGAAAAAATTGGAATTTAGAACTCTGGGCCAAATGCGATCCCTAGTGAACTACTCAGCCACGTCTTTGATCAGGTTTCAGGTTAACCACAAACTCAGCCTCAGTGCGATCCAATGAAGAATAACACTTTCATTTTTGATCGTCTCGTCAAAACTACTCTGTCCACAGGAATCGAAAATCTTTTAGCTTATCTCTTCCTTCCCTATCCATTTGCGAGCTGGCTTAAGTGTACAGTTGCTTCATTGTATGAAGAGAAAAGGCAAGATAGTACAATATGTTTTCTTTTCCTTTCCTATCTCTTTCCAAGCGGGCTTACATGTACAATTCTTTCACTCGTGGACACTGCATTGATCACAAAAAAACAATGAGTATGAAGAGAAAAGGCAAGATAGTACATGGGCCATTATTTCATTCTTGTCAAGACGCTATAAGCGAATGTATAGACTCAATTGGGTTCTTCTAAATCTTGCATTTACTCACACGAAAAGCCAGCTTCTGTCGCATGTTCTTAATATTCAGAGTCATGTAAGCCAAACACATCTTCCCCTTACCAGATCTGAGAGACGCGGCCAAGTTACAGCTGGCAATCTGGATTTGACTCTGCTCTCGGAATGAAATGCGTAGCCGAATTTTGGAGTATGAGGTTCACTTGACATGATGGAGTATGAGGCTCGCTACAGTATACCTTCATCATATCATAGAGACGGACATTTAATGTCACATCGCGCATCTGGAATCCGTGTGGAAAAGCTCTCTGCATAGAAGTGTGAATAGACTCCTTTTAACTTATATAGACCAGGCGGTATCTTGAGCTTTTGAACATAAGTTCGCACCTTGCATTTTTCTTTCGGGACGTTTTGTTTTCTGAAATAGAATTAAGAACTGATTAAGAAGCAAGAAATCTACTTTTCCTCGTAGAAGGTTACATGTTCCTCATTGTTAGTTTCTTATAGAAGAAGAAATCGTGATGTAAAAAGATTTTATGAGAGAGATTATAAAAAATTGTTATCTCAAAATTTTGTTTACATGCATATATAACTGAAAAGTGCATTTCTAGCATTATGTACACAATATATAGAAAAGAATCTGTAGTAAAGTTATTCATTATCAAGAGGCTTATAAGTATTCTTCCCCCTTTCAAGAAACCTATCATCTGCGTTGAAACGAACGATAACGTACTAGAAAAATACCAAAATCAATGCATCTCGAATTTTTTGTTGGGTATGTATGCAACTTAAGTAGATTTTGTACTACAGAATGAATCGTTTACAGTTTTGTTCTCTTATTTAGTATTATTTAGGTTGAAGTTCGAAAGAGCCATCCGGATTCAGCTTACACTTCTCCTGCAATATGTAACCATAATAAGTGACATGTAATGCATGATCCAGACTTACGTGTTCACGTATATCCAACAAATGTGCAAAAAGCGAATCTTTCTCAAAAGGTTAAAAGTTCCTCTATACCATGGAGAAAAGCCTAAGATCATTCCCTAATAATAAGTTAGGTTATTCAGATTTAACCTTAAGAAATACTATATCTTCTGTATAAGATTCAAGTTCTCTTCTTTTCTAATCACAACATTTCATTTGACTTTTTTGAGCCTTTTTCATCTGTTGTTTAATTTTTCCATCGTTTCAAGCATCTCTTTAGGTACTTCTAATTTAATTTAAGAATAACAAAAGCAAGGTTGATAAATACATACATATATATATATATATATATATATATATATATATATATATATATATATATATATATATATATATATATATATATATATATATATATATATATATATATATATATATATATATATATATATAAACATACATAGCCTCCAACTAAGTCATTTTCATGGACACATGGTATATACTATTGTATGAAAAATCAACCAAAACTAAATATTCAATCCATATACGTATGCAAAATATCTTCAGGTACTTATAAACCCTTTTGGGGTTTCCATCAATATGTACATGAAAAGATGTGCATACGATGATGAGCACCAATCAGTTCAATTATGTTGAGAATATCTATTATAAATTATGCGGTTAGGCGTACTATGCAATCAAAAGATTTCTTCTATAAATATATTTGCAACATTCAATGTAGTATCATAGCTTTTAATACGAAGAAACTCTGCCATTTGGTAAGTTAGTAAACTAACAAAAATATAGTATCATTTTTACTTTTAAATCATACGTACTTTACTCATGAAGTCCATAGAAAAAAAATTTGATAATCTTTGAGATGGTAAAGCTCCTTAATGCAGTAGAGGGGAATACATTCCTTTCAGGAGATAAAAAAGCATGGTAGATTTGGGAAGAATAAGTGAGTTTTATGCGATATTTATATTTTCTCTCTCAAGGGAGCACCGGATCTATTCCTCTTCTGAATCTCATGATGATCCCTTAGATGAGAGATAGTGATTGTGGTATTCCAAAGGCCTACTTTTTTGACGTTTTCAGCACATTTGAATACCATGTGGCCATGATCTCAACCATAAAAGCATAATCCATTACCCTTCTAATGTTTTCTTTCCTTTGCGTTGAGTTGCATGATCATGATGTTATCTAACACCATGGTTTCTCGATGAGATTCTTCCAACATCTGTTGTTGAATTATAGAGGTTAACTTGTATTATTTATTTCTAATAGAATTATTGTTCTCTTGATTTCTCGTAAACAACGTATTATCACAATTAACTGTTTGGTTCTTCAATTCATTCAAACTATTTGACTTGGGAATGATTAGCATGAGGTCCTTGACATCATCCAAGAAACCGCATCAAAATCTTTTGCTAAAATAAACTCATTTATATTACTCACATTAATGGTTGAGGTTCCGAAGTCCTTAGAGAGTGATTGGAAAGAAACTTGGGCAAGGATGTGTTCATTCCTTAACACATGGTTTTGATTGAGTACTTGAGTTTCAAATCGAATTGATTTCTTGATGGCCTCATGTAAAGTGAATAATCTCTTATTTTATCTCTTAGACCACTTTCAAATTCGATTACATATACTTCTTGATAATGTTATCCTTGAGATGAATTTCTAAATTCGGATTGAAATTCTACAATAAATTGATCATTGTTTTGTAGCCTCCTTTCAAAATATTCAAGATTTTTATATATATCATTTAAAGTGAATTTGATATTTTTGAGTACGGATATAGAATTCATGATGCTTGAGAATGACTTGATGTAATAGTCTTAGCAAAATATCAAGGGACCACTAGATTGTGCCATATGACTCGAGTGGAACTATAAGTTTGCATTGTGCTTCTGATTACATGATCACTCATAGAGGGAAAATAATACATGAATATATGATTGTTACAAGAAGTTTCATAAATTAGGACTGATGCGTATGGATAGTTGAACTGCACACGATAGAAGAGATCTCACAACCCTAGATTGTCGACATACAACAAGATATCTGAATTACAAGAACTCTTTTGAGGTAGATGGAGTAGTTAACAAGAAAGAACTAGAATGTATGTCTTACTAGAAGACTATAAAAGGACATGATAGGATGTCTATAGGATATTGGAATACACAAAAGAAGAAAAAGGAACAAGACTAGAACAAGAACTCAAACTTGGGAAGTACTTACTTGGAGATTGTACTCCTTGAGCTCCTTAGAGCATTCTTGGCAAGAATAAGGATATCAGAGCTCAAGTCATTCTATATAAATTGATGCTAATAACAAATTGATGATCTTATGGATGCTATCCGTATCAAAGTTTCACATGACATAATTTTGTTGCTTCTTGAATGATAATTATCTTGCATAGTGCATCAAGCACGCTCAATAATTTAAATGATGCTAATATCAATTCTATTTTTAAGGCTCCTAAAGACATTAACTAAAGCATCGTATATAAGGGAGCCACATATGTGACGCATTAAGAACATCACACTTGCGATGCATGATAATATCGCATATGCAAGGATATGAGGATTACATATATGAAGAATCCACATCGCTTATATGACACTTAGTTTTGATCAAAAATGAAAAAAGGCATGGCTCTTCAATTATCATTTTTTGTGGACTAGATTGAAGAGGTGTGCAATGTTTAGATATGCAATCTACTTATGAGCTCGAGCTCTCTCTTTCTCTATCGCTCCCTTTGTCATCTACTCTTTGTGTGTGTGTCTCTCTCTGTTCCTCTTTCTCCCTCTCTCTATTTTGATTTTTTCTTCTTTCTCTCTCTCTCTCTCTCTATCTCTCTCTCTCTCTCTCTCTCTCTCTCTCTCTCTCTCTCTTTCTTTCTTTCTTTCTTTATTTATTTCATGTTATTCAAGAAGATCACCAATCATAAGGTATGATCAATTGTTCTAAATATAGTTTTCATTGTTTGTATATCGTTTAAATTCTTTTCTTCTCATAAATTAACATATTCACACTTACATATTCACATGCACATATAGACATATACATGCATATGCATGCTGATGCATTCACATACACAAACAAACACATATACATACACATGCACATACACATAGAGACACACACATACGCATAGACATGCAGATACACATACACTGTAAAAGGCTTTTTGATACTGAAATATTTAATTTTGAATTTTCCAAATTAGATTCTATAGATAATGCTTAGACTGAATAATTAGGTCATTTTATGCACGTTGGCAAAATTTAAGGATGAATAATCCTAGATTTTCTCCATAAGCCTTATCCGTATCATATTTTATGGTTGAAAATTGAATGTGAAGATGAAAAAATTAAGAGAAATATTGTATGAGAGAAAGTTCCAGAATGCATAAGAGAAGAGAACTGTCTTTGTGAAATTTCTATGAATCATTTTCCAAGTACCTTGTTTAAGGATCTACATTTAGTTCATACTAAGAATATGGCTTGATTTTATTCTATCTCTCAAATTTCTAATCTTTTAAGGCTCAAAAGTGATTCTTGGAGGTGGATTTGGACCTAGGTCATCTCTAACACTATTGTGCAGATCGAAGGTTTGAAAAAGTTTTGTTTCTTAAAAGCTTACGCTACTTCCTAACGGATTTTGAGTTACAAGGTTTGGAAAAGTGCTAGTTTTCTTAGGTACATAAAAGATGTGGGCTTCTCTATTTTTATTTGAACCTGTGGTCTTGAAGCATATTTGTTGCCATGCACACTTATGGATGCCTTCAAATCTGTCTTTTCATTGCTATACTTTTATTTTTGGACAAGTAGTGGTAAAGAAAGCACTTGACTACTACAAACACATGCTTTTACAAAAGTTTTGCATGCAACACAAGGAGAGCTAAGATTTTCTATATTTGGTGGATCATGCACTTCCTTAGGGATAGAATATGTTTTGAAGGAAATTTTCTCCATCAAGCAAAAAAGGAGGCTGAAAATCAAAGAATCATCTTCTGATTGAGAGTCAGAGTGAGAGTGAGAGTGTGATCGAGAGTGCAGGTCTCAATGATATTATGATAGCTCGCAGGTGTCCATGAGGTCAAGGCTTTGTAATGAAGCTATTTTCAAAAACTATTATAGGGATTGATTCAAACCTTTAATACCAAAACTTCTCTTTCTCTAAGTCATATCTTGTCTACTCTTTTGCATTGGACTAGCTCTTATTTTGTTAAATTTATGTCTATTTATTTATCTCTTAGACCATTTTTGGGTGATCATAAACATATTACAAACGTAAATGAAATGATGTCTAAAGGATACTAGAATAGTCAAGAGTACAAAAAGGAACAAGATGAGAACAAGAACTCAAAATTGCAAAGTAGTTAATTAGAGATTGTGACTCCTTGAGCTCCCTAGAGCAGTGTTGGCAAGAGTAAGGATATGAGTGCTCAAGTCATTCCATATACGCATTCAACGGTAGGAACAAAGTCATGATGCCATCAATGCTATGTGCAATTTGCAAGAAAATCTCTCTGTGTCAAAATTTGGAAAGTAGATGGATGACTTTATAGCTTTTATTTGCACATTTCGATGATGTTGGTAGCATTTTTTTTGCCAAATTATTAATCGATCATGATATATCAAAAGTCCTTTGTGTAATATGTATCAGTATATGTCTACTATATGTGTATGTGTATGTGTGTATATGTATGTATGCATGTAAGTGTATGTATCCATGTGATTCTATATGTGTGTGTATGTGTGTGTATGTGTGTGTATGTGAGTGTATGTATATATATGTGTGTTGTGTGTATACATGTATCTATGTATGTATGCATATGTGTGTATGTATGAATGTGAGTGTATGTATGTGTGTCTATGTGTGTGTATGTTTATATGCAAGTATCTATATGTATATGTATATGTGTATATGTGAAAGTATCTATATGTGTATGTATGTGCATGTGTGTGTATACATGTGTCTATGTATCTATGTATGTATGCATACACGTGTATGTATGCATGTGTGTGTATGTATATATGCAACTATCTATATTTGTATGAGTATGTGTATATGTCTATGTGTGTGTATGATTTTTTACGTATCTGTATATGTGTATATGTATGTGTGTGCATATGTGTATATGTGTATATATGTGCATGTGTGTGTGAGTGTATGCATATGTGTGTATGTAGGTGCATGTGTGTGTATGAATGTGTGTGTATGTGTATGTGTGTATGCATGTGCATGTACCTTTGCTCATTTGATCACTCTTTTGGTTGCTCCTTTGCTCATACGCTCTCATTTGCTCGTTCGCTCCCTCCTTTGCTTACTCTCTGTCACACTCCCACTCGATCCCAGCACAAATGTGCCGAGAGAAATCATTTTTTTTTAATTCATAGGACATCTCTATGAGATGCTAAAGCATCCCAACTTGTTTGTGATTGTTGCTAGGCACATTGCTAAGCTTCAATGCTCATAGTGACAATAATTATAAGCATCCCTTATGACACTCTACATTGCTTATGCAATGCTCCTTATTTATTTATTTTATTTTTCTTTTGAAGTGTTGTGTATGCGACACTATCTAACACAAACATCACATAAGTGACTGTTCTTGCCTTTTCTTCAATTGAGGGCATTGCTACACCTTGTTTTTTTTATAGTGTATTCCAAATCATTGACCTCCTTCTCCAAGCTACAAGAAATGTTTGTGTTTGGAGATGTGCAAGAGGGGATCCTCTCAATAATCCCCTTAGGACTTCTTCTCCATCTTTGTCTCAATTTCGTGAAGCCTTCTGGGCTAGTCTTCATGACTTGTGTTTCCTTCTCTATGTCAAGATCCAAAGGATGACCTCACATGCTCTAGGGGTTTGAAGCTTCTTTCCTCTCTGCTTCATAATTTTTTTTCATGATTTCTTTTTGTTCTTTATGAATTTCTATCACGAAGGACATCTTTCATTCTATGAACATACAATCCATAGTGAAAGCAATTGTTTGATAACTTCTTGTGTATAATATCTTGCTCTATGGTTTTCTCTTCTCCAATACCTATGGAAATTTTGGACGAGAGATATTTGTTGAATCTTCTTCAATACAAATGAAAGAGTGTTTAGCACCTGCATAAATGAAACCTATCGTTTCTTCTCTTGAGCCCAAATGCCACCAAATGGGTGATAGCATTTCCCCTATGGATCCATATAGGAAAAAATGGTAGCGATCAGATCTCACTCTAGAGCGGATAGTGCAACGGGTTTGAACTAGTTAGAAACAATTCAAGAAACCATTTAAAAAGGCGTAAGCTAGTTTTCCATACTTGCCAGGTGCCAATTTCAAAGCTTGGGAGGCCTTATCCTCATTCTCTAATACCAAATGCATGCGATTAGCCACCAAGAACTAAAATGGATTGACTATTGAGTTGTGAGGGAACCACCCCTTAAAGAACCATTGTCACAAGGACTAAAGAGGGGGTTTAGCAACAAAGAAGTGATTGATTAGAAATGACTAGAATAATAAGGGGTGCTTAGCAATGCGCGCGATTGAAAAGAAAACAGTTATCATCACTTATGTGAAGCTTCTTGAAAATAGCATCGCATAAGAGATGTTTAATTCAAAAAACCCAAAAAATAAATCGGGACTATTGCACATGCGACGTTGAGCATCACTTATGCAACATTATGCCATAGCATTGTTATAAGCATCAAAGCCTAGTGCTTCTTATAATGACGCAGAAAAATTATCTACGATGCTTGGGCATCGCATAAGCGACGGTCTAAGAGTTGAAAAAGAAAAGCGTTTTCTCGGCACATTTGTGCTGCGATTAAGCAAGCGAACAAAGAGCAACCTCCAGCAAATGAGTCCCCATACATACAGACACATACATACACATATATGCATACACACATGCATACACACATGGACATACAAACACACATATGCATACACACACATACATACACATATATATACATATACACACATACATACACATACACACACATATATACAAACACACACATACATATACACATATACACAAACATACATACATATAGACACACATATATACATATATACACACACATATATACACACACATATATACACACATATACATACACATATACACACACATATACACACATACATACACACATATGCATTCACACATACACATATTTACACATATACACAGACATATACATATATATACACATGTACAAATAGATATACATATAGACATACACACACACATATACACACATACATACACATATGCACACACACATTTACACATATACATACACACACACACATATACATACATATATACACATATACACACATAAACACACATACATACATACACATATACAGACATACATACATACACACATATACACACATACATACACACATATAATAACACATATACACACATACATACATAGATATACATAAGCATACACACATATACACACACGTATGCACATATAGCCACACATATATACACACATATATGCACACATATACATAGACATATATACACACACATATGCACACACATACATACACACATGTACATACACATGTTGGAGCAAGTCTATGACAAGCCTAAGTATTGGCTTGAGTCTCACAAAGTCTTAGAAAAAGCTTTAAAAAGAAGACTATGTAAAGTTCACTTGTGAACTACCTCTTGTAACTTTTGAAGAGTTTACTTAATGTAAAAGTAAGAGAATCTTAAGTGGTTGAGCCCACATGATCAAGAATGGAAAGAGGAGCCACGAATTCGTGATTTGTGGTAGGTAGAGAATCAAATCAATCATTGATTGATTGGAGAGTGATTGAGGGAAGTTAGCCTCCCAAACTCAACTATAAATAGATGGCAGTTTTAGTCGTGGTTAGAGAGACCTATGTGAAGACCTCCAAGAGCTGAGCTTTATGCCATATCAAGGTGTGATTACAAGGCACACATATGTATCAGTAAGTCATTGTATTGTACAAGCAATATACTTTCATTTTCATGATTATTTGAATTCATCTTTCCATGTTCTTGTGATGTGTACTACTCACTGCCATTACTTCAGTTTTTCTCAGTCAGCTTGCAGAGATTGTTTCTCTGCACTTGGTTCATCATTTTCAGTGATTTAACTTGATAAAGTTAGCTATATAAGTCTACTATATGCTCACAAATTTTCATGTCATTTGGATTTTGGAATCTTCAGTTATGTTCATTTGAAGTCAACAGGGTATGTTCATCTTCACTTCTCTGTCAGGTACCCGACTTTTTCAGTCATCTTGTCAGAGTCATTTCTCAGTGTTTTCGCATTCAAATTCAGTGATTTTAAGCTTGTTGGATTCAGCTCACTGTTTAGTATAAGCATACAAAGTTTCATGATCATTGGATGCTTACATCTTGAGTTATGTTAATTTTTCTACTCACTGGTCTATTTTTGTAGCAGCCTGTGAAAATCGGGATGATGTCATCACTTGTTAAAAGTCATTCTCAGTGTGTGGTTTGTTATTTTTGATGAGATTACTCTCTAAAGTTAGCTCTTTAAGCTACCTAGCCTTCCCCAAGAGGAATTAATCTAATTGCTGCTGTGCTCAGAGAATTATGTAAAACACTGGACAGGTGTATCAACCAAGAATAGCAAGTTTTCACCTCTGAGCTAACTCCAACTTATCTGTTTTGATCTATCTTTTTGAGAGTGATCTTCCAAGGTACATAGGGTGTCTAATACATCCATTGGCAAGCTAAAAGGGCCCACCATCTACTCCTGGAGTTCATTTGGCTGGTGTAGAGCAAAGATTTTGCAACACCTCTTCATCTTCAACACATACCTATCCATCTCTTCACAGTGGTATCAGAGCAAGGTTGGACAACATGGCAGATGGATTTCCTTCATCAATTGACAAATTGGACAGAGGTAACTACTCAGCTTGGTCATTAAGGATGGAAGCTTATCTCCAAGGTAGAAGTTTATATGGTTATGTGGCTGGAGATGAAGTTATGCCAAGTTTCAGGAACAAAAGTCAACCAACACAAGAAGAGCAAGAAAGATTGAGCACATGGTGCTCCAAGGATGCACTTGCAAGGTCTTATCTCCTCAACTCTATCTCAGATTTTTTGTTGCCTCACATTAGAAGTTGTAAGACATCTCAGGAAGTGTGGGATGCACTTGAAGCTTTCTTTTCTTCAAGTACCAAAGCTAGGAAGCATCAACTATGGCTGGAGTTCACAACTCTCAAGAAAGCTCCCAAACAAAATGTGACTGATTTTGTCACAAAGCTCAAGGACATAGCGGATCAGTTGGGAAGCATTGGAGAGGTAATAGATGAAGAGCAAATTGTAAGGCAGGTCATCAATGGCTTGAAGGCAGATGATAAGTGGGAAGCATTCACCACAGCTATGGATTTGTACATGGACATGCATGTACCTGATTTCAACACACTCATTGGACAACTACTTACTCAAGAGGCAAAGCTTATCAAAAATGGAGAAAGCTCTAAAGGTAATCAATCTTCAGCCTTATACACGGATAAAAGCAAGTCTAAAGATAACAAAGGAAAGGCAAAGAAAGTGGATGATGAAGCAGGTACATATCAAGCTAACTATGCAGGTAGAGGAAGACATGGCAGAGGTAGAGGAAGAGGAGGTAGACAAGGCAGGGGGAGATACCAAGACTCCAACTCATGTTCTATTTGTGGATTAACTAATCATACAACTGAAAATTGCTTTAGGAATTCCAGGAATCAAAGAGGCAGAGGATACAATAGAGGAAGTTATGGCTACTCAAGAGGAAGGTTCAACAACTACCATGGCAACTACAACAACTACAATCATTCAAACTATCAAGGAGGCTACAAAGGAAGGAGAGACTACAATAACTACACAGAAGACTCAAACAAAGAGGATTCATTATTGATCATGAACATGGCTATGCCACAAGGTAAATCTGACGAGAATGTTTTCTACATAGATTCAGGTTGTTCAAATCATGTGGCAGGAAATGTGGCACTCCTATCAGATTTAGAAGATCCAAGGAATAAGCATGAGGTACAAACAGGAGATGATACAAAACATCCTGTGGAGAAAATAGGCAATGTCAAAGCACCTGATGGAAACATCAACCTACTCAGTAAGGTACTCTATGTCCCTACCAGTACAAAGAATTTGATAAGTGTTGGGCAGATAGTAGAGAAAGGGTTGCAAGTCAGGTTCACAAAGGCAGGAGCATTTGTTGAAGATCCAAGTCAAGGATTCAGAAGAATTGCAAAAGGTGAAAAGACAGGTAGATTGTTCACATTTGAATTACAGGACACTAGAAACATTGCTCTCTTTAATTATGGTAGTCAGACACTCACAGAATTGGAAGTATGGCACAAAAGGTTAGCACATATTGGTGAAAGGTCATTAAAACAAATCTGCAGGGACCAAAGTGTACTTGGACTTCCTAATTTATCAAAACAACATATGATTTATAAGTGTAGTGCATGTCAGTTTGGAAAGTCTCACAGGTTACCATTCATGAAGAAAGGTTATATGCATGGAGATCTCTTGGAGTTCGTTCATACAGATGTATGGGGACCTAGCAAGGAAGCTTCAATATCAGGATCAAGGTATTATGTTTCCTTTATTGATGATTGCAGCAGATGGACTATTCTATTCTTTATGAAACACAAAGATGAAGTTTTTTCATGTTTCAAAAGATATTTGGCTCTTGTGGAGAATCAAACAGGTAAATCACTAAAAAGGCTAAGGTCAGATGGAGGGGGAGAATACTTCTCCCATGATTTTGATTCTTTTCTTCAAGAAAGAGGAATCAAAAGAGAGGTAACTACAAGGTACACTCCTGAGCAAAATGGAGTGGCAGAAAGGAGGAATAGGACAATTGTTGAAGCTGCAAGGTCTATGTTAAATGAAAAGCATTTACCTAATTACTTATGGGCTGAGGCTGTATCTACAGCCACTTACTTGATTAACAGGTTGCCTTCAAAATCCCTTGATGGGATGACTCCATATGAGGCTTGGAATGGAAGAAGGCCAAGCTTAGATCATTGTAAAATTTTTGGATGTATTGTTTTTGCTCATGTTCCTTCACAGGTTAGAGGCAAGATGGATCCAAAAGCAGAAAGGTGTGTATTTATTGGATATGACAACAATCAAAAGGGCTACAGGTTATACAACCCTACCAACAAAGGATTCTTGGTAAGCAGAGATGTAGTTTTTGATGAGAACAATTCATGGTATGAAGATTCATGCAGGAAGATCAATTTACCATATGATCTTGAAGAAGATTTTCCAAAGCTTGGTAGAGAACAATCAAAGATTGAAGAACAAGACACCTCAGAGGATGATGAAGAATCTCACATGGAAAAGATCAAAGCATGGAAGTCTAAAGGTAAAGCAAAATTGCAGGAACTCGGACATGAGGCAGAATCATCACATCATGGCCTAAGAAGATCTATGAGGGAAAAGAAAAAACCAGAAAGGTATGGGTTTGACACCTCATTAGTAACTAAACATTCTATCTACATAGCACAGGACATAAACCAAGAGGAGCCATCATCATTTGAAGAGGCCAAAGCAAAAACAGAATGGAAGCATGCAATGAAGGAAGAGATTGAAGCACTCGAGGAAAACAACACTTGGGATTTGGTGCCCAAGACTTCATCCATGAAGGTAATAGGCTCAAGATGGGTCTATAAACTCAAGAAGAATTCTGATGGTTCAATTAACAGGTATAAGGCAAGGCTTGTGGCAAAAGGCTTTGCACAAACTCAGGGAATTGATTATGAGGAGACTTTCTCTCCTGTGGCAAAGATGCCTACTATTAGGGTTTTGCTTAGTATTGCCTCTTCCAAGAATTGGAAGATACTTCAGCTAGATGTAAAGAATGCATTCTTGAATGGTTGGATAACAGAAGAGGTATATATGGCACAACCACCTGGTTTTGAGAATCAAGTTTATCCTGATTATGTGTGTAAACTTAACAAAGCATTGTATGGTCTCAAGCAAGCTCCAAGAGCTTGGAATTTCAGGCTTGTTTCATTCTTGCAGGACAAAGGCTTTCAACCAAGCAAAGCAGATCCTTCACTCTTTATTAAAAAGAGTAATTCCGAGGTCATCTACCTATGTGTATATGTAGATGATATTATATTGACAGGAAATGATGCAGATGGTATGAAGAAGATCAAAGATCAGATGAGAGAAGAGTTCAAGATAAGTGATTTGGGTTCACTTACCTACTTCCTAGGTTTGGAAGTTGTCTACAAAGATCATGGTTTGTTTCTCACTCAAAGAAAGTACATTAAGGACATGTTGGCAAAATTCAAGATGCAAGATTGTAAGATTGCAGGTACTCCAATGGAGGTCAATCACAAATTGAGCTCACATGAAGGTGAACTCATAGAGGACATCACATCATATCAAAGTCTAGTGGGTAGTATCAACTATGCCACATTGACAAGAGTAGATATATGTTACAGTGTGAGTGTGCTAAGCCAATTTATGCACACACCAAGGAAACCACATATGGATGCTGCCAAAAGGATACTCAAATATCTCAAAGGAACCATAAATGAAGGACTTTATTATCCTTATGTATCTGATTTAGGTTTGAAGCTATTTTCTGATGCAGATTGGGCTGGCTCCAAGGAAGATAGAAGGAGCACTTCAGGTTATCTTACCTTTGCAGGTTCAAAGCTTATTTCATGGTCATCCAAGAAGCAACCCACAGTTGCTCTCTCTTCTACTGAAGCTGAATATAGAGGTCTTGCCATAGCTACACAGGAAGCTATGTGGATGAAGACATTGTTCAAAGATCTTGGATTGGAGTTTGGAACTCCAACTATTTTTGGTGACAATATGAGTTCTATTCACTTGGCTGCTAATCCTATTTTTCATGCAAGGACTAAACATATTGAAGTTCATTATCACTATGTAGGAGAGAAGGTTCTAAGCAAAGAGATTCAAATATCATATGTGTCCACTCATCAACAATGTGCAGATATTCTAACCAAAGCATTGGATGGTACAAAGCTTTGCAAATTCAAGGCTATGATAGGTTTGCAGGTAATCTTGGAAGGTTGAAGACCTCAAGCATACTTGGCTTGAGGGGGAGCTCTTGGAGCAAGTCTATGACAAGCCTAAGTATTGGCTTGAGTCTCACAAAGTCTTAGAAAAAGCTTTAAAAAGAAGACTATGTAAAGTTCACTTGTGAACTACCTCTTGTAACTTTTGAAGAGTTTACTTAATGTAAAAGTAAGAGAATCTTAAGTGGTTGAGCCCACATGATCAAGAATGGAAAGAGGAGCGACGAATTCGTGATTTGTGGTAGGTAGAGAATCAAATCAATCATTGATTGATTGGAGAGTGATTGAGGGAAGTTAGCCTGCAGTTTTAGTCGTGGTTAGAGAGACCTATGTGAAGACCTCCAAGAGCTGAGCTTTATGCCATATCAAGGTGTGATTACAAGGCACACATATGTATCAGTAAGTCATTGTATTGTACAAGCAATATACTTTCATTTTCATGATTATTTGAATTCATCTTTCCATGTTCTTGTGATGTGTACTACTCACTGCCATTACTTCAGTTTTTCTCAGTCAGCTTGCAGAGATTGTTTCTCTGCACTTGGTTCATCATTTTCAGTGATTTAACTTGGTAAAGTTAGCTCTATAAGTCTACTATATGCTCACAAATTTTCATGTCATTTGGATGTTGGAATCTTCAGTTATGTTCATTTGAAGTCAACAGGGTATGTTCATCTTCACTTCTCTGTCAGGTACCCGACTTTTTCAGTCATCTTGTCAGAGTCATTTCTCAGTGTTTAGTCATTCAAATTCAGTGATTTTAAGCTTGTTGGTCTCAGCTTCCTGTCTAGTATAAGCATACAAATTTTCATGATCATTGGATTCTTACATCTTGAGTTATGTTAATTTTTCTACTCACTGGTCTATTTCTGTAGCAGCCCGTGAAAATCGGGATGATGTCATCACTTGTTAAAAGTCATTCTCAGTGTGTGGTTTGTTATTTTTGATGAGATTACTCTCTAAAGTTAGCTCTTTAAGCTACCTAGCCTTCCCCAAGAGGAATTAATCTAATTGCTGCTGTGCTCAGAGAATTATGTAAAACACTGGACAGGTGTATCAACCAAGAATAGCAAGTTTTCACCTCTGAGCTAACTCCAACTTATCTGTTTTGATCTATCTTTTTGAGAGTGATCTTCCAAGGTACATAGGTTGTCTAATACATCCATTGGCAAGCTAAAAGGGCCCACCATCTACTCCTGGAGTTCATTTGGCTGGTGTAGAGCAAAGATTTTGCAACACCTCTTCATCTTCAACACATACCTATCCATCTCTTCACAACACACATATACACACATATACATATAGACATATAAACACACAAGTATACACACACATTCATACACACATGTACACATACACATATACACACACATATACATACATATATACACATATACACACACATGTACATACACATATATAAACACACATATACATACACACATACACACACATACATACACACATATACACACACATACATAGACACATATACACACATACACATACACAAACATATGCCTAAACACACATACACATAGACAAACATATGTCTAAACACACATACACATACACATATAGATAATTGCACATATACACACACATAAACACTCACATGCATACACACATATGCTTATGCACACATACATATACACACATGCACATACATAGACACACATTCATACACACACATACATACACACATATGCACACACAAATATACATACACACACATATATATACATACACACACATAGAGACACACACATATACATAGCCACACATAGAGAGACACACATAAACAAAGACATACACACATATTCACATATAAAAATAGGGAACACACATAATACATACATATGCATACATACACATACACATGTATACATACAAATACTTAAATACACGTATACACACATATGCACATATCCACATGTATACATTAACATTCATACACATACTATACATACATGTGCATACACACATGCACACATGTATACATACACACACATAAATTCATACACCCACATATAGATACAAACACATAGATACACACACATACACATACACAAAAACACACATAGAGACATACACATCCATAGATATGCATAAATATTGCACATGCATATGAATACATACATACATACATATAGACATACAGATATACAGACATACATACATGCATACACATATACACACCCACATTCACATATACACACATTATTACACTCACATACACAGCTACATACACATACATATAGGTACACACACATATACATACATACATATACATGCACACACATATACATACACCCATATACACAAACATATACATACATATACACACATATATGCATCACACATATACACATACACATATAAATACTTGCACATACACACATATACAGAGATACACATATATATACACCTACATTACCACTACACGAAATACAAGTGCATAGCGACGCTTAACGCGAGATAATTCCGTCGCTATAAAATCGCATAAAGCATCACATCAAGCATCAAGTGCGGAACGTGAGTTAAAAAATGTAAAATTTGACATTTTCATCGATGTGTGAGACAAGAGGATATGCCATGCTCACATTGAGCCTCGCTAAAGTGATGATTGAGAGAAGTGTCAAATAAGCAACACTGATTTGCATCGTATAAGTGACGCTAATAATCCTCACATATGATTTAGCATCGCGTACACGACGGGTTTTTAACAAAAAAAATTAAAATGTTGGAGGCTCTTTGATCGGCATCTACATGAAAAGAGCTCTCTAACATTCACGATTGGGCTGTGCATAAGAGCTGAAACAATCGCATGCAAAATTGTTGTTTTGTCTAATCTCTATCTGATTGTCTCTGTCTCTCTGTTTCTCTCTTTCTACCTCTTTCTCTCTTTGAACTATCTCTCTCTTTCTCTCTTTGAATTCTCTCTCTCTGTCTCTCTCTCTGTCTCTCTCTCTCTCTCTCTCTCTCTTTATTGCAGGTTATTTAAGAATCTAACCAAGCAAAAATAATGGCTTAGTATTGTAAGTACAATTTCCATTCTTTGTATATCATTTGAATTGTGTTATTTTCATTAGTTAGCATTCTCACACATTGATATGCACATATACACTTATACATGATGAAGATGTATGTTCACACATATACACATACACATGCATATATATACACACATACATGTGCACATACACTTATACATAGACACAAATACACATGCATTTGTCCAAATATTTCTACAACCACATGAAAAGACTTGCATGCATGAATTACTACATATATACATACACATACACGCATTAACATATAGTTAAATACATGTATATGCAAATCCACATGCATGCACATGGATGCAAATGGAAATGCATCCATTTGCACATGCATGTTTCCTACATATACAGATGCATATACATACACTTATATATGTTTATACACATACACATACATATGCACATACGTATATATACACACACAAACACATATATATGCACATACCAACACACACATATGCACATACAAGCACTCATGCACATACATACATATAAACATAAACATGCACATACACACATATACACATAAACTTACACATATACATGCACATACATATACACATACATACACATGCACATGCACATAGACATATGTTGGAAGAGATGGATATGGATACTTCAAGAAATGAGGTGGTACTTGCTAAACTTGCTTGGTACAAGCCCAGATAAACTTTAGAGTTGCATAGTAGGCGCTCTAAGCTTCCAAATGACACCAATAAAGCACTAATATACTTTGGAATTGAGGAATGTAATGATTAATCCAAAAGAGATAACTTCAAAGATCACAAATTCTCAAAAACTTGCTATTTTGGTTCAGACACATGTTTGTTCTTAAGCTCAGTGCTTCCAGCACAATAGAAATTAGGAAAATTCCATTTAGAGGAATCAACTTAACTTAGCAAGCTAATGTTTTCAAGTGGAATTGTTTAAAATAACAAACTGTACTCATAGAAATCAATTTAGCAATCTTAGACTCACCCCCGACTTTTTAGGAACTGCTGAGAGAAATATCAATGACTGCTTTGATCATGATTTCTCTCATATATTATATCCAATTGACCTGAAAATCTATCAAAATATATAAGACTTTGAGCTGGTTCTAACAAGCTATAGATCTTGCAAAAGGATGGAGTAATCAATGAGGTATGCTCAGTCAAAGTTGATTGCTCTGAGAGATCCTAACAAGAGAATAGACAGAGTTGATCAATCACAAGTTTGTATTATAACACAATGTTGTACAAGCTCATTGGCATATAGAATGATGCACAATGATGAGTCTTGAGTAGCTATGGAGTGTGCTAACTCAAGTTTACAAATGATCAGTCAAATGGGCTCAATGATGAAGTGTTATCCTGCGACTTTTCGAAAGTCGTTTTATAACTTGCTTCATAATTTGAATTCAAATTCAAACTCTTGGCTCTCTCCATAAAGTGAATCCTATGATGTATGCAATATTCTCTCATTGGGAAGTCGTAGCCATGTTTTCTCCTAACTTCCACAAGTTGTGGCTTTTACAAAGATTCTTCAAGTAATTGACTTTTACTAATGATAAATGACTAGCTATTACAAGATGTGGTTCACATGAACCAATTAGTGAAGTAAAATAAGTCCATAGAATTTCTCTACAATATGTCAAATGTGAAGGCTTCGGTAAATTGCACCAACAACTCCCCCGCAAGCCAAACATTTGGTTTCCATAGCATTATTCATCTTCAAGTATATCCTGCAATCTAATCATAGTCTTCAATATACAAATCTTGGTACCATGAAGTGCTTTGGTTAATAAATTTGCAACTTTCATATTAGTAGATACATAAGTAAGTTCAATTTCCTTGCTCAAGAGCTTCTCTCTAACATAATTATAGTGCACTTCTATGTGCTTGGTTTTACCATGATAAACAGGGTTGGCTGCAAGATGTAATGAAGTGGTATTGTCACCAAAAATCATTGGTGAGTGAGTGTGAACTCCTAAAATCTGAATATAACAATCTAGTACGTATAGCTTCCTTCGTAGCATTAGCTAATCCCATGTATTCAAATTCTGATGAGGATAGAGCAACAGTTGGTTGCTTCTTTTTGGACCATGAAATCAGTTTATCTCTTGCAAAGGATACATACCCAGAAGTACCCCTTCTATGATCCTTGCATCTTGCCCAATCTCCATTTGAATATAGCTTTATATCTAAATCTCATGTATAAGGGAAGAAAATACCTTGGTTTTGAGTGCCCTTAAGATAATTCAAAACTCTTTTACCTGCTTCCAAGCGAGGTACTCTTGGTTTGTGCATGAGCTGACTCAGAACACTTAGTGCATAACAAATGTCAAGCCTTGTCAATGTGGTATAATTCAAGCTTCCTACTATGCTTTGATAACTTGTAATGTCTGCAAGTTCAACACCTTCATGAGCACTTACTTTAGGATTTACCTCCATAGGAGTGGTGGCTACCTTTGCATTCTCCAATTGAAAGTTTTTCAACATGTCATGCACATAATTTCTTTGAGTGATGTAGATACGTGAGTTCGTATATACCAGCTCAAGTCTAAGACTATATTTTACTAACCCTAGGTCACTAATCTTGAACTCCTGCACCATCTGATTCTTTATATGTTTTGATGCCATTGGCATCACTTCCTGTAAGGATAATGTCATCAACATATACACGCAAGTATATCACCTTTGAATTGCTCCTTATGATGAACGAGGATGAATCTACCTTACTCATAGTGAATCCTTGGTCATGGAGATATGTCACCAATCTCTCGTTCCATGCCCTAGGTGCTTGTTTTAAACCATAAAGAGCTTTCTTCAGTTTGCATACATGATTTACCTTTATTGGATCTTGATAGCCAGGAGGTTGAGCAATGTACACCTCCTCTGAAATCCAACCATTTAGAAAAGCATTATTTACATCAAGTTGATACAAATTCCGATTCCTTGTTGCATCTATCTTACAAATATCCTAATGGTAGGCATTTTTGCCATAGGTGATAAATTCTCTTCATAGTCTACCCCATGTGTTTGGGCAAACCCATTGGAAACAAGTCTAGCTTTATACCTACTTATAGTTCCATTAGAGTTTCTTTTGATTTTGTAAATCCAGCTAGAACCAATTACCTTCATTGAATCTTTCTTCGGCGCAAGATCCCAAGTATCACTCTCTTGTAGTGCCTCTATTTCCTCATCCATGGCTTCTTTCCATTTTTCTTTGGTACAAACTTCTTCACATGAAGAAGGTTCTTCAAAAGATGAATCTTAAGCAAGGTAAACAGAATGCTTAGTGACAAGAGTAGTGTCATACCGATATCTGATTGGATTCTTACTTTCTCTTTATGACCTTCTCAATGCTTGATTGGAGGACTCAGGTATGTCTTCCAATCTCCTCATCTTGACCTTGCCTTTTGATTTCCATGCCTTGAATTCTTCTAGGTTGATGATGTCCTCATCATCTGATTTGATGTATTCAATCTGGTTTGGTTCCTCCTTGGTGAGGCTTGGAAACTCCTCTTCAAAGTCATATAGCAAATTAACCTTCCTGC
Source organism: Ceratopteris richardii (assembly GCA_020310875.1). Lineage (NCBI taxonomy): Eukaryota > Viridiplantae > Streptophyta > Polypodiopsida > Polypodiales > Pteridaceae > Ceratopteris > Ceratopteris richardii. The sequence goes on along the minus strand of CM035427.1, from coordinate 83,432,751 downwards.
ATTCACTTACAAACCAAGAATCATTCTCATAAAAAACAACATCTCTACTGACCATAAATCCCTTGTTGGATGGAATATAAAACATATATCCTTTTTTATTTATATCATACCCTATGAAGATGCACTTCTCTACCTTAGCGTCCAACTTACCTCTGATTTGTGATGGAATGTCCACATATGTAACACATTCAAAGATCCTGCAATGATCAAGTGATGGCCTTCTACCATGCCGTGCTTCATATGGGATCATCCCATCAAGTGATTTGGATGGCAACCTATTAATAAGATAAGTCGCAATAGATACACTCTCTTCCCACAAATAATCTGGTAACCTTTTTTCATTTAGCATTGACCTAGCTATTTCAACAATAAACCTATTTCTCCTCTATGCTACCCCATTTTGCTCAAGGGTATACCTTGTTTTTATTTCCCTTTTGATTCCTCTATCTTGCAAGAATGCATCAAATTCATTTGAGAAGTACTCACCTCCTCCATCTGACCTTAGTCTTTTTAGACTTCTTCCCGTTTCGTTTTCCACAAGGGCAAGATACTTCTTAAAGCAACTGAACACTTCATCTTTGTGCTTCATAAATTATAATATTGTCCACCTACTAAAATCATCAATGAAAGATACATTAAACCTTGAGCTTGAAATAGAAGGATCCTTGCTTGGTCCCACACATTTGTGTGGAAGAGCTCCAAGTAATCCTCATGCATGTAGCCTTTCTTTGAGAAGGGTATCCTGTGAGATTTACCAAACTGACATGTGGCACATTTATAGATCATGTGTTGCTTAGATACATTCGGTATTCCAAGCACACATTGATCCCTACATATCTGGTTTAATGTTCTTTCACCTGAGATCTCTTCTATTGTGTGTAGTTCAACTATCCATATGCAATAGTCCTAGGTTATGAAACTTCTTGTAACAATTATATATTCATGTATTATTTTCCCTCTATGAGTGATCATGTAATGAGAAGCAGAGTGCAAAATTATATTTCCATTCTAGTCATATGGCACAATCAAGTGGTCCCTTGATATTTTGCCAAGACTATTACATCAAGTCATTGTCAAGCATCATGAATTCCATATCCATACTAAAAAATATCAACTTCACTTTGAAAGATATATATAAGAATCTTGAATATTTTGAGAGGCTACAAAATAGTGATCAATGTACTGTAGAATTTGAATCAAAATTTAGAAATTCATTTAAAGGATCACATTATTAAGAAGACTATGTAATTAATCAATTTGAAAGTGGTCTAAGAGATAAAATAAGAGATTACTCACTTTAGATGAGGCCATCAAGAAATCTATTTAATTTGAAAATCAAGTATTCAATGAAAACCATGTGTTGAGGAATGATGACATCCTTGCCCAAGTTTCTTTACAATCACTGTCTAAGGACTTAGGAACTTCAACCCTTAATGTGAGTAATATAAATGAGTATTATTTTAGCAAAAAATTTTGATCGGGCTTCTTCGATGATGTCAAGGACATGCTACTCATTCCCAAGTTAAAGAGTTTGAATGAATTCAAGAACCAAGCAATTACATGTGATAATAGGTTGTTCAAGAGAAAGCAAGAGAAGAATACTTCTATTGGATATAAATAATACAAGTTAACCTCTATAATTCAACAACAAATGTTTGAAGAATATTATCGAGAACCCATGGCATTGGAGAACATCATGATCATGTAGCTTCACACAAAGGAAAGAGAAACTTAGAAGGGTAATAAAGTATGATTTTATTGTTGAGATCATGGCCACATGGTATTCAAATGTGCTGAAAACGTGAAATAAGTTGGTCCACGACTACCACAAATCACTATCTCTCATCTAAGGGATCATCATGAGATTCAAAAGATCAATAGATCCATCATGAAAATCATGCCCTTGACTCTTTACATAAATATACTAAAAATCCTTCCACATATCAAGAACTCTACAAGGCTTTTTAGTATATTTCATGGCCTTGATTTTGCACAATTGTTGTCTTTGGAGCAATTTTATAACAATCATGTTTTTAGAGGAGCTTGTCAAAGAAGCTAAAAACCATATTAGGAGGGCATTACTTATTGTTGAGTATCATGTTTTTGTAATTGCTTCTCATGGCATCGATTTTGTTCAATTTTTATCTTTGGAGCAATTGTATAACAATCATGTTTTTAGAGGTGCTTTTCAAACAAGCTAAAAAATTTATTAGGACGGCATTGCTTATTGTTGAGTATCTTCTAATGCTCAACCTAGAGTAAATAGCTCAATGCAAGGATGAGGTCATCTTGGAGAAAGTGTTCTAACATACTTGGAGGAGGTATAATCTACACTTGAGTACATCTAAATCATTTTGTATCAGCGAAATTATTATGAGTGACAAGTCTACATCTGTCCTACTTGTTAGCTGACTAGTTTCTCATTTAAACATAGTTAGAATCTCTGTGTCTGTATATTTTTGTCTGTATATGTGTGTATATGTATATATATGTGTGTGTGTCTGTACGTTTTTGTGTGTAAACGTATGTGTGCATGTGTGCGTCTGTATGTGTGTGTATATGTGTGTGTGTATGGATCTTTGTATATCTATTTGTATATGTGTATATATATGTATATGGGTGTATATGTGTATTTATGTGTATGTGTGTATGTATATGTGTATATATGTCTGTATGTATGTGTGTGTATATGTGTGTGTATATATGTGTACGTACATGTGCATATATACATATGTGTTTATGCATGTATGTGTGTGTATGTTTGTGTATATGTGTGTATGTATTTGTGTGTATATGTGTGTATGTGTATCGATGTGTATATATGCATGTATATGTGCATATATGTGTATGTATGTGTGTGTATGCATATGTGTGTATGTATGTGCATGTGTGTGTATGCATATGTGTGTATGTATGTGTCTATATGTGCATGTGTACCTACCTTGGGTCTCGGTTGCTCAAGGTTTCTCTTCTTTTGCTTACTCGATCCTGGCATAAATGTGCTAAGAAAAAGCAAATTTATTTTTTCAACTCTTAGACGATCCCTTATGCGACACCCAAGCATCATGGTAGTTTTCCTACACCGCTATAAGCATCAATAGGATTCAATGCTTATAGGAATGCTATAGTTGAGAATCGCTTTAGCGTCACATATGCCACAATCCCGATTTATTTTTTGGGTTTTCTTACTTAAATATCTCTTATGCAATGCTATTCTAAATAAGTGCCGCATAAATGATGAAACCCAGTTTGTTTTCAATCAAGCGCATCAGTGTGCCCCCCTTATTCTTGTAGTGATTTGAAATGGATCACTTCTTTGGTCCTAAACCCCCTCTTGAGTCCTTGTGACAATGATTCTTTAAGGGGTGGTTCCCTCATATCTTAATCGTAAATCAATGTTAGTTCTTGGTAGCTAATCACAGGCTCTTGGTATTAAAGAATATAGGATATGGGCTTGCAAAATTTGAAAATTGGCACATGGCAATTATGGGAGACTAGCTTGTGCCTTTCCAAATGGTTTCCTAAATTCCTTCCAACTAGTTCAAACTCGGAGCACTACCCGCTCTGGATTGAGCTTCTAAAAGTACCTTTTTTCCTATGTGGATCCATAAGGGAAATTTTTTCACCCATTCGGTGGCCTTTGGGCTCAAGGTAAGAAACGAGAGCTTTCATTTATGCAAGTGCTAAAAAATCTTTCATTTGTGTCGAAGAAGATCTGAACAGAGATCTCTCGTCCAAATTTTCCATAGATATTGGAGAAGAGAAAAGCATAGAGAAAGTTATTATATACGAGAACATGTCAGACAATTGCTTTGACTATCGATTGTAGGTTCATAGAAAGAAAGATGTCCTTCGCGATAGAAATCCATAAAGAACAAGAAAAATCATGAAAAAAATAATGAAATGGAGAACAAAGGATCTTCACTAGCCTAGAGCATGTGAGAAGGTCATCCTTTGGATGTTGACATAGAGAAGGAAACACAAGTCATGAAAACAAACCCAGAAGGCTTCAAAAATTTGAGAAAAAGATGGAGAAGAAGCCCTCAGAGGATTACTAAGAGGATCCCCTCTCGTAGAGTTCTAGAAAAAACATTTTTTGCAGCTTGTAGAAGGAGTTCAATAACTTGGAATACACTACAAGAAGAAAGGAGGTGTAGAGATAGTGTCAATTGAAAAAAGGCAAGAATAGTCGATTATGCGACACTCGTGTTAGATAGGGTTGCATAAGCGAAACTACAAAAGAAAAAAAACACGAGCGTCACATAAGCAATGTAGAACGTAGCATAATTGAAGATTATAATTATCATTGCTATGAGCATCAAATCTTACCGACGCGCCTAGCACCAATTGCAAACAAGGTGGCATGCTTTAGCATCACATAAGGGATGCCTTGTGAATTGAAAAAAAAAATTGATGTCTATGTGCCGGGATCAAGTGAGAGTGTGAGAGGGAATAAGGGAATGAGGGATCGAACTAGTGAACAAAAGAGAATGAGCAAAGGAGTGACCGAACAAGAAAAGGAGCAATCAAATGAGAAAAGGTACAGGGACTTGCATACACGCATATGCATACACACACATGCATACATACACATCAAACACACACATGTACATACATACACACATATGCATACACTCACACAAACATATACACATACACACTCACATACATATACACATATACACACAAAATCATACACACACGGAGACATATACACATACACATACACATACAAATATAGATAGTTGCATATATACATACACACACATATACACACACATGCATACAAACACATGTGTATGCATACACACACATGCACATACATACACACTTATGCATACACGCACATACACACATATACACATACATACATACACACATATACATACATATACACACATACACAAATGTACACATATGCTTACACACACATACACATATAGATACTTGCACATATACACATACACCTATACATATAGATAAGTGCACATATACATACACACTCATAGACACACATACATACACTCACATGCATACATACATACATGCATACATACATCGATACATGTTTGCACACACACACACATGCACATACAAACATATACATGCATACACACATGTGCATACATACACACATATGTGTACAACTAACATATCTATCATTGATCTTGTAATTAGAAGCACAATGCAAAGTTCTAGTTACATTCTCGTCATATGGCACAATTTAGTGCTCGCTTCATATTTTTCCAAGACTATTACAAAAAGTCTTTGTCATGCATCATGGATTCCATATCCATACTCAAAAATATCAATGTTACTTTGAAAGATTATATAAGAAGCTTGAATATTTTAAAAGAGGGCTACAAAACACTGATTGATCTATTGTAGACTTTGCATAGGACTTTATAAATTCATTTCAAGCATCAAATTATGAGGAAGACTATCTATCTAATCAATTTCAAAGTGTTCTAAGAGAAAAAATAAGAGATTTTTGACTTCAGATGATGTTATTAAGAAATTGATTTGATTTGAAAATCGAGTATTCAAAGATATCCATGTGTTAAGGAATGAAGACATCCTTGCCCAAGTTTCACAACCATCATTCTCCAAGGACTTATGCAGTTCAACCATTAATGTGAGGAATATAAAGGATTATTATTTTACCAACCAATTTTGATCGGGCTTCTTGGACGATGTCAAGAACCTCATGCTAATCATTACCAAGTTAGACTCTTTGAAGAAATTGAAGAACAAAGCAGTTAAGTGTGATAATAAGACCAGATATATCATATAGTATGGGAGTGCTTAGTCACTTCATGCATTCACCTAGAACTCCACACATGGGTGCTGCAGAGAGAGTACTAAAGGAGCTCAAAGGTACACTTAATGAAGGTATCTAGTATACTTACTCTTCAACTTTGGATATCAAAATCTATTCAAATGCAAATTCAGGAGGAGCAAAGGATGATAGAAGAAGTACCTCTCGATAGTGAGCATTTGCAGGTTCAAGATTGGTGTCATGGAGTTCCATGAAGCAACCATCTATTGATTTATCTTCAACTGAAGGAAAATATAGAGCTCTAACTATTGCAACTCAAGAAGCAATATGCCTCAAGGATTTGTACTCAGATTTGGGAATTGTAAGTTCTAAACCTCATTTACTTGGAGATAATATAAGTTTCATGCATTTGGCTACAAATCCAAATTTTCATGTAAGGAGAAAACACATAGAAGTCCAACACAACTTTGTAAGAGAGAAGCTTATGGAAAATGAGATTGACATTTCATTTGTTCCTATTGAGAAGCAAGTGGCAGACATGATGACAAAGGCACTTGATGAGATAAACTTTTGTAGATTCAAAGTTATGGCACGTATTCAATCTATCAGGGAATGAAGACTCAAGCATATTTTAGCTTGAAGGGGATTTGTTGGAACATTAACCTTTCATTATGCTTGAGGTGGACATGATCTTCGTCACATCCATCATTTGAAGGATGTCTCATATACTCTTTTTAGTGTTTTATTTTCATTCATTTATTGTATTGAGTGAATAATCACATATGATCACTTTCTTATGTAATTTGCAAAACATTTACCTTTTTAAAAGGGAAGAGTAAAAGGCCTAAAAACCACAAGTTATAAGTGGTTGGGATTGATTCTCAATCAATCAATCAAGAGGTAGATATGACTTCAACTTTCCCTTTTGCTAGATTGTAGGAAATGATTCCGATCAATCTAGCCTAACAAGCCCAACTAATTTCAGATTAAAACTCATGGAACAATTCATGTCCATATCCCCAAGAGTCTAAATAAGACTAAAAAACATGTTTACATTAAGGAGCGTGATGAATTGAACCAATAAATGTATTGTTTGATCATTGCTTGGTGCCATTTTTGTTCTCTACTCATTCTTCCTTAGACTCAGTCAACCTGTATAGAGGGCTACTCTCTCTATAGATCTCCAAATATAGCATTTAAGCACTCATTGGAAAGGTATTTTTTTTTCTCTTTTACTTGTACAAAGTTTCAAATCATTTGGCTCATTGCATTTATTGAAGTTTTGTAGTCTTGAAGTCATTCTCTGCACATCCTTGAAAAATCGGGATGACACCAATTCAGTGCTAAGGAGATTGCTCCTTCCATAGTCGTTATAAATAATGACTTTTATGAACTATAGCTATTAAACCCCATGTATGCCACTCCCTTCATAGGAATGTTTCCAATTGATACTGTGATGGTTGCTCTTAGTGTTCAAAGTCACAACTTCCATCGACTTTTAGAAGGTTTCTCTCAGCTACTCAAGGTGTAAGTTATCTATTTTGCATTAATTTGTTTTTCTTGATGTTCCAAAGTACCTATTGGGTTTTATTGCACTAACCACAAGTCTAGAAGATCTAGATTACATATCCGAAGAGCTAAGGTTGGTCCTATGGTAATTTGGTGGACCAACTTCACCACTTGACACTCAAATTTCCAAGCCTCTCTAAGCTTCTCCAACTTCTTTTGATGTGCATGTATATGATGAAGGATATGTAATGTTACCTCAATAACAATCTATCCTCAATCATATGTTTTTGATCACTCACAAATAGTGTAAGAGATAAATAGATAGAGATAAATTTCACAAAATAAGAGACAATCCAATGCCAAAGAGAAGACAAAGTATGACTTAGACGAAGAGAAGTAGTGCTATTAAAGCTTTGAATCAATCCATATATAGTTTTGGTAAATAGATTATTTACAAAGCGTTAAAATCATGGCCACCCCTGAGCTATCACAATCTCATTTACACTTGCACTCTCAATCACACTCTCACTCTCACTCTCACTCTCACTCTCAATCACAAGATGATTCTCTAATTTTGAGCCTTATTTTTTGTCTTGATGGAGAAAATCTCCTTGAAAACAGATTCTATCCCGAAAGAAGTGCATGATCTAGAAAATATAGAAAAAGTTATCTCTCCTCGTGTTGCATGCAAAAATTTTGTAAAAGCATGCGTTTGTAGTAGTCAAGTGCTTTCTTTAGCAGTACTTGTCCAAACATATGTTTCAAAACCATAGATTAAAATAGAAAGAGATAAGCCCACCTTTTTTAAGTACCTACAAAATCCATCACTTTTCCTAGCCTTGTAACTCAAAATGGATGAGGAAGTAGCTTAAGCTTTTGAGACACAGAAATTTTCAACTCTTCGGTCTGCACAATAGTGTTAGAGATGACCTAAGTCCAATTCCACCTCCAAGAATCACTTTTAAGCCTTAAAAGTTTACAAATTTGAGAAGTAGAATAAAATCTAGGCATATGTTTAGAATGAAGTAAATGTAGAGCCTTAAACAAGGTTCTTACAAATAATTGATAGAAATTTCATAGAGACATTTCTATTTTCTTATGCATTCTCTAACTTTCTCTCATACAACATTTCTCTTAATTTTTTCATCTTCACGTTAAATTTTCAACTAGAAAACATGATGCATATAAGGCTTAGAGAGAAAATATAGAACTTTTCATCCCTAAATTTTGCTTACATGCATCAAATGACATAATTATTCATTCTAAGCATTATCTATAGAATGTAATTTGGAAAATTCAAAATGAATTATTTCAGTATCCAAAAACCTATTCTAGTGTATGTGTATGTATGTCTGTGTACGTGCATATCTATGTGTTTGTGTGTGTCTCTATGTGTATGTGCATGTGTCTGTGTAGTTTTTTTATGTGTATGTGAATGCATGAGCATGCATATGCATGTAAATGTCTATACGCGCATGTGAATGTGTAACTGTGAATATGTTAATTTATGAAAAGAAAACAATTTAAATGATATACAAACAATTAAAACTATATCTACAATAATGACTAAGACCATTCTTGGGAGCTCAAGGAGACATAATCTCGAAGAAATTACTTTCCAAGTTTGAGTTCTTCTTCGAGCCTTGTTCCTTTTTCTTCTCTTGTCTATTCCAGTCCTATAGACATCCTATCATGTCCTTTTGTAATCATGCAGTATGAGATATGTTCTAGTTCTTACTTGTCACCTACTCCATCTACCTCAAAACACTACAACCTATCGAGGGTATACCGAGGCTGTTATCGAAGAAAATAATCAGGCACAACGGTGTTCGAGTCGATATGCATGTTGAAAACATAGCGCCTGTATAGGCACTCATATAGTCCTCGGTATATGAATCAATATAAGCATCGGTATAAGGGTCGTTAATACCGATGCTTATACCAACGCCCATACCGACAACTCTGCTGGGTGTACAGATGCCCTACTGGGTGCACCCATGCTTATATCGACAACCATATCTACAAAAACGTTTTTGGGCAGAGTGTGTTGTCTTTTGCTATATCATGATGTTGTTTAGCAAAAGAGAATACACTCTTCCCAACTCTAAACCGAGTACATGTGATATGTACTCTAATGGCAACCAAAACATGATTTTATAGGAGCAAAAATGAAAGTATGCTTTTATTGTTGAGATCATGGCCACATGGTTTTTAAATGTGTTGAAAACGTGAAATAAGTTGGTCTAGGACTACAACAACCACTATCTCTCATTTAAGGGATCATCATGAGATTCGAAACTTGAATAGATCCATCATGAAAATCATGCCCTTGACTCTATACGTAAATATACTACAAATCCTTCCACATATCAAGAACTCTACAAGGATTTTTAGTATATTTCATGGCCTTGATTTTGCCCCGTTTTTGTCTTTGGAGCATTTTTATAGCAATCATGTTTTTAGAGGTGCTTTATCAAAGAAGCTAAAAACTATATGAGGAGGGCATTTCTTATTGTTGAGTGTCATGTTTTTCTAATTGCTTTTCATGGCATCGATGTTGTTCAATTTTTGTCTTTGGAGCAATTGTATAACAATCATGTTTTTAGAGGTTCTTTTCAAAGAAGCTTAGAAATTTATGAGGAGGGAATTGATTATTGTTGAGTATCTTCTAATGCTCATGCTAGAGTAAATAGCTCAATGCAAGGATGAGGTCATCTTGGAGAAACTGTTCTAACACACTTGGGGGAGGTATAATCTACACTTGAAGACATTTAAATCATTTTGTATCAGCTAAATTATTATGAGTAACAAGTCTACATCTGTCCTACTTGTTAGTTCACTAGTTTTTGATTTAGAGATAGCTACAATCTCTGTGTCTGTATATTTTTGTCTCCATATGTGTGTATATGTGTATATATTTATGTATATGTGTGTGTGTATTTTTGTATGTAAATGTGTGTGTTCATCCGTGTGTATGTATGTGTGTGTATATGTGTGTATGTGTATGTATGTGTATGTATGTGTGTATATGTGCATATATGTGTATGTATGTGTGTGTATATGTGTGTATGTGTATGTATGTGTATGTATGTGTGTATATGTGCATATATGTGTATGTATGTGTGTGTATGCCTATGTGTGTATGTATGTACATGTGTGTGTATGCATATGTGTGTATGTATGTGTCTCTATGTGCATGTGTACCTACCTTGGGTCTTGCTTGCTCAAGGTTTCTCTTCTTTTGCTTGTTGGATCCTGGCACAAATGTGCTAGAAAAAACCAAATTTATTTTTCAACTCTTAGATGGTCGCCTATGCGACACCCAAGCATCATAGGTAGTTTTCCTACATCGCTATAAGCAACAGTAGGCCTCAATGCTTATAGCAATGCTATGGTTGAGCATCGCAGATGCCACAATCCCGATTTATTTTTTGGGTTTTCTTACTTAAACATCTCTTATGCAATGCTATTATAAAGAAGCATCACATCACTGATGATACCCAGTTTGTTTTCAATCAAGGGCATCACTGCGCCCCCCTTATTCTTGTAGTGATTTGAAATGGATCACTTCTTTGGTCCTAAAGCCCCTCTTGAGTCCTTGTGACAATGATTCTTTAAGGGGTGGTTCCCTCATATCTTAATAGTAAATCAATAATAGCTCTTGGTAGCTAATCACATGCTCTTGGTAATAGAGAATATAGGATATGACCTTGCAAAATTTGAAAATTGGCACATGGCAAGTATGAAAAACTAGCTTGTGACTTTTTAAATGGTTTCCCAAATTCATTCCAAGTAGTTCAAACCCAGAGCACTATTCGCTCTGGATAGAGCTTCAAAAGCTATCTTTTTTCATATATGGATCCATAAGTGAAATTTTGTCACCCATTCAGTGGCTTTTGGGCTCAAGGGAAGAAATGGGAACTTGTCAAACAATTGCTTTCACTATCAATTGTAGGTTCATAGAAAGAAAGATGTCCTTCGCGATAGAAATCCATAAAGAACAAGAAAAATCAAGAAAAAAAATAATGAAACAGAGAACAAAGAATCTTCACTAGCCTAGAGCATGTGAGAACATCATCCTTTGGATCTTGACATAGAGTAACACACGTCATGAAGACAAACCCAGAAGGCTTCACAAATTTGAGAAAAAGATGGAGAAGAAGCCCTAAGGTGATTACTGAGAGGATCCCCTCTCAAAGAGTCCCAGAACAAACGTTTTTTGCAGCTTGGAGAAGGAGTTCAATAACTTGGAGTACACTATAAGAAGAAGGAGGTGTAGAGATAGTGCCAAATGAAAAGAGGCAAGAACACTCGCTTATGCGACACTCGTGTTAGATAGGGTCGCATAAGCGACACTACAGAAGAAAAAAACATGAGCGTCGCATAAGCAATGTAGAACGTAGCGTAAGTGAAGATTATAATTATCACTGCTATGAGCATCAAAGCTTAGTGACGTGGCTAGCACCAATTGCATACAAGTTGGGATGCTTTAGCATCACATAAGGGATGCCTTGTGAATTGAAACAAAAATTGATTTCTATGTGCCTGGATCAAGTGAGAGTGTGAGAGCGAATAAGGGAAGGAGGGATCGAACAAGAGAATGAAAGCAAAGGAGCAAAGGAGTGTCCGAACAAGAAAAGGAGCAATCAAATGAGCAAAGGTACATGGACATGCATACACGCATATGCATATATACACATGCATCCATACACATCAAACACACACATGTACCTACATACACACATATGCATACACTCACACAAACATATACACATACACACACACATATACACATATACACACAAAATCATACACACACGTAGAAATATACACATACACATACATGTACAAATATAGATAGTTGCATATATACATACACACACATGCATACAAACACATGTGTATGCATACATACATAGACACATGCATACACACACATGCACATACATACACACATATGCATACACGCACATACACACATGTACACATATACACATACATACATACACACATATACATACATATACACACATACACAAATGTACACATATTCTTACACACACATACACATATAGATACTTGCACATATACACATACACCTATACATATAGATAAGTGCACATATACATACACACTCATAGACACACATACATACACTCACATGCATACATACATACGTGCATACATACATAGATACATGTTTGCACACACACATGCACATACAAACATACACATGCATACACACATGTGCATACATACACACATGTGTACAACTCACATATCTATCATTGATCTTGTAATTAGAAGCACAATGCAAAGTTCTAGTTACATTCTAGTCATATGGCACAATTTAGTGCTCGCTTCATATTTTTCCAAGACTATTACAAAAAGTCTTTGTCATGCATAATGGATTCCATATCCATATTTAAAAACATCAAATTTACTTTGAAAGATTATATAAGAAGCTTGAATATTTTAAAAGAGGGCTACAAAACACTGATTGATCTATTGTAGACTTTGCATAGGACTTTATAAATTCATTTCAAGCTTCAAATGATCAGGAAGACTATCCATCTAATCAATTTCAAAGTGTTCTAAGATACAAAATAAGAGATTTTTGACTTCAGATGATGTTATTAAGAAATTGATTTGATTTGGAAATCAAGTATTCAAAGATATCCATGTGTTAAGGAATGAAGACATCCTTGCCCAAGTTTCACAACCATCATTCTCGAAGGACTTATGCAGTTCAAACATTAATGTGAGGAATATAAAGGATTATTATTTTACCAACCAATTTTGATCAGGCTTCTTGGACGATGTCAAGAACCTCATGCTAATCATTCCCAAGTTAGATGCTTTCAAGGAATTGAACAACAAAGCAATTAACTGTGATAATAAGACCAGACATATCATATAGTATGGGAGTGCTTACTCACTTCATGCATTCACCTAGAACTCCACACATGGGTGCTGCAGAGAGAGTACTCAAGGAGCTCAAATGTACACTTAATGAAGGTATCTAGTATACTTACTCTTCAACTTTGGATATCAAAATCTATTCAGATTCAAATTCGGGAGGAGCAAAGGATGATAGAAGAAGTACCTCTGGATAGTGAGCATTTGGAGGTTCAAAATTGGTGTCATGGAGTTCCATGAAGCAACCATCTATTGATTTATCTTCAACTAAAGGAAAATATAGAGCTCTAACTATTGCACCTCAAGAAGCAATATGGCTCAAGGAGTTGTACGCAGATTTGGGAATTGTAAGTTCTAAACCTCATTTACTTGGAGATAATATAAGTTCCATGTATTTGGCTACAAATCTGAATTTTCATGTAAGGAGAAAACACATAGAAGTCCGACACAACTTTGTAAGAGAGAAGCTGATGGAAAATGAGATTGAGATTTCATTTGTTCCTATTGAGAAGCAAGTGGCAGACATGATCACAAAGGCACTTGATGAGATAAATCTTTGTAGATTCAAAGCTATGGCACGTATTCAATCTATCAGAGAATGAAGACTCAAGCATATTTTAGCTTGAAGGGGAGTTGTTGGAACATTAACCTTTCATTATGCTTGAGGTGGACATGATCTTCGTCACATCCATCATTTGAAGGATGTCACATATACTCTTTGTAGTGTTTTATTTGCATTCATTTATTGTATTGAGTGAATAATCACATATGATCACTTTCTTATGTAATTTGCAAAACATTTACCTTTTTAAAAGGGAACAGTAAAATGCCTAAAAACCACAAGTCATAAGTGGTTGGGATTGATTCTCAATCAATCAATCAAGAGGTAGATATGACTTCAACTTTCCCTTTTCCTAGATTGTAGGAAATGATTCGGATCAATCTAGACTAACAAGCCCGCCTAATTTCAAATTAAAACTCATGGAACAATGCATGTCCATATCCCCAAGAGTCTAAATAAGACTGAAAAACATGTTTACATTAAGCAGCGTGATGAATTGAACGAATAAATGTATTGTTTGATCATTGCTTGGTGCCATTTTTGTTCTCTACTCATTCTTCCTTAGAATCTGTCAACGTGTACAGAGGGCTACTCTCTCTATAGATCTCCAAATGTAGTATTTAAGCACTCATTGGAAAAGTATTTTTTTTATTTTACTTGTACAAAGTTTCAAGTCATTTGGCTCATTGCATTTATTGAAGTTTTGTAGTCCTGAAGTCATTCTTTGCACATCCTTGAAAAATCGGGATGACACCAATTCAGTGCTAAGGTGATTGCTCCTTCCATAGTCGTTATAAATAATTGCTTTTATGAGCTATAGCTATTAAATCCCATGTATGCCACTCCCTTCATAGGAATGTTTCCAATTGATACTGTGATGGCTGCTCCTAGTGTCCAAAGTCACAACTTCCATCGATTTTTAGAAGGTTTCTCTGAGCTACTCAAGGTGTAAGTTATCTATTTGGCATTAATTTGTTCTTCTTGATGTTCCAAAGTACCTATTGGGTTTTATTGCACTAAACAAAGGCCTACAAGATCAAGATTACATATCCAAAGACGTAAGGTTAGTTCTATGGTAATTTAGTGGACCAACTTCACCACTTGACACTCAACTTTCCAAGCCTCTCTAAGATTCTCCAACTTCTTTTGATGTGCATGTATATGAGGAAGGATATGTAATGTTACCTCAATAAAAATCTATCCTCAATCATATGTTTTTGATCACTCACAAATAGTGTAAGAGATAAATAGATAGAGATAAATTTCACAAAATAAGAGACAATCCAATGCCAAAGAGAAGACAAAATATGACTTAGAGAAAGAGAAGTAGTGCTATTAAAGCTTTGAATCAATCCATATATGGTTTTGGTAAATAGATTCTTTACAAAGCGTTAAAATCATGGCCACCCCCGAGCTAGGTAGTTTTCCTACATCGCTATAAGCAACAGTAGGCCTCAATGCTTATAGCAATGCTATGGTTGAGTGTCACATATGCCACAATCCGGATTTATTTTTTGGGTTTTCTTACTTAAACATATCTTATGCAATGCTATTATAAAGAAGCGTCACATCAGTGATGATACCCAGTTTGTTTTCAATCAAGGGCATCGCTGCACCCTCCTTATTCTTGTAGTGATTTGAAATGGATCACTTCTTTGGTCCTAAACTCCGTCTTGAGTCCTTGTGACAATGATTCTTTAAGGGGTGGTTTTCTCATATCTTAATAGTAAATCAATGTTAGTTCTTGGTAGCTAATCACATGCTCTTGCTAATGGAGAATATAGGATATGGCCTTGCAAAATTTGAAAATTGGCACATGGCAAGTATGACGAACTAGCTTGTGACTTTTTAAATGGTTTCCTAAATTCTTTCCAAGTAGTTCAAACCCAGAGCACTATTCACTCTAGATAGAGCTTCAAAAGCTATCTTTTTTCATATATGGATCCATAAGTGAAAATTTTTCACCCATTCAGTGGCTTTTGGGCTCAAGGGAAGAAACGGGAACTTGTCAAACAATTGCTTTCACTATCAATTGTAGGTTCATAGAAAGCAAGATGTCCTTCTCGATAGAAATCCATAAAGAACAAGAAAAATCAGGAAAAAAAATAATGAAACAGAGAACAAAGAATCTTCACTAGCCTAGAGCATGTGAGAACGTCATCCTTTGGATCTTGACATAGAGTAAGACACGTCATGAAGATAAACCCAGAAGGCTTTACAAAATTGAGAAAAAGATGGAGAAGAAGCCCTAACGTGATTACTGAGAGGATCCCCTCTCATAGAGTCCCAGAACAAACATTTTTTGCAGCTTGGAGGAGTTCAATAACTTGGAATACACTATAAGAAGAAAGGAGGTGTAGAGATAGTGTCAAATGAAAAAGGCAAGAACAGTCGCTTATGAGACACTTGTGTTAGATAGGGTCACATAAGCGACACTACAGAAGAAAAAAACATGAGCGTCGCATAAGCAATGTAGAATGTAGCATAAGTGAAGATTATAATTATCATTGCTATGAGCATCGAAGCTTAGTGACACGGCTAGCACCAATTGCAAACAAGTTGGGATGCTTTAGCATCACATAAGGGAGGCCTTGTGAATTGAAAAAAAAAATGATTTCTATGTGCCGGGATCAAGTGAGAGTGTGAGAGCGAATAAGGGAAGGAGGGATCGAACAAGAGAATGAAAGCGAAGGAGCAAATGAGTGTCTGAACAAGAAAAGGAGCAATCAAATGAGCAAAGGTACATGGACATGCATACACGCATATGCATACACACACATGCATCCATACACATCAAACACACACATGTACCTACATACACACATATGAATACACTCACACAAACATATACACATATACACACAAAATCATACACACACATAGACATATACACATACACATACATGTACAAATATAGATAGTTGCATATATACATACACACACATATACACACACATGCATACATACACATGTGTATGTATACATACATAGACACATGCATACACACATGCACATACATACACACATATGCATACATGCACATACACATATACACATATACACATACATACATACACACATATACATACATATACACATAACCAAATGTACAATATGCTTACACAAACATACACACACATACACATATAGATACTTGCACATATACACATACACCTATACATATAGATAACTGCACATATACATACACACTCATAGACACACATACATACACTCACATGCATACATACATACATATGCATACATACATAGATACAGGTTTACACACACACATGCACATACAAACATACACATGGATACACATATGTGCATACATATACACATATGTATACAACTCACATGCATTCATACACACACATGCATATGTATACATACATATACACATGCATATTTATGCATACATAAACACAAGCACATACACACACATACACATACAGATAGTTACATATACATACACATACATACACACACACACATATACACTCACATGCATACATACACTTACATGCACACATACATATACACACATACACATACACATACAGATACACATACATATACACACATAGACACACACATGCGCATGCACATATAGATACTTACACATACATACACACACATAGACACACATAGAGACACATAGACATATACACGTACACATACACATACACAAATTACTTCTGATATATCATGATTGGTTAAGAATTTGGCAGAAAATATGCCACCAACATCTTTTACTGTGAATATAAAAGCTATAAGGTCATCCATCTACATTCTAGATTTTGACATAGAAAGATTTTGTTACAAATTGCACATAGAATTGATGACATCATGACTTTGTTCCTACCCTTCAATGCCTTTATGCAACCACTTGAGCACTCATATCCTTTTTCTTGCCAACATCACTCTAGGGAGCTCAAGGAGTCACTATCTCCAAGTAACTATTTTCCAAGTTTGAGTTCTTGTTCTCCTCTTGTTCCTTTTTCTATTATTGTCTATTCTAGTATCCTATAGACATCCTACCATGTCCTTTTCTAATCTCGTTCTTGATACTTTCTAGTTCCTTCCTATACCTTCTCAATCTCCCTCAACGGAGTTCTTGTAATTTAGATATCTTGTTTTATACCTACAATTTAGGGTTGTGAGATCTCTTGTATCATATATAGTTATGTTATCTATAAGTATTAGTCCTAGGTTTTAAAACCTCTTGTAACAGATATGTTTCAATGTACTATTTTGCCTCTATCATTGATCTTGTAGTTAGAAGCACAATGCAAAGTTCTAGTTCCACTCTAGTCATATGGCACAATTTAGTGTGTGTATGCATATGCATGTGTATCAGGGAAAAAATAAGAGCCCCTTCTCAGTATAGAAGCATATAAATGTGGGCGAATATTCATGATACCTTTCATTTGAAATATAGAAATATTTGGTGAATATTCTTGATATCTTTCTATGGAGCCATAGCAGTTTAGAATCTTTAGAAATGAGCTCCCTTCAACCTCAAAATGATCGAGGAATCGAGACTCTAAAAAATATGAGAATATGGAGCCATCTTTGGCTCTTACTTAATCCCATAATTAAGGGATTAGAAGATCTCATTGACAGCCTGTCTCTCATTCATCGTCCCATATCACAAAAAGCTATAGAGAACTCCACTCAGGGAGGGGAGAAATCTGTTCTTTTTATTACTCTTCATGCTTGCGCATGAGAGAGAGAGAGAGGGAGATGGCGCTCTTCATCAAGAGAGCACCCATGCTTAATGCGAACAAAAGGAGAGCGGCACTTTTATAGGTGTGCTAAAAAATCCCTCATATGTGGGATTCATCACTTTTAGATTTTGTAGGGTCTCTTCGTGCATGCGCACAAGAGGGAGAGGAGCTCATGATTGACAGAGCTCCCCAAGCGTGGAAGAAATGAGAGCAGAGTTCTCATTTTATGGGTCATTTTGGGAATGCATCAAATATGGGATTAGTCCCGAGGGAGGAGAATCACCACCCAATAGGCATGCCCCTATTTGGCCAAAATATACCATACATATGAGAAGTATTTTATACTAGTGGCGAATATATCCACATTGAAGTCATCTAATGTATAATTTTTTGGGCTAATATAAGATCCTACAAAATAATTAGATTAGCCATTTTTTTCAAAATCCAAAAAAATCACCATTGGGCTATAAATCGCCCTTAATGTTTTCCCTGATGTGTATGCATATGCGTGTGTATGCATATGCATGTGTGTATGAATATGCATGTGTGTAGGCATATGCGTTTGTGTATGCATATGCATGTGTGTATGCTAATGATCTTCACTTGTTGATACCTTCTCAATGCTTAAGCTATAAGAAAAACATATGCATACATACTCACATGCATTATTAAAAAAAAAAATCATATAACAAATAATGCAACCTAGTGTGTATGCATATGCATTTGTGCATGCATATGCATTTTTGCATGCATATGCATGTGTGTTTGCATGTATGTGTGTATGCATGTATGTGTGTATGTATATACATGTGTGTATGCATATGCATGTGTATATGCATGTATGTGTGTATGCATGTATGTGTGTATGCATATGCATTTGTGTATGTATATGCATTTAAGTATGCATATGCATTTGTGTATGTGTGTATGCATATGTATGTGTGTATCCATATGAATGTGTATGTATATGCATATGCATGTGTGTATGCATGAATGTATGTATATGCATGTGTGTATGCATATGCATTTGTGTATGTGTGTATGCATATGCATTTGTATGCATATGCATTTATGTATGTATATGCATTTGTGTATGCATATGCATTTGTATATGCATTTGCATTGTGTATGTGTGTATGCATATGCGTGTGTATGTATATGCATATGCATGTGTATACATTTGTGTATTTGTATGTGTGTATTTGTGTATGTGTATGCATGTGTGTATGCATATGCATTTGTGTATGCATGTGTGTATTTGTGTATGCATGTGTGTGTGCATATGCAGTTGTGTATGCATGTATGTGTGAATGCATATGCATGTGTGTATGCATATGCATGTCTCTATGCATATGCATGTGTGTGTATACATATGTGAGTGTGTATGTATATGTATGTGTCTGTCTTTCTCTCTCTCTATGTTTCTCTAGATCTCTGTCTCTTTCTTTCATCTCTCTCTCTTTTAGATCTCTCTTTTAGATCTCTCTTTTAGATCTCTCTTTTTCTTTCATCTCTCTCTCTCTCTCTCTCTCTCTCTCTCTCTCTCTTTGTCTCTATGTCAATGGAAAACAAAAGAATCACTTACATCGATGTAATTGTTTGAATCGTTGTCATCAAAATCCAATTAAACTTGTCCTTCTTCGAATTTCCAAAGACTTGATCCCAAAATCTCTTGCAAATCTAAAGAGAGAAGATATTAGAAAAGGAAAAACATAAAGAAAGAAAAAAGAGTGCTACAGTATGTGTGATATACTTACCAAAACTTCAGATCTAGAAAAATAGAGGTGTGCTTAGAGAGAGAGAGGGAGAGAGAGAGAGAAAGAGTGACAAACAGAGATATGTTGCTCACGTGCACAAAGTTGAGAGTAATAGATCTAGTTTCAAAACGTGATGAATGTCGAATTTTTTCTCTTGCACTCAGTTAAAACACGACGTCGGTATGATCATTGGTATAAGTGTCGGTAGTTTTCACTAATGTATGGATGCTTATACCGACGCTTATAGTGATGCTTATACCGACGCTCATACAGTCACACATGTACCGACTTGTACATTGCCTAGTTGGTTTTCCAAAGTTTTTCGATGGTCATACCCACACCGATGCGTGACCATCGGTATCCAGAATGTAAGTATGCCCTTGATATGTTGTAGTGAAAGATTTCTTGTAATTCAGATATCTTGTGGTCATAAAACTTCTTGTAACAATTATATATTCATGTATTATTTTCCCTCTATGAGTGATCATGTAATGAGAAGCACAGTGCAAAATTATATTTCCATTCTAGTCATATGGCACAATCAAGTGGACCCTTGATATTTTTCCAAGACTATTACATCAAGTCATTGTCAAGAATCATGAATTCCATATCCGTACTCACAAATATCAACTTTACTTTGAAAGATATATATAAGAATCTTATTTTGAAAGGAGGCTACAAAATAGTGATCAATCTATTGTAGAATTTGAATCAAAATTTAGAAATTCATTTAAAGGATCACATTATCAAGCAGACTGTAATTAATCAATTTGAAAGTGTTCTAAGAGATAAAATAAGAGATTATTCACTTTAGATGAGGCCGTCAAGAAATCTATTCGATTTGAAAATCAAGTATTCAATGAAAACCATGTGTTGAGGAATGATGACATCCTTGCCCAAATTTCTTTACAATCACTGTCTAAGGACTAAGGAACTTCAACCATTAATGTGAGTAATATAAGTGAGTATTATTCTAGCAAATAATTTTCATGGGGCTTCTTGGATGATGTCAAGGACATGCTAATCATTCCCAAGTTAAAGAGTTTGAATGAATTCAAGAACCAAGCAATTAATTGTGATAATAGGTTGCTCAAGAGAAAGCAAGAGAAGAATAGTTCTATTGGATATAAATAATACAAGTTAACCTCTATAATTCAACAAAAAATGCTGGAAGAATCTCATTGAGAACCCATGGTGTTGGATTACATCATGATCATGTAGCTTGACACAACGCAAAGAAAAAAATTAGAAGGGTCATAAAGTATGCTTTTATTGTTGAGATCATGGCCACATGGTATTCAACTGTGGTGAAAACGTGAAACAAGTTGGTCTAGGACTACCACAATAACTATCTCTCATCTAAGGGATCATCATGAGATTCGAAAGAGGAATAGATCCGTGATGAAAGTCTTGCCCTTGACTCTATACATAAATATACGAAAAATCCTTCCACATATGAAGAAGTCTACAAGGAGGAACAACAATGAAGATTCAAGTCCTAAACGATCTTGTTGCTTGAGGCTGATGCAATATCATGGACATAAAGAAATCATATTGAACCTAGAATATTATGTGAATTTCTATATCTTGTTATTGTTTCAGAATTTGGATAAATTAATGCTAGCCTCATGTCTAAATATTCCCAAAATCCTATGATGAGTTGTCTACTTCCATGAACTTGACATTTAGATATTCTACCTCATATTGCTAACATCCTAAAATTTTAATCACCCTTCAATACCTATATGAGGAGGACTTGACCCGTAATATCTTGAATCTTGCCATTAATAATCTTGTTTGGTGAATTATTCATGATGTCCAAGTAAGTACTTTCCAAGTTTTAGTTCTAGTTATAGTCATGTTTGTTGTTCTACTCTTGGCTAGTCTAGAATCCCAGACATCTTGTCTTGTATTATTGTAATCTTGTTGTACAAGATCCTTTCTAATCCTTTCTTTTATCTAGTACATTTCCCTCAAGGAAGGTCTTATAGTTAAAATATCATTTTCGATGTCTATGATTCAAGTTGTGCAATCTTGTGTATCGTGTCTAGTTCAGTTATCTATACCTATGCGTCCTGGGTTGTGGGACTCCTTATAACAATAGTATGTCCATGTAGGATTTCCCCTATGCGGTAGATCTTGTAATTAGAAGCAAAGTTCGAGATTACTAGTTCCAATCTAGTAAGAGGGCATAGTCGAGTGCTCCCTTGAGAGAGATGCCCATAATACACTATATAGAAAATATAAATATCTCATAAAACTAACTTATCCTTTCCAAATCTTCCATGTTATTTTATCTCTTGAAAGGAATTTATTCCTTTCTATTGCATTAAGGAGTTTTACCATCTCAAAGAAGATTAGTTCTTTTTTTCTATGGACTTCATTGGTAAACTACCTATGATTTAAAAGTAAAAGTGATAATCTATTTTTGGTAGTTGATTAAATTACCAAATGACACACTTTCTTCGTATTAAAAGCTATGATACTACATTGAATGTTGCAAAATTTTTTATAGAAGAAATTTTTTGATTGCAATATAGTTTGCCTAAAAGAATAATTTATAATAGATATTATAGGTTCAGATCATGTTTATGAAAATTTGTATTTGAACTGATTTGTGCTCAACATCGTATGTCCATCGTTTCATGCACATATTGATGAAAAACGCAGAAGGGTTTATCAGTAGTCCAAAATATTTTGCATACGTATATGAAGAGAAAACTTAAAAAGACGGATTGAATATTTACTCTTGGTTTATGTTTCATAAAATAGTATACACCATGTGTCCATGAAAATGACTTTGCTCGAGGCTATGTATGATTATATGTTTTCTTATTAACGTTGCTTTTTTTATCTTAAAGTCAATTAGAAGTGGCTAAAGAGATGCTTGAAACGATGGAAAACGTAAACCACAGATAAAAAATGCTCTAAAAAGTCAAGTGAAATTTTGTCATTAGAAGAAAAGAGAACTTGAATCTTACAGAGAAGATATTGTATTTCTTAAGGTTAAATATGAATAATCTAACTTATTATTAGGGAATGATCTTAGGTTTTTCTCCATGGTATGGAGGAACTTTTAACCTTTTGAGAAAGATTCACTTTTGGCATATTTTTTTGGAAATACGTGAACATGTAAGTGTGGATCATGCAATACATGTCTCTTAACTTAAAGGATGCGTACTTTATTATGGTCACATATTGCAGGAAGTGTAAGCTGAATCCGGATGGCCCGTTTGAACTTCAACCTAAGTAATACTAAGCAAGAGAACAAAACTGTAAAAGAATCATTCTGTAGTACAAAATCTACTTAATAAGTTGCATACATACCCAATAAAAAAAATCGACATGCATTGATTTTGTTAATTTTCTAGAACGTTATCGTTCTTTTCAACGGAGATGATTGGTTTCTTGAAAGGGGGAAGAATAATTATGAGCCTCTTGATAGCGAATAATCTCATTACATATTTCCAGCTATATTGTGTAGATAATGATAGAAATGCACTTTTCAGTTATATATGCATGTAAACAAAATTTTGAGATAACACTTTTTTACAATCTCTCTATTAACATTTTTTTACATCATGATTTCTTCTTCTATAAGAGACTAACAATGAGGAACATGTAACTTTCTATGAGGAAAAGTAGATTTCTTGCTTCTTAATCAGTTCTTAATTCTATCTCAGAAAGGCACATCCAGAAAGAAAAATGCAAGGTGCGAACTTATGTTGAAAAGCTCAAGATACCGTCTGGCCTACATAAGTTAAAAGGAGTCTATTCACACTTCTGTGCAGAGAGCTTTTCCACTCGGATTGCAGATGCGCGATGTGACATGAAAAGTCCGTCTCTATGATATGATGAAGGTATACTGTAGCCAACCTCATACTCCATGTCAAGTGCGTGACCATCGGTATCCAGAATGTAAGTATGCCCTTGATATGTTGTAGTGAAAGATTTCTTGTAATTCAGATATCTTGTGGTCATAAAACTTCTTGTAACAATTATATATTCATGTATTATTTTCCCTCTATGAGTGATCATGTAATGAGAAGCACAGTGCAAAATTATATTTCCATTCTAGTCATATGGCACAATCAAGTGGACCCTTGATATTTTTCCAAGACTATTACATCAAGTCATTGTCAAGAATCATGAATTCCATATCCGTACTCACAAATATCAACTTTACTTTGAAAGATATATATAAGAATCTTATTTTGAAAGGAGGCTACAAAATAGTGATCAATCTATTGTAGAATTTGAATCAAAATTTAGAAATTCATTTAAAGGATCACATTATCAAGCAGACTGTAATTAATCAATTTGAAAGTGTTCTAAGAGATAAAATAAGAGATTATTCACTTTAGATGAGGCCGTCAAGAAATCTATTCGATTTGAAAATCAAGTATTCAATGAAAACCATGTGTTGAGGAATGATGACATCCTTGCCCAAATTTCTTTACAATCACTGTCTAAGGACTAAGGAACTTCAACCATTAATGTGAGTAATATAAGTGAGTATTATTCTAGCAAATAATTTTCATGGGGCTTCTTGGATGATGTCAAGGACATGCTAATCATTCCCAAGTTAAAGAGTTTGAATGAATTCAAGAACCAAGCAATTAATTGTGATAATAGGTTGCTCAAGAGAAAGCAAGAGAAGAATAGTTCTATTGGATATAAATAATACAAGTTAACCTCTATAATTCAACAAAAAATGCTGGAAGAATCTCATTGAGAACCCATGGTGTTGGATTACATCATGATCATGTAGCTTGACACAACGCAAAGAAAAAAATTAGAAGGGTCATAAAGTATGCTTTTATTGTTGAGATCATGGCCACATGGTATTCAACTGTGGTGAAAACGTGAAACAAGTTGGTCTAGGACTACCACAATAACTATCTCTCATCTAAGGGATCATC
The DNA here is from genome assembly GCA_020310875.1 of Ceratopteris richardii. Lineage (NCBI taxonomy): Eukaryota > Viridiplantae > Streptophyta > Polypodiopsida > Polypodiales > Pteridaceae > Ceratopteris > Ceratopteris richardii. The sequence continues at coordinate 83,407,573 of CM035427.1, read as the reverse complement.
ATGAGATTCGAAAGAGGAATAGATCCGTGATGAAAGTCTTGCCCTTGACTCTATACATAAATATACGAAAAATCCTTCCACATATGAAGAAGTCTACAAGGAGGAACAACAATGAAGATTCAAGTCCTAAACGATCTTGTTGCTTGAGGCTGATGCAATATCATGGACATAAAGAAATCATCTTGAACCTAGAATATTATGTGAATTTCTATATCTTGTTATTGTTTCAGAATTTGGATAAATTAATGCTAGCCTCATGTCTAAATATTCCCAAAATCCTATGATGAGTTGTCTACTTCCATGAACTTGACATTTAGATATTCTACCTCATATTGCTAACATCCTAAAATTTTAATCACCCTTCAATACCTATATGAGGAGGACTTGACCCGTAATATCTTGAATCTTTCCATTAATAATCTTGTTTGGTGAATTATTCATGATGTCCAAGTAAGTACTTTCCAAGTTTTAGTTCTAGTTATAGTCATGTTTGTTGTTCTACTCTTGGCTAGTCTAGAATCCCAGACATCTTGTCTTGTATTATTGTAATCTTGTTGTACAAGATCCTTTCTAATCCTTTCTTTTATCTAGTACATTTCCCTCAAGGAAGGTCTTATAGTTAAAATATCATTTTCGATGTCTATGATTCAAGTTGTGCAATCTTGTGTATCGTGTCTAGTTCAGTTATCTATACCTATGCGTCCTGGGTTGTGGGACTCCTTATAACAATAGTATGTCCATGTAGGATTTCCCCTATGCGGTAGATCTTGTAATTAGAAGCAAAGTTCGAGATTACTAGTTCCAATCTAGTAAGAGGGCATAGTCGAGTGCTCCCTTGAGAGAGATGCCCATAATACACTATATAGAAAATATAAATATCTCATAAAACTAACTTATCCTTTCCAAATCTTCCATGTTATTTTATCTCTTGAAAGGAATTTATTCCTTTCTATTGCATTAAGGAGTTTTACCATCTCAAAGAAGATTAGTTCTTTTTTTCTATGGACTTCATTGGTAAACTACCTATGATTTAAAAGTAAAAGTGATAATCTATTTTTGGTAGTTGATTAAATTACCAAATGACACACTTTCTTCGTATTAAAAGCTATGATACTACATTGAATGTTGCAAAATTTTTTATAGAAGAAATTTTTTGATTGCAATATAGTTTGCCTAAAAGAATAATTTATAATAGATATTATAGGTTCAGATCATGTTTATGAAAATTTGTATTTGAACTGATTTGTGCTCAACATCGTATGTCCATCGTTTCATGCACATATTGATGAAAAACGCAGAAGGGTTTATCAGTAGTCCAAAATATTTTGCATACGTATATGAAGAGAAAACTTAAAAAGACGGATTGAATATTTACTCTTGGTTTATGTTTCATAAAATAGTATACACCATGTGTCCATGAAAATGACTTTGCTCGAGGCTATGTATGATTATATGTTTTCTTATTAACGTTGCTTTTTTTATCTTAAAGTCAATTAGAAGTGGCTAAAGAGATGCTTGAAACGATGGAAAACGTAAACCACAGATAAAAAATGCTCTAAAAAGTCAAGTGAAATTTTGTCATTAGAAGAAAAGAGAACTTGAATCTTACAGAGAAGATATTGTATTTCTTAAGGTTAAATATGAATAATCTAACTTATTATTAGGGAATGATCTTAGGTTTTTCTCCATGGTATGGAGGAACTTTTAACCTTTTGAGAAAGATTCACTTTTGGCATATTTTTTTGGAAATACGTGAACATGTAAGTGTGGATCATGCAATACATGTCTCTTAACTTAAAGGATGCGTACTTTATTATGGTCACATATTGCAGGAAGTGTAAGCTGAATCCGGATGGCCCGTTTGAACTTCAACCTAAGTAATACTAAGCAAGAGAACAAAACTGTAAAAGAATCATTCTGTAGTACAAAATCTACTTAATAAGTTGCATACATACCCAATAAAAAAAATCGACATGCATTGATTTTGTTAATTTTCTAGAACGTTATCGTTCTTTTCAACGGAGATGATTGGTTTCTTGAAAGGGGGAAGAATAATTATGAGCCTCTTGATAGCGAATAATCTCATTACATATTTCCAGCTATATTGTGTAGATAATGATAGAAATGCACTTTTCAGTTATATATGCATGTAAACAAAATTTTGAGATAACACTTTTTTACAATCTCTCTATTAACATTTTTTTACATCATGATTTCTTCTTCTATAAGAGACTAACAATGAGGAACATGTAACTTTCTATGAGGAAAAGTAGATTTCTTGCTTCTTAATCAGTTCTTAATTCTATCTCAGAAAGGCACATCCAGAAAGAAAAATGCAAGGTGCGAACTTATGTTGAAAAGCTCAAGATACCGTCTGGCCTACATAAGTTAAAAGGAGTCTATTCACACTTCTGTGCAGAGAGCTTTTCCACTCGGATTGCAGATGCGCGATGTGACATGAAAAGTCCGTCTCTATGATATGATGAAGGTATACTGTAGCCAACCTCATACTCCATCATGTCAAGTGAGGTAAACGATAAATTGAAGTTGGGCTCAAAATTCGGCTACGCATTTTATTCCAGTTGTTTCGCTTTTGCCAGCTGTAAGTTGGCCGCGTCTCTCAGATCTAGTAAACTGTAAGGGGAAGGTTTGCTTGTCTTAAATTTCTTACCCTTCCAATCCATAGCCGACTACTTTCTTCAAATGTCAAAATTACATACATGACTGCGAATATTAAGAACATGCGACAAAAGCTGGCTGTTCGTGTGAGTAAATGCAAGATTTAAAAGAACCCAATTGATTCTATGCATTCGCTAATAGCATCTTGAAAAGAATGATATAATGGCTCATGTACTATCTTGCCTTTTCTCTTCATACTCATTGTTCTTTTGTGATCAATCCAGTGTCCACGACCGAAAGAATTGTACACGTAAGCCAGCTTGCAAACGGATAGAGAAGGAAGAGGAAACCTATTGTACTATCTTTTCTTTTCTCTTCATACACTGAAAGAATTGTACACTTAAGCCAGCTTGTAAACAGATAGGGAAGGAAGAAATAAGCACTTGTAGGAATCACTTTCACAGACATGCATGAGGACGCTCTGTAACACGGAAAAAATTTCCAAACTATATGCATGCTCGTCAAGGAGGAACAGTGAAAGCTCCTAGGCAAAGCTTATCCTCGGAAACAAGAATGTGATTAAATTTGTGGGCCTCCCTGGTTGGAAGAACATGGGCCTCCTTACCCTCTTAATCTCGCCGATTTCGATTTCCCCAAAAGGCTCAAGTCTTGTGTGCTCTCTATGGAAGAGTTGGAAAAAGTTCAAACAATTTGTCAGGATCAAAGAAGATTGGAAATATGGTCAGTGTAAGACAACATGAATCAATGTCATTTTATATCATGGGCATTAGGGGTGTGGCCTCTTGGAACCTCCAAAATGCTAAGAGGCTTTGGAAGAAGGGTTTCAGACAATGGAAAAACCTGTGGAATGTGAAACTGGTGAGTGGGTTAGCTTTGACGACATAGAATCTCGTATAAGAGTGAATTATGAATAATGGACTCTCCTCTAGAGAAGAGGCATCACCTGGGAACGATGAAAAATCAGACTCTTCATTGGGCAATATCCTCTATGCCATGAGGGCCTTATTTGCACAATCAATTGCTTGTCAAAGATTCCTAGAATCAAGGTGAACATGGACTATCATATCACACTCAATAAGAAGTGGTGCCTGATGTGGACAAGGCTATGTTGCGATTTGAAGTTCATGTCTATTTGGCATCCCCTCATTGAGACCAAAAAGTTGGTTCTCATGGGGCCGATTCTCCACCATGGTATCATGACCAATTTAAACACTAGAAAAATTTGTGGGGCTCAGACATGGTGCAAACATTCGAGCCGCACCATTGAGGATTTAGGTCACATCTTCTTCATGGGTCTTAAGTCTCTAGTGCTCTAGGAGACAGTTGGGAAGATTTTGAGACTACAAGAACAAATTAGATAGAAGCAAGCTGTTCTATGCGAAGTGATCAGCTCTTCAACAACACTATGGAATGCTATAAGAGGGGAAACCCTCTGAAACATTTGGAGGGAGCAGTGTGCCTACAATTTTGGACAATCTCTTAAAGACTAGTCAATCGAGAAGTCTTTGTTCCTACTTGGCCAAAGCATCTCCATTTGTAAGAGATCCCCACCCTTTAGGCATCATAAAATGTTTCTCATCAAGAACAAAAAGCGTAAACCCAATTGGGCCTCGCACGAGGGGGATGAGAAGGTTGTTAAACTCCTTTGTAGCACTCTCTAGATCGACATGTTTTTCCCCTGCTTTGTTGGATTCGAGCGGTCCCAAGTGTGCTAGTCCCATTCATTTGTATCACTTTCAAGAGTAATCTCATCAAAAATAACAAAGCACACACTGAGAATGAGTTTTAACAAGTGATGACATCATCCCGATTTTCACGGGCTGCTATAGAAATAGACCAGTGAGCAGCAAAATCACCATAACTCAGAATGTAGAAATCCAATGATTATGAAAATTTTTATGGTTATACTAAACAGTAAGTTAAATCCAACAAGCTTTAAATCACTGAATTTGGATAAGTAACCACTGAGAAACACCTCTGACAAGATGAGTGAAAAAATCGGGTACCTGACAGAGAGGTGAAGATGAACAGACCCTGTTGACTTCAAATGAACATAACTGAAGATTGCAACATCCAAATGACATTAAAATTTATGAGCATATAGTAGACTTATAGAGCTAACTTTACCAAGTTCAATCACTGAAAATGATGCACCAAGCTTAGAGAAAACATCTCTGCAAGCTGACTGAGAAAACTGAGAGTAATGGTAGTGAGTAGTACACTTCACAAGAACATGGAAAGATGAAACCAAATAATCATGAAAATGAAAGTATATTTCTTGTACAATACAATGACTTACTGATACATATGTGTGCCTTGTAATCACACCTTGATATGGCATAAAGCTCAGCTCTTGGAGGTCTTCACATAGGTCTCTCTAACCACGACTAAAACTGCCATCTATTTATAGTTGAGTTTGGGAGGCTAACCTCCCTCAATCACTCTCCAATCAATCAATGATTGATTTGATTCTCTACCTACCACAAATCACAAATTCGTGGCTCCTCTTTCCATTCTTGATCAAGTGGACTCAACCACTTAAGATTCTCTTACTTTTACATTAAGTAAACTCTTCAAAAGTTACAAGAGGTAGTTCACAAGTGAACTTTACATAGTCTTCTTTTTAAAGCTTTTTCTAAGACTTTGTGAGACTCAAGCCAATACTTAGGCTTGTCATAGACTTGCTCCAACAGCTCCCCCTCAAGCCAAGTATGCTTGAGGTCTTCAATCTTCCAAGATTACCTGCAAACTTATCATAGCCTTGAATTTGCAAAGCTTTGTACCATCCAATGCTTTGGTTAGAATATCTGCACATTGTTGATGAGTGGACACATATGATATTTGAATCTCTTTGCTTAGAACCTTCTCTCGTACATAGTGATAATGAACTTCAATATGTTTAGTCCTTGCATGAAAAATAGGATTAGTAGCCAAATGAATAGAACTCATATTGTCACCAAAAATAGTTGGAGTTCCAAACTCCAATCCAAGATCTTTGAACAATGTCTTCATCCACATAGCTTCTTGTGTAGCTATGGCAAGACCTCTATATTCAGCTTCAGTAGAAGAGAGAGCAACTATGGGTTGCTTCTTGGATGACCATGAAATAAGCTTTGAACCTGCAAAGGTAAGATAACCTGAAGTGCTCCTTCTATCTTCCTTGGAGCGAGCCCAATCTGCATCAAAAAATAGCTTCAAACCTAAATCAAATACATAAGGATAATAAAGTCCTTCATTTATGGTTGCTTTGAGATACTTGAGAATCCTTTTGGCAGCATCCATATGTGGTTTCCTTGGTGTGTGCATAAATTGGCTTAGCACACTCACACTGTAACATATATCTACTCTTGTCAATGTGGCATAGTTGAGACTACCCACTAGACTTTGAAATGATGTGATGTCCTCTATGAGTTCACCTTCATGTGAGCTCAATTTGTGATTGACCTCCATTGGAGTACCTGCAATCTTACAATCTTGCATCTTGAATTTTGCCAACATGTCCTTAATGTACTTCCTTTGAGTGAGAAACAAACCATGATCTTTGTAGACAACTTCCAAACCTAGGAAGTAGGTAAGTGAACCCAAATCACTTATCTTGAACTCTTCTCTCATCTGATCTTTGATCTTCTTCATACCATCTGCATCATTTCCTGTCAATATAATATCATCTACATATACACATAGATAGATGACCTCAGAATTACTCTTTTTAATAAAGAGTGAAGGATCTCCCTTGCTTGGTTGAAAGCCTTTGTCCTGCAAGAATGAAACAAGCCTGAAATTCCAAGCTCTTGGAGCTTGCTTGAGACCATACAATGCTTTGTTAAGTTTACAAACATAATCAGGATAAACTTGATTCTCAAAACCAAGTGGTTGTGCCATATATACCTCTTCTGTTATCCAACCATTCAAGAATGCATTCTTTACATCTAGTTGAAGTATCTTCCAATTCTTGGAAGAGGCAATACTAAGCAAAACCCTAATAGTAGGCATCTTTGCCACAGGAGAGAAAGTCTCCTCATAATCAATTCCCTTAGTTTGTGCAAAGCCTTTTGCCACAAGCCTTACCTTATACCTGTTAATTGAACCATCAGAATTTTTCTTGAGTTTATAGACCCATCTTGAGCCTATTACCTTCATGGAAAATCTTGAGCTTTGGAAAATCTTCTTCAAGATCATATGGTAAATTCATCTTCCTGCATGAATCTTCATACCATGAATTGTTCTCATCAAAAACTACATCTCTGCTTACCAAGAATCCTTTGTTGGTAGGGTTGTATAACCTGTAGCCCTTTTGATTGTTGTCATATCCAATAAATACACACCTTTCTGCCTTTGGATCCATCTTGCCTCTAACCTGTGAAGGAACATGAGCAAAAGCAATACATCCAAAAATTTTACAATGATCTAAGCTTGGTCTTCTTCCATTCCAAGCCTCATATGGAGTCATCCCATCAAGGGATTTTGAAGGCAACCTGTTAATCAAGTAAGTGGCTGTGGATACAGCCTCAGCCCATAAGTAATTAGGTAAATGCTTTTCATTTAACATAGACCTTGCAGCTTCAACAGTTGTCCTATTCCTCCTTTCTGCCACTCCATTTTGCTCAGGAGTGTACCTTGTAGTTACCTCTCTTTTGATTCCTCTTTCTTGAAGAAAAGAATCAAACTCATGGGAGAAATATTCTCCCCCTCCATCTGACCTTAGCCTTTTTAGTGATTTACCTGTTTGATTCTCCACAAGAGCCAAATATCTTTTGAAACATGAAAAAACTTCATCTTTGTGTTTCATAAAGAATAGGATAGTCCATCTGCTGCAATCATCAATAAAGGAAACATAATACCTTGATCCAGATATTGAAGCTTGCTTGCTAGGTCCCCATACATCTGTATGAACCAACTCCAAGAGATCTCCATGCATATAACCTTTCTTCATGAATGGTAACCTGTGAGACTTTCCAAATTGACATGCACTGCACTTATAAATCATATGTTGTTTTGACAAATTAGGAAGTCCAAGTACACTTTGGTCCCTGCAGATTTGCTTTAATGACCTTTCACCAATATGTGCTAACCTTTTGTGCCATACTTCCAATTCTGTGAGTGTCTGACTACCATAATTAAAGAGAGCAATGTTTCTAGTGTCCTGTAATTCAAATGTGAACAATCTACCTGTCTTTTCACCTTTTGCAATTCTTCTGAATCCTTGACTTGGATCTTCAACAAATGCTCCTGCTTTTGTGAACCTGACTTGCAACCCTTTCTCTACTATCTGCCCAACACTTATCAAATTCTTTGTAATGGTAGGGACATAGAGTACCTTACTCAGTAGGTTGATGTTCCATCAGGTGCTTTGACATTGCCTATTTTCTCCACAGGATGTTTTGTATCATCTCCTGTTTGTACCTCATGCTTATTCCTTGGATCTTCTAAATCTGATAGGAGTGCCACATTTCCTGCCACATGATTTGAACAACCTGAATCTATGTAGAAAACATGCTCATCAGATTTACCTTGTGGCATAGCCATGTTCATGATCAATAATGAATCCTCTTTGTTTGAGTCTTCTATGTAGTTATTGTAGTCTCTCCTTCCTTTGTAGCCTCCTTGATAGTTTGAATGATTGTAGTTGTTGTAGTTGCCATGGTAGTTGTTGAACCTTCCTCTTGAGTAGCCATAACTTCCTCTATTGTATCCTCTGCCTCTTTGATTCCTGGAATTCCTAAAACAATTTTCAGTTGTATGATTAGTTAATCCACAAATAGAACATGAGTTGGAGTCTTGAGATCTCCCCCTGCCTTGTCTACCTCCTCTTCCTCTACCTCTGCCATGTCTTCCTCTACCTGCATAGTTAGCTTGATATGTACTTGCTTCATCATCCACTTTCTTTGCCTTTCCTTTGTTATCTTTAGACTTGCTTTTATCCGTGTATAAAGCTGAAGATTGATTACCTTTAGAGCTTTCTCCATTTTTGATAAGCTTTGCCTCTTGAGTAAGTAGTTGTCCAATGAGTGTGTTGAAATCAGGTACATGCATGTCCATGTACAAATCCATAGCTGTGGTGAATGCTTCCCACTTTTCATCTGCCTTCAAGCCATTGATGACCTGCCTTACAATTTTCTCTTCATCTATTACCTCTCCAATGCATCCCAACTGATCCGCTATGTCCTTGAGCTTTGTGACAAAATCAGTCACATTTTGTTTGGGAGCCTTCTTAAGACTTGTGAAATCCAGCCATAGTTGATGCTTCCTAGCTTTGGTACTTGAAGAAAAGAAAGCTTCAAGTGCATCCCACACTTCCTGAGATGTCTTACAACTTCTAATGTGAGGCAACAAAAAATCTGAGATAGAGTTGAGGAGATAAGACCTTGCAAGTGCATCCTTGGAGCACCATGTGCTCAATCTTTCTTGCTCTTCTTGTGTTGGTTGACTTTTGTTCCTGAAACTTGGCATAACTTCATCTCCAGCCACATAACCATATAAACTTCTACCTTGGAGATAAGCTTCCATCCTTAATGACCAAGCTGAGTAGTTACCTCTGTCCAATTTGTCAATTGATGAAGGAAATCCATCTGCCATGTTGTCCAACCTTGCTCTGATACCACTGTGAAGAGATGGATAAGTATGTGTTTGAAGATGAAGAGGTGTTGCAAAATCCTTGATCTACACCAGCCAAATGAACTCCAGGAGTAGATGGTGGGCCCTTTTAGCTTGCCAATGGATGTATTAGACACCCTATGTACCTTGGAAGATCACTCTCAAAAAGATAGATCAAAACAGATAAGTTGGAGTTAGCTCAGAGGTGAAAACTTGCTATTCTTGGTTCATACACCTGTCCAGTGTTTTACATAATTCTCTGAGCATAGCAGCAATTAGTTTAATTCCTCTTGGGGAAGTCTAGGTAGCTTAAAGATCTAACTTTCAAGAGTAATCTCATCAAAAATAACAAAGCACACACTGAGAATGAGTTTTAACAAGTGATGACATCATCCCGATTTTCACGGGCTGCTACAGAAATAGACCAGTGAGCAGAAAAATCACCATCACTCAAAATTTAGAAATTCAATGATTATGAAAATCTGTATGGTTATACTAGACAGTAAGTTTAATCCAACAAGCTTTAAATCCCTGAATTTGGATAAGTAACCACTGAGAAACACCTCTGACAAGATGCGTGAAAAAATCGGGTACCTGACAGAGAGGTGAAGATGAACAGACCCTCTTGACTTCAAATGAACATAACTGAAGTTTGCAGCATCCAAATGACATGAAAATTTATGAGCATATAGTAGACTTATAGCGCTAATTTTAACAAGTTACGTCACTGAAAATGATGCACCAAGCTCAGAGAAAACATCTCTGCAAGTTGACTGAGAAAACTGAGAGTAATAGTAGTGAGTAGTACACTTCACAAGAACATGGAAAGATGAAACCAAATAATCATGAAAATGAAAGTGTATTTCTTGTACAATACAATGACTTACTGGTACATATGTGTTCCTTGTAATCACACCTTGATATGGCATAAAGCTCAACTCTTGGAGGTCTTCACATAGGTCTCTCTAACCACGACTAAAACTGCCATCTATTTATAGTTGAGTTTTGGAGGCTAACTTCCCTCAATCACTCTCCAATCAATCAATGATTGATTTGATTCTCTACCTACCACAAATCACAAATTCGTGGCTCCTCTTTCCATTCTTGATCAAGTGGACTCAACCACTTAAGATTCTCTTACTTTTACATTAAGTAAACTCTTCAAAAGTTACAAGAGGTAGTTCACAAGTGAACTTTACATAGTCTTCTTTTTAAAGCTTTTTCTAAGACTTTGTGAGACTCAAGCCAATACTTAGGCTTGTCATAGACTTGCTCCAATAGCACTCGATGCTCACATTATAATGATTTCCTAGTGAATCATGTAGCTTAGGAGCTGGAATCAACTCTAAGAGCCCCTATATAAATTTATACCTCTCCCTAGACTACTCACTACATATACCTATACCCACACTAACTCCGGATGTTGGTATAAACATTGGAAAACTCCACTTAAACATAATGACAGTCAAGTGACCATCAGTATGACCATTTAAAACGGATCATGGGGATGTCTCGCAAGCACCGGTATAAATGTCCGTATATGCATTGGTATAAGCATCGATATGAGCGTCGATATTTACTTGAAAGTACCCACACCCATACCGGCACCCATACCGAAGGCTATAGCAAGGCCCTGTTTTAAACATATCGGGAAATTGAGAGAAAAACTCAACATTTTGCACGTGTCCTACACTGATTATTGCTTGCTTCTGTCGAACTTGCACGCACGAACCGAATTGCGACCTGCATTGTCTTGTGCACACACACACACACACACAGATCTCTCTCTCTACACACACACACCTTCTCTCTCTGTTTAGATCTCACATCTTGGTAAGTGGTGCGTGTACTCTTAGCCTTTGTCTTTCTATGCTTTATGTTTTATAGTTTTTCTTCTCTTTGATTTTGCAGAAGTCTTTTGGCATCCATTCTTTGAAATTTGACGGTAGACGACATACATTATGCCTTGACGACAATGATCCAAAAGAGGGACATACCTGTAAGTGATTGTTTTATATTCTATTGATAGAGAGAGAAAGATAGAGAGAGAACGAGAGAGAGAGAGAGATGAGAAAGAGAAACAGACAGAGATAGAAAGATAGAGGAGTGAGAGAGAGAGAGAAATAAAGAGAGCTGAAAGATAGGAAGGTAGAGCATACATACACACATACATACATACACACACAAATCTACACATGCATACATACACACACATGTGCACACATGCACACATACACACATATACACACATCCATGCATACATACACACACATGCATGTATACACACACATACACATATACACACATGCATACATACACACACATATGCATACACACACATATACACACACACATACACCTATGCATACATACACACATACACACACATGCATATACACATACATACACACTTACACATATATACAAGCATGGATACACACACACATACATACACACATATACACACATGCACACATATACACACATGCATACATACACAAACATACACATATACACACATGCATACATACACACACACATACATACACACACATGTATGCACATGCATACATACACACACATGTACACACATGCATACATACATGCATATACAGACATGCATGCATACATACACACACATATACACACATGCATGGATATACACACATGCCTACATACACACACACACATACATACACACATGCATGCACACACCTACATACATACACACATGAATGCATACACACACATGCATAGATACACAGATATACACACATGCATGCATATATACACACACATGCATGCATACACACACACACACTCCTACATACACAAACATACATACACACATGCATGCACACACACATACATACACACATGAATGCATACACACACATGCATACATACACACACACATATACACACATGCATACATACACACATATACACACACACATACATACACGCACATATACACACATGCATGCATACACACACATACACATATACACACATGCATACATTCACACACATACATACATACACACATGCACACATATACGATTTCCGTATAGATAAATAAATATGTAAATATCTAGTGTTTTTAATAGATATAATTGAATATAGAAAATTATGATTTTACGGTTTTTTTACATCAAATATATAAAAATAGGATTAGGGTTTCTAGGTTATTACACATACATACACATATACTTATACACACATATATATATTCACATATGTACAGACTCGTATATATACACATGCATACACATACATACATGCTTGGGTCTAGGTCTTTACGATTAGGGTTTTAGGGTTTTTACACATGCATAACATATATACACACATACACATACACATATAATACATATGTACATGTATATACACATGGATGCACAAATATACATATTTTAGGTCTAGATCTTTAAACATCTTACCAAGTAGTCTACAAGACTTTGGTTCCAAACCCTTAGAGCTTGCTTGACTCCATAAAGATCCTTCTTAATCCTACATGCATGATGTGGAAAACTCTCATCTTAAAAACCTTGGAGCTGGTCCTTGAAAACTACCTCTTGAAGCTCTCCATTTAGGAAAAAATTCTTCAAATCTAGCTCATACATCTTTCAATATTTTGAGGAAATCGTTTGGTCATAGGTTTGAGCAAAACTTTTGGCATCAAACCTTGCTTTATACCTAGATTCGATCCCGTCTCCATGTCTCTTTACCTTGTACATTGTTTTTTTTCCATTGATTTCATGTCCTTTGTTCTTGGCAACCATAACCAAATTTTGCTTTCTTCAAGTTCCTTGACTTCCTCATCTATGGCCTTATTCCATTCCTTGTGTTTATTTGCCACTTCACGTGTTATTTTCTTGCCAAGCAACAACTTGAATCATGTAGTCATAGTGTCTTGCAATGAATGAATCATACGCTAACCTTCGAAGAAGGTCTTTAACCCTATTGAATGACCTTCTTGGAATATCCTCTTTGTTGGTAAGAAACCTTGATTGATCATCTATAAATGTGAGAAAATATATTTTATCTCTAATGGATTGTTCCATCATATGTCCCCATACATCTATGTGTATGAGATTCAACACTTTTTTGTTCACATGTGCTCCCTTCTTGAATGCAAATCTTGTTTCTTTTCATAATTGAGAAGCATGGAAATAATATCTCATTTTGGAAGATGTAAGATCTAGTAGACCACGCATCAAGCATTTCCTTTGCTTGTCCTTCATCCCTCGTAAGTTTATGTGGCCAATTCTTTTATATCACAAGTTGATCTTTGTAACTTGTTTATTTCAAGCTAAAAGTAGATAGTGTGAGGGGTCGATGACTTTACCTCCATGTTGAAGAGTCTTCCTTTTTTCCTTTCTTTTGGTATGAGCTTTTTTTCATGGGGTCTTTAACAGAGCATCCTAGATTATTTAATCTTAGCTCATAACCTCTTTGAACCATTTGACCTACTAAAACCAAGTTCCTAGTGATGGGGGCACATGCATCACATCTTTCAACACCTTGGATCTTTGAAATCCATTCAATGAAAAATATCCAAAATATGTAATTACTAAAACATATGAGGAGCATACAGATGCTGCCTATACCGACGGTCACTCCCGATGTCAGTATAAACGTTGGAAAAGTCCACTTAAAGATACTGACGCTCAAGTGACCATCAGTATGACCATTTAAAACGGATCATGGGGATGTTTTGCGATCGTCAATATGAGCGCTGGTATATGCTCGGTATAAGCATTGGTATGAGCATTCGTATACACGTCACTAATTTACTGGAAAGTTTCGATGCTCAGACTAACGCCCATACCGACCCATATATCGAGGCCGTGTTTTAAACATACCCCGAACCCGAGAGCAAAACTGAACATTTTGTGCGTGTTTGAGTACTGGTTATCATCTCTCAAACTTAAGCACGTGAACCGAATTGCGGCCTGCATTGTCTTGTGCACACATCTCACATCTTGGTAAGGTGGTGCATGCACTCTTAGCCTTTGTCTTTATCTATGCTTTAGGTCTTATAATTTCTCTTCTCTTTGATTTTGCAGAAGTTCTTTGGCGTCTATTCTTTGGAATTCAACGATAGACGACATACATTAAGCTTTGACGATAAGGATCCAAAAGAGGGACATACTTGTAACTGATTGTTTTATTCTCTATTGATAGAGAAAGAAAAAGAGCGAGAGAGAGAGAGAGAGATAGAGAGAGAGACAGAGATGAGAGAGAGAGAGAGAAAGAGAGAGAGAAGAGAGAGAGAGAGAGAGAGAGAGAGAGAGAAAGAGAGAGAGAGAGAGCAAGAGAGAGAGAGAGAGATGAAAGATAATGAGAGATAGAGAGATAGAGAGATAAAGAGAGAGAGAGTGAGAGATAAAGAGAGAAGAAAGAGAGGAAGATAGAGATTGGAAGATAGAACATACATACACACACACACATCTACACATGCATACATACACACATACATGTACACACATGCATACATACACACATATACACACATGCATGCTTACATACACATATATATACACACATGCATGCATACACACATATAGAAATATACACACATGCATACACACACATGAATACACACATACATACACACACATATATACACATATGCATACATACACATACAAACACACATGCATACACACATACATACACACACACATATTAACCACATACATACACACACATACATACACACATATACACACATGAATGCATACATACACACACATATACACACACGCATGCATACACACACATATACACACATGCATACATACACACACACATGCATACACACATACATACACAGACACAAATACACATATGCATACACACATACTACACACATGCATGCATACATACACACACATACACATATACACACATGCATACATACACACACATGTACACACATGCATAAATACACACAAATATGTACACACATGTATACATACACACAAATACACACATGCATGCATACATAGACACACATATGCACGCATGCATGCATACACTCACATGCACATACACATACATAGAGACATGCATGCACACACACATGAATGCATACACACATGCATACATACACACATATACTCACATATTCATACATAGACACACATACACATATACACACATGCATACATTCACACACACATACATACATACATGCACACATATATACACACATAAGCTAGTGTTTTACTTAAATATATATAACTTCAATTTTAAAGTTTTTTAACATCAAATATATAAAAAATGGACCAGGTTTTTTAGGCTATTTACACATACATACACATATACTTATACACATATATATACACATACACATAAATATACACATGGTACACATACACACATGTTTTAGGTGTTGGTCTTTCCGATTAAGGTTTGAGGGTTTTTACACATGCATAACATATATGCACACATACACATACACATATAATACATATATACATGTATATACACATGCATACAAAAATATACATAGAGAGAGAGACATTTTTATTATTTATCTCTTTTCTTTTCTTTTTTTTATTTTATTTTTTTATACTTTACTTTCATTTTATTTATGTAACTTATATATGTAAAGAGTATTTATTATATATGTTTGATATCTATGGTATATATGTGATATATGTATGTGTGAAATATATGATTAGCGTGTTTATGTATTATATATATATGTTTAGTATGTGTGTGTTTGATCATTTGATGATATGAAGTCTATGTGATGTGTATGTCTAGTGCATGTGAGTAGTATGTGTTTATTAAGTATGTTTGATGTGTGTGTGTGTTTTTTTAACTAATGGATTTTACAATAAGGTTCATGTTTGAATGTAATGGAAAGATAAATATTGGATATACTGGTTAGGTTTATAAATAGATGATTAAGTTGATTATATAAGTAAACATTGATATGCATACCTAAAAATGTTTCATGTTTTCTAGGATAGCAAAAGAAGGGATTAGAAGTAGTCATGTTTCCTCATCTTTCCCAATGATTTTTCCCTGATCTTATATTCCATTCTTACATTTCCTAACTCCTTTACTTAGGCTTCATTCTATTCATCCGAATTCTCCATTCTCAATCATTAGGATTCACTTAGCTTTTGATCTTATCCCATCTGATCATATCTATTCATTTACCTTTTCCTATCCATTAGCCTATCTTTTGCAACCCATACTTGTTAGCTTAGACATGATAAAAGGTTTTTTATTATGATACTAAGTGTATGATATATGCATTCGATTTAAATATTCATTAGCATGTATGCATGTTAGATGTATGCATGTATGCATGTTAGGTGTTTGCATGAATTCATGTTAGGTATGTATGCATGTATGCCTGTAAGATATGTATGCAAGCTAGATATGAATGCTTGTTTGCATGTATGCATGTTAGGTATGTATGCATGTAAGATATGTATGCAAGTTAGATATGAATGCATGTTCGTGAATGTATGCATAAATAGTGCATGTGTATGCATCTGAAGTGTTATGCATGTGTATGTATGTGAAGTTAATGTGTATGTGTGAGTACATGCGTATGTGTGCATGAAAAATGTATGCATTCGCATATATGTATATGAATGTATGTATATGCATTTGTGAAGTATGTTCATATGCTATATGAAGAAGATGAGTGCATGAGTTAGATACATGTGTTTATTTGTGCATAAATGTATAATAAACACAAATAGAATTGCATTAGAAGTTCATGCTTATGTATGAGTATATAAGTTAAGGTTAATATTTGTGTGTAAGCATATTAAATAGATATATTTATATGAGAATGTATATGATTGTGTAGATATATACACATAAAAGGGTTACTTAACATGATTTAGCATAAGTCTAGAATATGTTAAGGTTTGAAGGTTAGAATTATAAATGAGTGGTTTATATTCATAAAAGCATACTTATGTTTTTGTTTGATGTTATTTTGCAGATCATTTGAAGATGAATTTGATGAACAAACGTTTTGAAGAAAATTACAAAGCTGGGATCTTGTTGCTTGTTTCTGTTTCTTAGCTTATGTATAGGACAAATTTTTGTTTCTATCATTTATACAACAGAGTTTAAAAATATTAATCCAGCTATTTGCATTTATCTTTACATGTCTCACAAAGCATCTACAGTAGTACTTCTATTGAACGTGATTTACCTTCTTCTTTATCAGAAATACTTTTTCCTATTCTACTAGAGGTTAGTGTTTCACAAAATACACTAAATAATACAATTAATTAAGAATAAGTTAAAGATTATGTCATAGAGGAAACTTTGTACTCGGTAGATTATGATCGTCGATTGTCTAGAGTGTTACCTTTGACTTCAATTGTTTTACTCGACCCTGAAAATAGTGAAGTTCTATTTCCTCCACTTGTAAATAGAAATACTGATTGTTCTCAATTAGATTCAAACGAAACTTGAATTGTTAAAGATAGAATAACTAGCGAAGAGCTGATCCTTCCATCTTATAAAGACGTGATTAATAGGTATAGAAACACACTTCCATATGGTCCTTAGTTTAAATATGTGCCGTGCCATAGAGAGCTTGCATGCGCCACTAGTGAGACGGTTGACTTGATCGACTAGCCATCACGAATCGCTCCCACATCTGTGAACGCGACATGAAACAAGGCACGACATGATAGGTATAATTTCTTTTTCTTTTTGCATATGCAATAGTTTTGTTTAGGATAATCGGATGCAACATCTTGTAGTGGTTCATCTTGTAGAGTCAGTACCCAAAAACCTTGTAATTCCCTGGGTGTTGAGGGCTGGGCTTACGCTCTGAGCACCTCCACAGGAATAGGCAAGTAGTTCAACTTCGTCTTGCCACCCCCACCATCAAGAACTCGAAAGGAAAATTACATTTGCATGCACATCATTTAGTTCTTTTTGTATTAGACATTTTTTTAACTCAACAATGTATACTTAAATTTATCGCATGCACTTTAGCTTCGTCATCAAGCATCAGGTATAATCACTAAACTTAAAATCTATTTGTTGCTATTTAAGTAGGACTTAAAAAATAGTCTTTCGAAGAAAGAACTTAAATATTAGGAAAATTTTTTAGATCTATTTTATGCTATTTTAGAATAGTACGACTTTTAGTTTAAAATTTCAAAAGAACTTTCATTTGAAATTTTATTAACTACTTTATGAGAATTGTTAAAAGGATTTTTAATTTTATCAAAACTGGAATCAAATAATTTAATTAACTTGGTGAAAGATCAAAAAACAAGAGTACAAGAGGAAATTAAAGATCTTGTTAAAAAACTTAAGTCTAATTCAAATATACAAAATAAGTCTAGATAATTTGAAGATATAGCAAAATTGTATAGTTTGCTTGTATCTTAGTGGGTAACTTATCTAGAGAGGCTTTCCATAGGATCAGCTATAGTGTAATTGAACCTCATAGTGAGCTTGGATGGGATGACTCTAGAGAAAAAATGTAGAAGGAGTTTGACCTTGAAGATTATAGTCAGCATAGTAGAGAAGGTTTCATGAAATGGCTTAGCATGCCTAAGACTCCGATTTCCCTTACACAATTGCAAGAAGAGTTTATGAAAAGGTTTTCATAGTTACCAGAACAGGATATGACTGCACTCACACCTGACATAGTCCTATATTTTCGAAAGCTATTACCTTTTGATATTAGAAGTGAAGTTGAAAGGAGGCTTGAGGAACCTGGAAAAAAATATGGTCTTACGGATGACTGGGGAGCATTAAAACAAGTAGTAGAGGTTGTAACCCAGATGAAACAAAGACAAACATTACTTTATGATATCAATCTAAGTTTCCCACTAGTATGTCCAACTACTCCAATTCCTAAAGTTAATACTAATCCTAGTACAACTAAACAAGCCTCTACATAAGAAAATCCTAGTGAAGTACAATTTGAAAGATTATTTAGTAAATTAGATAATATGATGCAAATGCATACAAATATTTCTAAAGAACAAGCTACACTTCAAAATACAGTCTATTCATTAACCTCTCAAGATAGGACAATTTTAGGACCCCAATTTACTAAATCCCCTAAAATAAATCCAATGCTTGTAGCACCTTTTATGACTCAACCAATAACTCAAAGAAATGAATGGAAGGGAGCACCCACCCGACGATGTGCTTGGTGCGACTCTACAGAACACATGTCATATGCTTGTGAAGCTTTAAAAGAAGCAAAGGAAAGGAAGGTGGTAATAGATATGGACAAAAAATTATGTGATTACCGCACCCACCTTCCATTAGCTATAAATTGGGGAAAACGGGGTATGCAAAAATTATATGAAAATTTATCTGAAGCCCAAGAAAGCTCTTTCGGAGTTAGGTTAGAATGTGACGAGAGGGATTTAGAAGATGAAAAATCTAATAGAACTAAAAGTTGTTCAATTGAAGCACTAATAAAAGCTAGGATGACATAATGCAAAAAAACAGCATGAGATTCACATGTCGATCATTTCTCGATCTTTTCACATATAGAAAATATGGAAGAGAAGAGAAAAAGAGATGAGACTCAGGATGTAGAAGAAACTGACCAAAGGGTAACTAGAAAACAATTAAGGGGAGAACCTAAAAATGTTCAGTTTAAGCAAAACGAAAATTTGGACTCAAATGAATAAAAAGAAGAGAAATAAGGGAGGGGAAACAACTTGAGGTGTCAAACAAACTTTTTGATTAAAAGCCTAGTGAACAAACAGAACAAAGTGACGAAAAAACAAAGAAAATTAAATGAGTCGCTAAAGCCATTTTAACCTCAGAATTAGAAAAGAAATACTTTACGACATACTTTTGAAAAGTCAAGTGACTATGTCACTCAAACAAGTATTTTGTATAGGAAAACTTAAATTTAAAGACAACTTTATAAAAATGATTAAGAGAAAAAGATTCACACTTAATACTGACATTCAAATGCAAGAAAATGTAAATGTGCCCCATATATCAAAAGATCCTCTTTCTTCTAACTCTGAAGATGAGAAAGAAAGTGAAGGTCAGGTCAATAAAAATTTTCTAGGATTGATTCTCCCAGATAATGTAAATGAACAATCTAAAAGTAATTATAAAAAGAGTTTTTGGGCTAGAGGAGATAAAAAGTGCTTGAAATAAAAGTAAACTTAGGAGATAAAAAAAATTCATATACAGCCTTAGCTTTATTAGACTCAGGTTTTGAAATTAGTGTAATTTCAAAAGAATTGTATGATAAATTTAAATGGCCCATAGATAAACAACATGAGTGGATAATGAGAATGACAGATAATGGATGCGGTGCACTTTTAGGAGCTTGTGCAAACATCCCAATTTTAATAGGAGGAATAATTGAAACATTTCATTCTTTTATTCAAGATAATTGCTCTTACGAAATCATTTTAGGACAACCGTTTAGTTGTGAAACATGAATGGAAAGGAAAGTAATGGAAGACGGCTCTACATATGCTTGAATCATGTCAAAAGATGATTTGCCATCATTACAAGTTATGACTATAAATCTGAACCACACCAAAAATCGGGAACAAATTAGAAAAATACCAATCCGAACACAAGAGAAGTTAAGTGAGAGTCATCTATCTTTATGTGAGTCTGGGACTTATTTTGATCAGGATTTTTATTAAACACCACTGTTGAGCGGGACAACAGTGGTTATGCGTTTGAAATCTTGCAAAAATATGTACATAAATTGGAAACTTTTTCTGTATATTTTACATCCTCAAAATTATATTTTTTAAATAGTAAAGATATTCCTAGGAAGATAATGAAAAAACATGAAAAATATTTTCAAAGTAAAGGTTATATGTCTACAAATGAACATCTTCAAAATATAATTGAAACATCTTTTTCTTCTTCTTTACTTGATGAAATTAATCAAACTTTACATGATGAAAAATTAATGGAAATTATACTTTTGAACTCGTTAAATGAATATAGTGAATTTTGAAATTTGTTTTGATTCTCTTAATGAAGCTAAAGTTAATACGAAATATAAAACAGTTGATAAAAAAGTAAAACGTGTAGCCCAGGCTTTACCTCAAGGGAGTGACCAAAAAATAAACCAAGTAGCTAATGATCCCATTTTACGTGATATTTCAAAAATCAGACATAATTTTACTGATGAAACCATTAAATTAATAAAAATAGAAAACAAAGACTCTTTTTTACTGCCTAGTCAACATGAAATGTTTCGTGAAATGATAAGAAAGCATGGAAAATCTTTCTCTCTTTGCCCTCATGAAATAGGATGTGTTGACCCTAGAATAGTATCTCCAATGATTATATTTACCATACCCCATATTCCTTGGAATCTTTGCCCTATACCAGTTCCAAAGACTCAATATGAGGGAATTTGGTATAATATAGGATATTATCTTAGCACTTTGAGAGAATTATCTATTTGGTCAGCTAATAGGTTTAGAGACATTAGGAAATGTGCATTTAATTTCTTTCTAAAGGATGTTTTTATTTGGCGTCATGCAAAACGGAAGATTAGATTTCCGCAACGAGTTTTGGGAAATAAAAATCTTCAAAATAGAGTTATGAAAGACATGCATGAAACCCTTTGGGTAGGGCATAAAGGCTTCTATGCGACATATGATAAAATTAGAGAAGCTTATTGGTGGCCATGTATGTATGTGAATGTACATAACTTTGTCAGTACTTGTACTACTTGTCAAGTACATTCGTCAGTGAGACATAGGGAACCACTCCACCTGACTTACCCTCCTTGTATTCATTACAAGTGGGTAGTTGATTTAGCGACCATGCCCAAAGATTTAGATAGGATGAGTTATATAGTATTAACTAGGAAAGATTTGACAAGTCATGTAGAGGGTAGAGCTCTTCGTTCTTAAACTACTTATAACATATGTAGATTTTTATTAGAAGAAGTTATTTCTAGATTTGGTTATGTAGAAAAAAATAGTAGCAGATAGGGATGAGTTAGATGCTTGAGAGGCAAGAGAATACTTGACCGACATGGGATTCGAATAGCTCTCACGACTGCTTATATTCCAGAGTCTAATGGTAAGATTGAACGAGGTCATCCATCTATTATGAAGGTAATCTCTAAGGCCTGCAATGGTGATACAAAGCAATGGCCTAGGTTCCTTCCATTCGCACTATGGGTAGACAGGGTGACATATACTAGGTCTACACGATTTATGCCTGCAGAACTAATGTACTATCAAAAGCTAATTTTCCTATCCACACGCAAAGTATTTCATGGACAACGCTTCCGTGGAATAATAAGATGACTTGTGAATATTTGATTTCTGTTAGGATTATGCAATTAGATCTAGGAAATAAAAGGATTGAAGAAGCTGTACAAAAAGTTAGAGAATCACGACTTAAAAATAAAATTTACTTTGATAAAAAACATAGACTTAGGCCCCGTACTTTAGAAGTAGATGATTGCGTAATAGTTTACGATAGTACTTTTGATACAGAGTATGATGCTAGGAAGAAGTTTATTAAAAGATGGTTTGGTCCGTAAATAGTAGTAACTGGTTTTGATAATGGTACATTTAAAGTTAGGGATTTTGATGGTTCTTTGTTGCAAAATTTGATTGCAAGGAAAAGGATTAAACTGTTCAAGAAACAAAATAACGAAGATTATGAGATTGATGAAGATTGCTGAATGAAGATTAAAGATCTGTTTTAAATCAGGTGAAAAAGTTCTAATTAAATATTTGTTTGCTTTTTTGTGTATATGCATTGCATTAGTGAATGGGTTAAAAAGATACGTTCAAATTTTAAAAAAATCAAGTAAAATTTAAGATGTTGAACATCTGATATATTTTATGGTTGATGCATGAAAAACTTGTATTTATATGAATTAAATCAGATAGTTAAGTAGAAACTTTTGGAATTGGAAGCTTTTGGAAGAAATGGTAGACTTATTATGAGTACATATATATGCTAAAAACTTTGACCATTAGTAAGTGGGATTTTTGTATCTTACTATTTATTCCTTATGAGATCTGACCTTCAAATGAATTAAAAGATAAAACATTTTACCCAATTTAGCTTATATGTATGTGTTTGTAGTTAGTGTGCTATATTGGGCTAGTAGGCGGGTGGAACAACCTTGGTTAGGTGATCAAGGCCACGAGCTGATGCTAGTTTCATCATAGGCCTAACCTTTATGTTGTCATGCGTCTGATGGGTTGGTAGGCGAGTGGAGTCACTCTTGTCGGGCGGTGAGAGCCATGAGCCCACGTCGATTTCATGTAGGGCTGATGTAGTTATGTTGTGTGCTAGGTCGGGTTGGCAGAGAAGTAGATTAAACGTGGCCAGGTGGAAAAGTCTAAGAGTCACACCCAAATTAGGCATAGGCCGATTTATCTAAAATAAATAAATAAAGAGCTGAGTTGGGATGAAGTAACAAAACAAGAAAAAAAAATGAAATGAAAACTGAAAAAGAAATGAATGGAGAGTCAGACCATAGGAAAGAAAAGTAGGAATCAAATAATTCTATCAATTGATGAAAAGTTTCGGTATATGCTGCTATGGAGGATAAGTTAGTTAATTCAAGCAAGTTACATGAACAGAAGGACTATGACACTTATGATTTATTCCTATAAATGCTTGTTTAAATGTGGATTTCGAGATATAACATGCTATTTATATGACTTATATCTACTTTTTTTTAGGAGATCTAGTTTATTCCTATAAATGCTTGTTTAAATGTGGATTTCGAGATATAACATGATATTTATATGACTTATATCTACTTTTTTTACAAAGAATTTGATATGTTCCACTTGAATCTGGAGGTTGGCGCATCGGGACGATGTGCAAGTTTAGTGGGGATGGATGTCGGAAGGATTTTATCCCTCCTAAAATATTATTAAAAAGTTAAAGATTAATTGATCAAATTAAGTTTTAATAATTTATGAAATTTTAACATAAGTTTGATCTTAAATTTTGCAGGACATGAAGTTTTGATGATTTGGGTTTTAGTGCAAAGATAAAAAGTATTTAGAAGGAGTTTTCAAATGTGGTTGTGGGTATTTGATGAAAAATGAAGTGTTAACTAAGGGTTTAATTAAGCTTCGAATGTAAATTTAAAGTTATTCAAGGGTCCAGTATAGGGTTTGAATATGATTTATAGGGTATAGCTATAGTTTAAAGGATATTTAAGGTTGAGATAAGGATTAAAAAGAAAACTAAAAGGTTTTAACAGGGTAGTTTATGGGTTATTTAAGGGTTTGGATGAGATTTAAAACTAAAATAAAAGGTTTTGATTGGTTAAAAACATGATTTAAGGGTAGTTTAAGGTAAACCGATGGTGAAGGGGCTAATTAAATAAGGTTTTGTTCTCTAAAGGAGTTAATGTATAGGGAAAGAGATGTTAAATTGAAACCTTAATAAATAGTTTAAATATAAATGAATCAAATAAAATATTAAGTATGTTAATTAATTATTGAAATTATTGTATGTGTTTGTAGTTAGTGCGCTATGCTCGGCTAGTAGACAGGTGGAACAACCTTGGTCAGGTGATCAAGGTTACGAGCTGACGCTAGTTTCATCATAGGCGTAATCTTTATGTTGTCATGCACCTGCATGGGTCAGTAGGCAAGTGGAGTCACTCTGGTCGGGCAGTGAGAGCCATGAGCCCACGTCAATTTCATGTACGGCTGACGTAGTTTTGTTGTGTGCTATGTCGGGTTGGTAGACAAGTGGGTTAAACTTGGCTGGGTGTACAAGTCCAAGAGTCGCACCCAGTTTCGGTATAGGCCGATTTGTTTAAAATAAATAAATAAAGAGCTGAGTTGGAATGAAGTAATAAAACAAAAAAAATGAAATGGAAAATGAAAAAGAAATGAATGCAAAGTCAGACCATAGGAAATAAAAGTAGGAATCAAATAATTCTGTTAACTGATGAAAAGCTTTGGTATATGCTGCTATGTAGGATAAGTTACTTAATCCGAGCAAGTTACATGAATATCAACACTATGAAACTTATGATTTATTCCTATAAATGCTTGTTTAAATGTGGATTTGGAGATATAACCTGTATTTATATGACTTATATCTACTTTGTTTTTAGGAGATTTCTACTAATCTTTTTAATTGCACAAAGATGTATGAATGCATGATAAAATAAAACTCTGAAAATTTAAAATTTATTTACAAAGGATTCGATATATTCCACTTGAATCTGCAGGTTGGCCCATCAGGACGATCTGCACGTTTAGTGGGGGTGGATGTCGGAAGGATTCCTCCTAAAATATTATTAAAAAATTAAAGATGAATTGATCAAATTAAGTTTTATTAAGTTATGAAAGTTTAACATAAGTTTGATCTTAAATTTTGGAGGACATCAAGTTTTGATGATTTGGGTTTTAGTGCAAAGATGAAAAGTATTTAGAAGGAGTTTTCAAATGTAGTTGTGGGTATTTGATGAAAAATGAAGGATTAATTAAGGGTTAGATTTAAGCTTTTAATATAAATTAAAGGTTAGTCAAGGGTCCAATATAGGGTTTGAATATGATTTATAGGATAAAAGTATAGTTTAAAGGATTATTAAGGTTTAGATAAGATTAAAAAGAAGACTAAAAGGTTTTAATAGGGCAGAAGCTTAGTTTATGGGTTATTTAAGGGTTTGGATGAGATTTAAAACTAAAATAAAAGGTTTTGATTGGTTAAAAACATGATTTAAGGGTATTTTAAGGTAAACCTATGGTAAAGGGGTTAATTAAGTAAGGTGTTTTTCTTCAAAGGAGTTATTGTATAGGGCAAGAGATGTTAAATTGAAACCTTAATAAATATTTTAAATATTAAATATGTTAATTAATTATTGAAATTATTGAAATAATATTAAGGTTATTGAAAATATATTTAAGCTTAATTAAATAATTGAAAGGTTGTACTTAATTAATTCTAAAGGATGATAAAAGTGTGAAAATAAAGAAGGTCAAATGAATATTTATTGGTAAATGGAAAAGAAGAAAATCTCGTGCATTTTTTTACTTGAGTTCTACTTTAGTGAATGTGGAGTAAATGTGGGCTACTTGAATGAGTTAACTTAGGAAATTGTGGGCTATGGTGGGCTACTGACATGTATAAAAGGAGGGAAGTCGTATCCAGGAGCTTATGTTATTTTGCAGGTACTTCATTTTACTCTAAGCTTTAGGCCTTGATTGACTGTGCACATATTTTCATGTTGTTCTTTCTTGCAGAAGGAGACAGAATGCCCATCTCTCTTACTTTTGAGAGCTCATTAAATGCAAAGCAAATTTTTTTCCCTTTTCTATATTGTAGTTGACGTAGAGAGAGAGAGAGTGAAGACAATTTTTTTTTCCTTTCTTTCTTCTTTCTTCTTTTTTTCTTCTTTCTTTCCTTTTTTCTTTCTTTTTCTCCCTCTTTTTCTTCCCTTTCTTTTATTTTCTCTTCTCCCTCCCTCTACTGTTGCCGATAGCACAAAGCGTTGCGCATAGTAGAGAGAGAGAGAGAGAGAGAGAGAGAGAGAGAGAGAGAGAGAGAGAGATTTTTATTATTTATCTCGTTTCTTTTCTTTTTTATTTTTATTTTATTTTCTTATATTTTACTTTTATTTCTTTATGTAACATATATGTGTAAAGAGTATTTATTATATATGTTTGATATGTATGGTATATATGTGATATATGTATGTGTGAAATATATGATTAGTGTGTTTATGAATTTTATATGTATGTTTAGTATGTGTGTGTGATGATAGGTGATATGAAGTGTATGTGATGTGTATGTCTAGTGCATGTGAATAGTATGTGTTTATTAAGTATGTTTGATGTGTGTGTGTGTGTTTAACTAATGAGTTTTCTAAAAAGGTTCATGGTTGAATGTAATAAAAAGATAAATATTGGATATAGTAGTTAGGTTTATAAATAGATGATTAAGTTGATTATATAAGTAAATGTTGATATGCATACCTAAAAATGTTTCATGTTTTCCGGGATAGCAGAAGAAGGCATTAGAAGTAGCCATGTTTCCTAATCTTTCCCAATGATATTCCCCGATCTTATATTCCATTCTTACCTTTCCTAACTCCTTTAATTAGGCTTCATTCTATTCATCCAAATTCTCCATTCTCAAACATTAGGACTCACTTAGCTTTTGATCGTATCCCATCTGATCATATCTATTCATTTGCCTTTTCCTTTCCATTAGCCTATCTTTTGCAACCCATACTCGTTAGCTTAGAAATGATAAAAGGTTATTTATTATGATACTAAGTGTATTGTAAAGGCATCGGATTTAACTATTCATTAGCATGTATGCATGTTAGATGTGTGCATGTATGCATGTTAGGTGTTTGCATGAATGCATGTTAGGTACGTATGCATGTTTGCATGTAAGGTATGTATGCAAGTTAGATATGAATGCTTGTTTGCATGTATGCATGTTAGGTATGTATGCATGTAAGATATGTATGCAAGTTAGATATGAATGCATGTTAGTGAATGTATGCATAAATACTGCATGTGTATGCATCTGAAGTGTTATGCATGTGTATGTATGTGAAGTTAATGTGTATGCATGAGTACATGAGTATGTGTGAATGAGAAATGTATGCATGTGCATATATATATGAATGTATGTATATGCATGTGTGAAGTATGTGCATATGCTATATGAAGAAGATAAGTGCATGAGTTAGATACATGTGTTTATTTGTGCATAAATGTATAATAAACATAAATAGAATTGCATTAGAAGTTCATGCTAATGTATGAATATATAAGTTAAAGTTAATATTGTTGTGTAAGCTTATGAAATGGACATATTTATATGACAATGTATATGAGTATGTAGATATATACACATGAAAGGGTGAATTAATGTGAGTTAGCATAAGTCTAGAATATGTTAAGGTTTGAAGGTTAGAATTATAAATGAGTGTTTTATATTCATAAAAGCATTCTCATGTTTTTCTTTGATGTTATTTTGGAGATCATTTGAAGATAAATCTGATGAACAAAAGTTTTGACGAAAATAACGAAGCTAGGATTTTGTTGCTTGTTTCTGTTTCTTAGCTTATGTATAGGACAAAGTTTTGTTTCTATCATTTATACAGAAAAGTTTAAAATATTAATCGATTTATTTGCCCATTTATCTTTACATGTCTGACAAAGCATCTACAAGTAGTAATTCTATTGAACGTGATTTACCTTGTTCTTTATTAGAAATACTTTTTCCTATTCCAGTAGAGGTTTGTATTTCACAAAATACAGTAAATAATACAATTAATGAAGAATTAGTTAAGGATTGTGTCGTAGAGGAAACTTTGTACTCGCTAGATTATGATTCACAATTATCTAGAGTGTTACCTTTGACTTAAATTGTTTTACTTGACCCTGAAAATAGTAAAATTTTGTTTCCTCCACTCGTAAATAGAAATACTAATTGTTCCCAACTAGATTCAAACGAAACTTAAATTGTTAAAGATAGAGTAACTAGCGAAGAACTGATCCTTCCATCTAATAAAGACACGATTAATAGGTATAGAAATGCACTTCCATATGGTCCTTAGTTTAAATATGCACCTTGCCATAAACACCCCACATTCACTATTAACAAGATGGTTGAGTTGATCCACGAGCCGTCTTGAATCGCTCCCACATCGAAAACAACGGATTTGTACTACACATGTTAGAGAGCATGGATCCTTTGATAAAAGTTGACTAGAAAACCTATGCTACCATTTGCATGGTCCCCCTGGTGAGTAGATGGACCCAAACGACATTGCACCAATAACCTCTTGTGGACATAAGAGAACAAAAAAGGAGTTAGAAGTACAAGCAAGTACTAATAGCATTACATGGAATGAACATATGGAAGAGATGCTCAAAGCATTTTATGGGATGGATGAAGATCATGATGGTGGAGAAGATGTCGAGAGTTTCAAGGACACAACAGAATTTCCACGATCAGAAGTCGATGAAGAATATGAAGACATGCGGAGACTAGCTCGTTTACCACTTTACAATGGAGCAAAGATATCTGTACTACATGCATCACTCGAGATGCTCAATCTGCAATCCATTTATGGATGGTCAGATAGTAGTGTCACTGAATTGCTCAGCTAACTATTGGAGTTCTCTTGTTACATAGCACAATGGGAGACAATCCTCCAGTCACTCCACATTCCATCACAAAGGAGCAGTTCTTGGAGTTCATCTCTCAGGGACCTCTCGTGTATATGGCCGCTGCATCATAGTATTGGATCACTCATGGTAGCACTCCTCCCGGCCTCACTCCTGTCGGCCTGACTCATGCGGCCTCACTCCCGCCAGTGTCACTCTTGCTAGTGTCACTCTTGCCGACGATTCGAGCCTCTTGGTGCTTTCAAAGGAGGCTCACCAAAGCATATATGGTTAGATGCTGAGGAGTGAGATATCATTCGCAACCAAGAGTAGCAGACTCCTAATCCATATCGCCAACAGGGAGATGCCATAGCCACACGTTTAGATACGGTTGGACTGTCACATTTGGATAGCAGCGGATATGACATGATGCGTCACGAGTTTGTAAGTACCATTTGATTTATTGAATTTGTTTGTGTTAAGCTTCTCATGTATGTTCCTCTACTGTTTTGTATATTTGTTTCAGGAGCTGGCAATGGGTCATCCGCCAACATGAACGAAGGAGGCTTATGGATCGTCATGGATTGAGTGCACTATTGGAGGACTTGGAGGGACGTGGTGCGGTCGTTTCATGGGAGTGTTTGCGATGAGGTGATGAATTTATAAACTTTGGTTTTACTTGTTGTTTGTGAATTTCATGTGAATTTATCTCATTTAATTAATGTTCTTTGTTCTAGGACTATTGATATGGAGCATTCTTTGCATGTGTATGGCAGTGGCACACCAAAATTTTGTATTTGATTTTTAATATGGAAATGCAATGCTTTGCCACATTTTGTAAAAGCATCATATATGACAGTGGTTTGCCACACTCTTGTACATGCCTCATCTATGAAATATATAACTCTTTTTGTACATGGTTCATGGTTCATGCTTCCTGGTTCATTCTGATCATCTCTTTTGTGTCCAATAATATTCTGTTTTATGAAATCATATTTCGGTTGACATTAGAGTACACATCACATGTACTCAGTTTTTTTTTTGGGTAGAGTGTATTGCCTTTTGCTAAGCAACATCATGGTAATGATGCTATAGCAAAAGACAAAACACTCTGCCCAAAAAAAAAATTCCAGATATGTTCCTCGGTATAAGCGACCATACTCCTCGTAATGCCATCAGAATAAGCATCGGTACACCCAACGGGCACCTGTATATGCAATGGTACACCAAATAGAAGTGTTGGTATGGGCGTCGGTAATACCGATGTTTATACCGATGCCCATACCGACGCTCATACCAGCGCTGTAATACCGACGCGCATACCGAGACCTATACCGAAACCTATACCAATGTTAGGGAAAAATTAGGCGTGTTCATTTCCCTCGGTAAAAACCTTGGTATATGGCCAATTTGTTGTAGTGAATCTTCTGCTCAATTTCACCCCTTGTATCTACATATTTTTGCATGTGAGGCCAGTATATATTAAAGAAAAAATATTAATTGCAACTCATGTGGTTGCTATAACCATTTTCTATGCACTCCTTAGAATCTCATTTGACTCTATCACTTGGATTATGCATCATAACAAGTTCTCATTTTTCTATCTTTTTATACATCTTAGCTTACTTACCTTGGTCCATTTTGTATCCTTGATTGCCTCCATTTTGTACCAACGATCTCCATAGTCGCCAAGTTCCGCACAATCTAGCATGCTCCATTTGATGCTTCTCTTGCATATGTTCTTTCGTCTCCTCTTCCTCTTGATCCATAGATTTGATTAGAGATTCTTGGATACTTGAGCTTCATTTTGACCTTCTTCTCCCTTTAGCATGGAATTTTTTCCACCCCTTTTAACTTTCCCTCTACCTAAGAGAGATCTTGGTTTGAGTTGTGCTTAGATTCGGAAACTCCTTCATTCATCTCCCCTATTACCATCAATGTGACTAATTGTTCCAATTTAGGTAGGGAATCTCTCATATACACTAATGTCATGAATGCTTTCTACCTTTTATCCTCTCTCAAGTCATTGAGTGTATGAGAAACAAAATCATCATCCTTGATTGGTGTATCAATTGAGCCCATGAGACCTACGAGCTCCTTAATCTTCAAAACATACTAATAAATGTTTGTGTTTTGTGATTTCTTAAGATTACTTAGCTCAAGGGTTCTTTTCCTTAGGTAATGAGAAGAACAACCTCTCCAAGGTTTCCCAATCATTTTTGGATGCGTCCAACTCATTCATATGCCCTATCATGTTATTTCTCATGTGTTAGAATGAATGAATATGATTCTCCTATTTCTTTCTATTCATTTATCGAGTGCATTGACTTATTGTTCAAGTGGTGGATCATGTACATAAGGATATGGCTCTTGGCCACTCACTAATCCCCACAATCCTTTTTGCATAAATTAACTGCTAACTTTTAGTTTCTATGCTTGATAGGTTTGCCCTATACTAAACAATATATAACTTTATGGCAGTCCTCTAGAATCTCCTTAAAGTATGTATTATTTTGAAGGTATGCAAGTTACCTTCTGATAGAAACTTACTTGCCACCCTTCAACTAGTTGAATCTCCATTGATGTATCCCCCCTCTTTATGTCTTCTTGCTTTCATGCATCCTCATGATTCTTCCAAGAGCTGTGTTGATCCCTGAAAGTAAACAATATGATATTGAGTGATTTCTCTAAGCCTCTAAAATTCTCTAATACCATTATGGGGGAATATTGTAACACACCAATAAAGATAGAGAATATGGTTGCATCCACTAGCCCCATGCAGAGTGATATATGCTTATTGTAATATAATTTTCTCTTCATTTCTATAGAGCCTCAAAATTAGATTATAAAACTGTTATCTAGAGCTTGAAAGCGAGTGAACAAGATTTAAATCAAGGAAAATGGATGGTCCACTTGTGAGAAACATCCATTTCAAGATAGGGAATGTGTCTCCAACACTCCTTGCCTATGCATAGAGATATAGGTTAATAAACCTAAGGATTTCTCATAATTAACTCACTAGAAACACACAAAGCCTTGGCACACATTATGTTACTATATGGGAGAAAAAATTAAGCATGATTTCAAAAAAAAAAAATATTCTCTTCTACATAGTAACACTCTCCAATATTATATTTTAGGAAGCATGCAACTTCAAATTCTCGTCTGATGGGAGAGAAATTGGATTATAATCATCCATAGCATATTTTTGGAGTATAATAAAATCATTTCGCATTTGGGAGAACTATTTACCTATTCGTGTATGTATAAATTCAATGTCCAAAAAGTAACACAACACACCAAGATCTTTCATTTCAAACTAAATAAAGGAAGTTGCTTTACCTCTTTAATGCTTTCTTCGTTAGTGCCATAAATAGGGATAGTTGTGATCTCCTCATCCACATTCCACTATATATCATGAGTGATTCTCATCATACAACTCATTAATTGCTAAAAATAGGTTGCTTGAAGAAAGAAACAAATTGATACATTCAGGATTGCCTGATCTAGCTTATAAGAGTTGAAGTTATAAAACAAGTGATCCTTGCATTCCAAGCATGGGGGCTTGTTTAGCACCATATAAAGACTTTTTCAACATGAAAACATATTGAAGATGCTTTGAATCCTCATATCCTTGTACCTTGCTCATGTATACCTTTTCTTCCAACATGCCATGAAGGAAAGCATTCTTTACATCCATATGAGGAAAAATAGATCCTCTTGTCATACCAAAATCAATAGATACCATAACAATATCCATATTATATATAGGAATGAAATTTCGTGTCAATGCTATGCTTATGTGCGTATCCATTAAAATTCCTCATTCCACCATTAACCTTATGCTTTACCTTGTAAATCGACCTATAGCCTATTTGTTTCCTTCCTTATGAAATTAGAACCAACATTAATTTTTCATTTCCCTAATGTATAGACATCCCCCCCATACATAAACATCTCCCAATCTCCATTTTCAATTGCGTCTTCAAAACAAGAAGGATCAACATAGTGTGTTACCTTAGACATGATAGCATAATGACAAGGGATATAACCATCATACATTCATTGTTGCATTGAATTCCACATTCTCCCATATCTTCTAAATCTTGATGTCTTTCCCTCTTGTAATATAATCTACATGTGCCTTTCTTATTCCTAGAGTCTTGACTAAGGGAAATCCAATTTTCTCATGAAGACTCTTTTCTATGTTGATATATATTGGTAGTGATGTTTGTGAAGAAACATAGGAACCCTAGTGCACTTTTCTCCCCCTTTAGGAGCTTTTTCCACTCGCTTATATATATGCCTATAATTGTAACATGTCACTTATCTTTGTACATTCACATCATAATTCATTCACTGTTTTGTTGCTCTCCCAGCTTCTTTCTCTTCCTTTTGGTTTTCATGTGCTTCCATAGACCTTATAATCCAACAATTGGTATCTAAGCAGGTTGTCACCACATCTAGCGCACCAAATCAATGAGCATACTTGGGGGGATTTTGAGCTCAAAACAACTTCGTTTTGTGGCATCAAAATTTTTATCTAAGCTCAATTTGGCCTCTAAAGGCACTATCACAATGACTATGTAGGAGATTATTTCATTTTGTTCCAAACATATATAGAGGTTTCAATTGCCTAAACCAAGCACTTCAAAGTTGGATACTAGTATAGCTCAAGAAGGTGCGGTTTCTTTTTAAACGTTTTTAGTAAAATATATTTTTTGTTCATCTCGTATTTATTCACTAGCCATGGCTAAAGACAATGATGTATTCCATACGTTGGCTATTGAGGAAATATTGGATGGTACTAATTACTTGGTATGGGCATATATGATACATCATCTATTGTTAGCAAAAGTGTTGTGGAAGGCATTGAAAACCATCCTCCTACACGAATGAACATAGTTGTTGAAGGTGATGTAAATGGCATTGAGGAAGATGATCTTCAAATTGTGTTTATGCTATAGTTCCTACTACATCTATTGTAGAGCAACTTTGTTGGGATGGTAGAGATTCTTAGGCACATGCATTGATAGCTTTGTGTGTCAAACCTACCATTATCCCTCACATTTGCTTTTGCAAGATAGCAAAGGATGCTTGGGGATACACTTAGAACCTTATACAAGGGAAGAAATGAGGCTCATGTTACTTATCTTTGAGAAAAATTGGCGATTGAGAAATTGAACCAAGGAGATTCAATGGAAACATTTTTGACAAAGATGAAAGATCTGAAGGAGAGGTTGATTTTTGTTGATGAATTCTTGCCAAATAGTTCACTTATGCAAATTGTTCGTAATGGTCTCCTAGACTAATATTAGAGTTTTGTTTTTACTATTCATTTGCTGATGTACAAATATTTATTTACCTTTCCATTGATCTTGATATTTTTTTGTTTACTTTTGAGCTCCCTCGCTTCTTTGGATGATGGTCTACATTGAGCTCTATCAACAAGTGGTAAGCTTCCTCAATCCATGGGATCTTTGCCTTGCCTTTCTTCCATGCATATTAAAGTTGATTTGATGTAGGTCTGCCTCCACTCTGGGAGGGTTGTTTACTTGATTACGTTTTTCCACTAACAACCACGTTTTCTAATTCTCCATTTCCCTCTTGAAGTCCTTCCTTCATCATCTTCATTTCCCTACATAGATACATTTCTACAATACTAAGATAGAATCTCATAAAATCTAGCAACCCTTGATACCTTTTACTACTTTGTTGCTGGTTTTATAGCATCTAAACCACCATTTGTGATTGCATACCCTTTGAATATACATCTTTATGATCTATCATCAAGTTTTCTCCTTCACATGCTTGGTATTAACACATAGCAACTACAACCAAACATCCTCAATTGTGATAAGTCTAGCTCTCTATTATTGCAAGATTCAACGAGTGTTATAGTATGCATACCTAATAAAAGTTCCTTGTTCATGATGTATATAGGAGTGGTTTTTGAATCAAACCAAATGAAATCGGGCATTTTTATCTCCTTCATCATAGCCCTAGAACATTATGAAATGTACATATTATTCCTTTCTAGTATAACATTTTGTTGTGGTGCATGTGTACATTTGACTAGTTTCTTGATGCCATTTGACTCCTAGATATTAAAGAACTCATGGAAGAAGTACTATCCCCTCCATATCACCTTAAACATTTGATGTACCTATTAAAGTCCTTCTCTACAATAGCTTTGAGCTTCTTGAAGTAATAAAAAACATCCAATTTAATGCTTATGCTATATTGCAAAGCTATCATTGTGCAATCATCAATGAAGTTTACAAAATATCTATTACATCGATTTGACCTCTCCTTTGCTCACCCTCAAACATCTCTATGAAGTGGATATCACATACGTAATCTTCTTAGGCAACTTAGTTTTCTTACCCAATCAACAAGCTTAAAACAAGTTCTTGAGATTCTAATTGTGATAATTTCGTAATCCACTCAATAAGATCTTATTCATTTTTGTCAACCTTTAAGCACTAAAAGTATCATATGTTTTGTGTCAAAGGTCTAATTCTACTACCTTTCTACTTCCATACCTAAAGTGGGTTGTGTGATTGAAATATGGTTTCACATCCAATGTGAACAACATTCCCTCCTTTCTAATTTTTTCCACCAATTTTTAGCGTTCTTTAGGGTTTTCTACAAGACATCCCTTCGGCTTGAAATTGAACAACAATCCTTGCTCAACCATTTAGTGCATAGTACAAAGATTCTTTGTAAAATTGGTGACATGAAGAACATCTTTCAACCACTTAGCAATATGACAAACATGAAACATAGGATATGAGAGTATTAAAAAGATTCGTCCTTTTGTCGTGTCATCACGCATATGCAACATTGCTAATATGTTTTTATTCTCATTTGAAGTAGAAGCAAAGTTACCTTGCCCTTTGTATGATGAGTTGCTCTTGTCCCTTAGATAGCTATACCTTGCATGGTGCCCATTCGTTTGACATATGTAGCATCCATCCGAGTCATTGTGGTCATTAGTTTGATTGTTGCTTCCTCATAGTCCTCTAAACTTCCCTCTTCATCTTGATGAAGAAATCTGTCTCTTTGGATCTTGATTAAAATCTTTGTCTGTTCCTCTTCCTTGATCTCCTCTTCCTGTGCATTCATATCTTCCTCTACCTCTTCTACTACCTACATAAAGTGCTTAGGCTTCATAAGCCTTTTTGGTTGATCCTCTAATCTTCATCTCCACAATGAACATTAAGGCCATTTATTCCTTAATTTCAAAAGAATTATCATTCTCATATATACAGATGGTAAAAACCTTCCACTTCTCATCATCCCTAAGTGCATTTGATGTATATGCAACCAGGTCATCATCATCTATGTGAAAATATATAGATTCCAATGTGTCACTTACCTTCCCTGATCTTCAAATTGTAATAATTGATGTTGCGTACTAGGTGTCCTCCACTAGTTATTATTTTCATTTCTCAATTGTATCTTTATAGCTTTGGTGGATGTAGTGAATAGTCTCTCTAGGGTTTCCCACACTTATCATTGAAGTTTGTAGGTTCTAAATACTCCCTATCATTTCATTTTGATATGCTGATATAGGATGAAAATAACCCTCTTATGTCTCTCATTCCATTCTCTAAGGATACTCAATTTATGAGTTGGATTACCTCCCAATCAAGGTTTGGAATCTATTCTACTAAGAAGCTCCCATAGATCCTTGCCCATGAGAAAAGTAGACATTCTAAACCTCCATCAATGATAATTGTTCTTATCTAGCTTCTCAATTTAGGTCCTATATTCTAACATGATGCACTCTAAATATACTCTTCTAAGGCTTCTTTATGCAAAAAGAGTGATGAATGTTAAGAACCTCACCTCTCTACTTCAAAAATAGCAAAACAAATGGGTACAAATCTCTCTTGAGTTATATGTATGCCTTTTAACTAGAATCAATAGCTTCTCTATCGTCAGTGCCTTTAATAGCTCCTTCTAGTCTTCTTTGCCCTTGAACGCAAATCAATAGCTCCACTTTCTTCAAGGCCCTCAATAGCTCCTTCTAGTCTTATTGTCTTCTAGCTTTCTATCTATTGAAACTTCTTGGAAACCACTCACACGAGAATCTTCACCTTTCCTATGTAGCTTGAAGAATGATTGTCGTGACACTATGTTAAGAGATACATCTATTCATTGAGATTCCATGGGTCTCTATGCTCGTAAAAGTGAAACCAAGATCCTTTTCTCACCCAAACTATACGATGAGATCTTTTGAATGCAAGGTAGGTATCCCACTCAAAATGCTTGCTTCAACTCCTAGAAACAATGGCTCTAGGACATGTTACTCACTACCTTTACTAGACATGCACACAAGACCAATGTTCACTCTAGACTTGATTTCTCATTGAATATGATGAATTCAAACATTATCTTAAACAAAACTTTATAATAATATATTAGCTTTCTAGGAAGACAAAAATTACAAAAAAAGGTAACAACATAAATAGAAAACTGTCCTCAACACTTAGATCTACCTAGGTCCTAGAGAAAACGAAATAAAGTGTGACCTATGGTTATTCAAAGTTTAAGAAAATAGCAAGCAAGTAGGGGGCTTGGTTAATAGGGAGTCTACTAGCTTAATCAGAATCCAAAGGTGAAAAATAAAACACAAGATCGTTTCAAATGGAAGTAAATGTTTCATTTATATTAGTTGGAAAGGAGTTCCAAAAGGATAGGATGCTCTTTTCCTAGAAAATATGATTCATCACACCTAAGTCTTACAGATGATTGATTTAGAGTAATGAGGGGGACTCAAATTCATATTTGAATGCATGAATACTCATGCAGGAATCCTTGTTTTGTAAATCATCAAGTTTCCTTACTTTATATAGTCCATATGATTATAAGGTTGAAGCTTGATTTTCAACATTACACACTAAATTCATTTATATCATGGGATATGTTTTAGGTAGACTCATATTTGAATATATTCCGAAGGCATGTGTTTTTTTCTGTACACAAATGTATAGTTAATATCCATATGCATGGATGTATTCATGATTTGATATTGGATGGGATATGCGTTCAAGCCTATAATCAATTGTTCCAGATAATAAAATTTAGATTGGTATTTGAGATCACATTCAGATAGAGTCATTGATGCTAATATGAAGATATTGGATTTATTGAACATGGGAAGAGGCAAGACGTGGTTCTAATTATCTATACAAGACAATGGTGTGGATCCTTTTTAGGTTACCCATCTCGAGAGAATACTGATAAAGGAGTATGACCCGATCATTATGCATAGAACTTGGGGGATCATATATAAAGATGATTTGGGAAGAGAACGTGGAGTTACATTTCCAATGATTGAAGTAGTGTATGCTCCTCCATGTACATGTAGCATATTTTGTGGTTGACATTTAAGAGAGATGAGGGCTTAAATACGTATTATCATGAATAGAATATTTTTTATTTCTTTTAAACTACATTTTTGAAGGAAAACATGTCGTTGAAATCCGCAGAAGAATAATATATTTATGTACCTATAGATCATATTTTTGAAAGAAATAATACTAATCATGCTCTTGTCTGGACGATTTGTTGTTGGAGGACTTCATCGTGATGATGGATGCGATGTGGGGAATCGAAATTGGAGGATAGAGATAATGAGATCAAGGATTGAGTTGCAATGTCTTTGCAAGAACCCGCTTCTCCATCAATAGCATCAAGAATTCTCATCAATGTTGTTGATCGCGATATTGATTGAGAAGTCATTTCATTGCGATTGACAGTGAGATTGTATAATGGTATGATTATGATTGCAATAACTAACATGTAATTGAATGATTTTTATTGTTATCGTGATTGTGTTGTAGAATGAGAAGGAGAATGAAGTTGCGCGTGAGAATAAGAATGAGATTGAGAGAGCTCACGGGTGATTAGGTGGTTGAGGCTTCAGCTTGAAACTTCATATTCCAAAAGATACGTTTTCTCTCTAATTTCTTTCTTTTGGCATTCCCTGATTCCTTGTTGAAATTAAATCTTTTCTTCGTGTCGATCATCATTCTCAATGTCTTTCCCATAAATTCATGCTTGATTTCCAAGAGATTTGGAAGGAACATTAGACTACATCACATTGAGAGTGTCCAAATGTGATTGGGGTGCAATATGCTGCATTTCTTTTCATATTTAGTGTAGCTTATATTCTCTTTAACAATATAGATATTACAATTTTGGTCTCAGCTTTTCATATCTTTGATTTCATGGAGTCTTTGCCGAGATGCACAAATGAGGTCCGACTAAGATCTCACAAAAAAGCCAGTTCCTTGGATGCCTTTCTTCAAACAAAGTTATACTCATTAGTATATGGAGCTTTTCCCACTTACATAGGCTTCACAGTAGTCGATAACTACTACTTATATTGCTCATGGTTTCCACCTAGTGTAGAAAACCGGCAAATATAGTTATGTAGTTAACAAGAAGCACCAACTAGAAGCAAATAAATAAGGAGATTAAAAGGAGGTGCTCCACCTGAGTGCAACTCAGTTATTTGTTTTTAATCTTGCAATATCAAACATATCTAAGATTTTTATTTTGGAAATGTCGCAACGTTGATAAGCGAAGTGAAATACATATGAAGTAAGATGAATGTATTGAGCTTAGGATACAATAGATTGAAATTTAAGTTTTGATCTTTTTATTTATCGTCCTTGAGGATCACTTTGTACATAGACGTCCTTCACATATTTTATGGACCTCCTATTTCATACAAAAACATCATATGAAAATCTAATTGATTATCATCCACAAAGTCCATAGTAGAAACGTATAACGTCAAGGGATATGGCGCACCTCTTCTCCCTTATTTAGGTCTGGTAATACCCTCAACGATAATGGAAATTATTTTTCTCTATAAACAATCGATTTCGGGAAGATGGCAGTTCTAAATTGGTGTGGCACTTCCGTGAATAAAAGTTTACGTGGATCGAAATTCGTAAAGTTGACAGAATTTGTAGAACTTTGAGGTAGAACTGAAGGAAAACTACTGACAGAGGAGTCGTACATTAGCAAGGAAAATGCTACCGAGCTTTGACATTCCAATGCAGCTACTATGCATAATTGTGATAATAATAATTAAGATCGCGACCACAACATTTGATCTTCTTCTCTGTCATCGCGTCCCACGCTAGGTGGCTACGTTTCGTCCAGTCACAATCCATGCGTGCTGGGTTATTCTCCTCCAGTCATGGACACTTCATCAATCATGAGAAGGCTCATTCTGCTTGCACGTCGCCAAGTTACAAAATTGTCCACATTGCATGATACAATGATACACACTGATTTCAATGCAGTAAATGCAAATCGGGTAAAACTCCAATCGATTAGGTAGTTGCCTTGAATGTGGATTGAAGGAGATAAGCCCGAAATGTCTACAATGCTTTGAAATCATGACTGTACTTCTTTCATACACTCATATGAGTAGTACAAATTTTCTTCCATTCATATGAGTAGTACCGATCTCAAAATAATGTGCAAATATTCAGCTCATATATACGGGACAACGCGGAGTGAGTAGCACGTACAAATAAAGCGATACTAGTCTGCAACGTCCTGAAAGCGAAGCATTCTTCTTTCTTGTATGCTCAGGCTTGGAAATATCTTTTCTAGTTTTCCAAAAACTTACACAAATTAAAATAAGATGTACAATAAAGGTCACATGGAAAGCTGGGGAGGCTTTTTACAATTAGAAATGGATGTCCATCATCCCTTAACACATGAGAAGTATTTTGTGGGACTACAAAGCTACGACTTGATGTTTGTATTTGGGGGGGGGGGGGGGGGGGGGGACTTAACGTCTTTAATCGGGTCTTTTGCACCAGAGCCAGATTTTTCTAGTCATCGAGGGGAAGATGAATTCTGGATCTAGACTTCTGCAAGAACACTTTTTCATTCCTTTGCTTCTAGCGATTCCCAAGGAATTCAACTCACATCCATAGCAAAAAGGGATGGTGGGAATACGGAAACTTACTGAAACTCACTTCTCTAAACGTAAAAGATTTGGAATGTGTAGAAAAGTAGTCTCTCCTTGAGAATACCAAGAAGATGGTACAAAGGCTGTGTTCCATCTATCTGCATTTGAAAGAGGTGCCATCATCAAGAGTAGCTTTGCAAGCCCCACAGATAGTCTAAATGATACTGTAGAGAATAGCTTTGAGAGCTCTACAGGGAGACCAAGTGCGATTATAATTAATGCGCAATTCAAGAAAGTGTGATTAATGCGTCTTGATACGTCTCCTAAGCAACTGAAGCTCTACCAACACTTCTTAATGTTTGAATACAACATCCATCCTTCATTCAGCCTGTACATCCTGATCATGGAATCACTAGGCATCCATTTACACTAATTGGATGTGTGTGAAGCATGTCATTGAACATCGAATACATTTTCCATGTTTGGTTGGAGTCTATGGTTTAAACATACA
Organism: Ceratopteris richardii; assembly: GCA_020310875.1. Classification (NCBI taxonomy): domain Eukaryota; kingdom Viridiplantae; phylum Streptophyta; class Polypodiopsida; order Polypodiales; family Pteridaceae; genus Ceratopteris; species Ceratopteris richardii. The sequence continues at coordinate 83,365,779 of CM035427.1, read as the reverse complement.
GGTGACCGTATCCTTTGGAGACATCTAATCCACTGGACTTGACTGCGTTCGACCTAGCCTCACTTCAGACATGGATGATGAGCGTGAGGAAGAATAACGACAGCTAAAACACTGATTACTAGTGTAACATACACCGTTTCGTCCACAGCTTTTAAATACTTACTAGTGATAGAGGAGTCGTACATTAGCGGGAAAGACGCTCATTGAAACATGCGGCGAAACGTGCTACCAAGCTTTGAGATTCCAATGCGGCTACTATGCATAATTGTGATAACAATACTTAAGATCGCGACCACAACATTCGATTTTCTTCGCTATCATCGCTTCCCAGGCAATGCTTAAATTTGATGCCCGAGCCTAGGCATCACCAAAATTTGAGGGATGCCCTAGGGATAAAAATGGGCATCTTTAAAGATCATTCAAAAGCATGCTTCCAATGTATAGAACATTGTGTTGAAATCAAGACGGTTGACTAAACATGCTTTGGTTGTATGTAAACAATTTTCTACAATTTATGTTGTAAAAAAAAGGAAAATTTTTCCTTTTCTAAGGTTGCAACCTTTCAAAAGGAGCTCAATATGCAAGTGTGAGGCACTTCAAGCTTCAACTTTTAGTGGCATTTCGATGCCAAAAATGTGTTTAAAAGATATTTTGGGCACTCTTTTATTCAATACGAATGGGGACTGTTTAAGAAAGATGTTAACTTCATAGAAATAGTCATTCATTCTCATTGTATCACACATAGAAAAATCTATAACCTAGATTATAAATCATATCAACATAAATATGGAACATTGGCTCCATTTTTGGCAAATAACAACCAATGTGTGCCGTGGATTTGTGATATTCAAGAAGCAATTGATAATAAAACGTAATCCTCTTTAGAATTAAGAATTTCCAATCTTAATCATTTAGAACTTTAATATCTACTCACTACTTGGTCAATGCATGCCATTCACAATTACAGAGCATGGGGACTAAGCAACCTTCAAAATTCTTGAACAATTGCACAATAAATAAATAAATGATACATTGTCATATGCTATATGGTGAATCACAACTCATAATAAATAAATAAATGATACATTGTCATATGCTATATGGTGAATCACAACTTTATAATATATATATAAAATAGTCACTATGTAATATGAATGACCAGAATGGAAATTATGCAAGTTCTTATCCAACTTAGTAACATATAAATGTGGATTAGGAGAGTGGTAAAGACATGGAGAATGAGGATTCCAAGTGGTACAACAATGAGGTATCAATGTTCTCATTCAACTTAGGAAGAGGCAAGTTCAGTTTTGAAGTGTTTGGGCCAAATTCCATACCACAATACAAATTATTCACTAGAAATGTGGTCTAGAAAATTAGAAAAGAATACCCCTAAGGTCTATTTTTTGTAAAAATCATCAATGCTAAGGGTCCAAAATGTATATAGAAATAATAACTAGTGTGTTGCATGCCCAAATTCAAATCCTGCTATCAAGAGGTAGGAACATTGGTAGAATGATTACAACTACTCATAACTTTGGCATACACACACACACTCTCTCTCTCTATCTATATAATCAGGGATGCCTAGGTCTTGAACATGGGCATCCCTCAGGATGCCCAAACCTAAAAACTGGGCATCCTTTGATGCCCAAACCCCCCTTTGATGCCCATTTTGGGCATCAAATTTAAACATTGTTACCAGGACGCCGTAAGAGATCCACGAAATCTTGTGCTAGCTGGCTACGTTTCCTCCAGTCACAATCCATGCGTGCTGGCTAGTTCTCCTCCAGCCATGGAAACTCGATCAATGATGGGACGGCTCATTCTGCTTGCACGTAGCCAAGTTACAAAAATGTCCACATTGCATGATATAGTGATACACACTGATTTCAATGGAGTAAATCAAATCGTATAGATTGCCTTGAACGTGGAATGAAGGAGATAAGCCCGAAATGTCTACAGTGCTTTCAAATCATGACTGTACTTCTTTTATACATTCATATGAGTAGTACAACTTTTATTCCATTCATATGAGTAGTACATATTGTAAATAATGTGCATATATTCAGCTCATATATACGGGACAACGCGAAGTGAGTAGCCGGTTCAAATAAAACGATACTAGTCTGCAGCTTCCTGAGTCATGCTAGTCTACAACTACTTGTGAGCAAAGCGTCTTCTTTCTTGTACGCTGATGCTTAGAAATTTCTTTTTTATTTTCGCAAAAACTTACACAAACTAAAATAAGATTTACAATAAAGGTCTTATGGGAAGCTCGGGAGGCTTCTTACAATTACAAATGGATGCCCAAGATCCCTTAACAGATGATAATTATTTTTCCATGCTACATCGATCTACGTAGTCCAGGATCAGATTTTTCTAGTCATACAGGGGATCATGAATACGTAATCTACACTTTTGCAAAACTACTTATTCATTCCTTTGCTTCTACCGATTCCAGAAGAATTCAACTCACCACCATAGCAAAGGGATGCTGGAAATACTAACGCTTACTGAAATCTACTTCTCTAAGAGTAAACGATTGGCGGTGTGTAAAAAAGTAGTCTCTCCTTGAGGATACGAAGATGACGTTGCAAAGGCTCTGTTCCATCTATCTGTATTTGAAAGAGGTACCATTATCGAGAGTAGCTTTGCAGGCCCTATAGATAGTCTAAATGACACTGTAGAGAATAGCTTTGAAAGCTCTACAGGTAGACCAAATGCAATTATAATTAATGCATAACTCAAGAAAGTGTGATTTAAGCTTTTTGATACGTTTCCTAAGCAATTGAAGCTGTACCAATAATAGTTAATGTTTGAATAGAACATCTAAAGAAGTAGCACGCAGCTATGGCTGCTCAATTCTACAGGCATGGGACGATGACAGATAAAAACAGATCGACATCGCGGTGCGGTGGTGATAAGAAAATCTATCATTAAGTTAGGTCTTTGGTTTTTACATAACCATATGCCACATCATCTGATCTTGAATGCGTCTCTTTCCTTGTGTGTGGAGGAACATATTTCTCCTTCATAGTTTTCAACATGCGAGGCGTAACTATCTCATCATTAATATCTGAATGAGACATGCACGTATATTTTCCTTTCTCATTTCTTCTTGCATAGTCTTTTGCATTTTCACTCCATGATGTTTCAGGTGTAGGAAACTCATATGAGCCATATTCTTGACTTTCTTCATGGTCAAAATGTCTATGACTTGTTCCTTGCTCATCATGAACATTATGCATAGAATTATCCATATCATTCTCTATCACAAGCATGTCTTTGGGTTCATACCATGATGGATTTTCGTTGAATATAACATCTCTACTTACTATACATTCTTTTGTAATAGGATTATAACATATATATCCTTTCTTCTCTTCAGAGTATCCAACAAATATGCACTTTTCAATTTTTGTCTCAAACTTGTGTCTCAACTGACCAGCACATGCGCATAATAAATACTTCCAAACACTCATAAATAGCTCACATTTGGCTTATGCTTCCATAGCCTCTCATAAGGAGTGAGATCATGAACCATGCTTGTGGGAGCTCTATTTATAACATGCACAACCATATGAAAATCTTCTGCCCAAAACATATCTGGCATGTTCTTTTCATTCAAGATGGCTCTACCAACTTCATCAATCACACGATTTTTGCGTTCTGCAACACCATTTTGTTGTAGTGTGATCTACAAGAAACTTGCCTTCTGATTCCCTGATCACTAAGGTATTGATCAAACTCTCTTGACATATATTCTCCTCCTGAATCTAATCGTAGGCATTTTATATACATTTCCAACTACTTTTCAACCATATTTTTGAATCTCAGAAAGCACTCAAAAACTTCACTCTTATGCTTCAAGAAATAAATCCATGTACATCGGCTATAATCATCAACGAATATCAAAAAATATAGTGAGCCACCAACTCATTTTATTCTAACAGGTCCAACCACATAACTATGGATTAGGTCTAGAGGTCTCCTCCTGTGCAGTTCTCTTCTTGCAAACTTCATACATTGATGTTTTCCAAGGTGCATGCTTCACAAATTCTTTTAAAGTTTAAATGACCAAATCTTGGTGGTGCATGCACTAACATTTGCTTTTCCATAGACTTCAATTTTCTCAAATTGATATGAGCAATTTGTTTATGCCATAATTCAGCTATATCTGAGTATTCACTATTCTTGGCGTACATGTTCTCTCATAAAGGGGTGTACCCATGTCAAACGTGAAAAATCTACCCATCTTCTTTCCATGACCAAGTAATTTTCCTCTTTTTCTATACTTGAAATCATGAACAAAACAGCCATGTTTGTTTTAAATAACTTCCATGTCTTGATCCACTAGCTCACCAACAGAAACTAGGTTCTTTGTAATGCTAGGCACATGTAAGACATCAATTAATGTCTTTCTAACACCATTTCTTTGTATTAGTGGTACCCTCGCAACATCGTTAATCATGTGTAAGGTATCCTCACCATTTGCCACATACTTTGTAGTATTCAAAGCCTCTTTTGAATAAAACCAATGTCCTATGTTGGTCATGTGATTTGTGCAACCAAAGTCTATGTACTAGTTCATATCGTTTCAAGTTTTGACATACTATTCAACACATGCTCCATTGCAAACATATTATCTCTGCCATAGTCTCTATATGAAATTTGAGCAGAGAGATTTCCATGTGTTGTGTAATGGCTTCTACCTCTTCCTCTTTGACTATTCTGCTTATAGTAAGAATCTTTCTTGAAATGGCGATACTTGCAGCAATGGTAACGGTTCCCAGGTGCCTGTGATCTTCCTCTACCTCTCGAGTTTGATCTTCATCTACCTCTTGATATATCCATTGTGTTTACATTTCTAGAAGATGATCGTCCACGACTAGAGCCTCTTCCTCTATGCTGAAAGAATGCATGATCTTTCGAATTAGCACTTCTCGATGCATTCAAACCAAGTTTTACTTCTTCTATCATGCAAAGAGCTACTAGCTTGTCAAAATTTGGCATAATGCCTCTTACTGAGATAAAGGTATCTAAGCTCTTGTACTGCGGTCGTAGACCATTTAGCATAACTGATACCATATCATCATCTTTGACATTGCATTTTATGGAAGCTAAATCATCAATGATCTTTCTAATTTCAGCCACATAATCTATTATGGACCTATTTGCATGCCATATGCTATGCAATTTTTGCTTTAAGTGATTTTTTCTAGCTTTCGTAGATGTACCATATATCTTATGGAATATATCCCAAGCTTCTTTTGGTGTGCTAGCCTTCATAATATGTGGAATTAGGCTCTCTGATATACATATCAAAATACAATGGAGAACCTTTCTAGATTGTTTTTATCCATGTTTTATATTCCTTTTACTCTTCTGCATTCGAGTTCTCTGGCAACTCAGGGCACTCGTTCTCTCCATTCACTAGTCCCCAAAGACCTTTTCCCATCAAGAAATTTTCCATCCTATACAACCATATGTGATAATTATCTTTAGTAAACTCATCACCAACTATTTGTGCAATGTTATCACCCATTCTTGCAATTTAAGCACTTCTCTATGCAATTGCAATCTAGTGGTGAGGCCTAGAAAAAAGTTGGTAATATTTCGGCTATATTTCTAGATATATGCACCAAAAACTGAATGTTCACAAGTAATCTCAATGGTTTCCCTCTTGTTCTTAGCACTCCCTGCGTCTCTATGCACTTATATGCTCAATTTTTACCTCTCTGAAAAAATTTTGGCAGTCTCCTTTGTCCAAAGTGTATATGAGCCAAATCAATTATAGTGAATCCACTCCAAAAACCCAAACTCCGGAATTGAAAGAGTATACATGATGTCGCCTGCCACATGGAATTGAAAGGGAAAACTAAAATCAAATGTGTACCTCAGATGAATACATATTTTCTCTTAAAAATTCTGGACTTTCCTTAATTTAAGAGCCTCACTTGTTTGCAACCTCGACACTTTTGTTTGAAAAAAAAAAAAGATTTCTGCGGTCATCATCATAACGAAAGAGAACATGAGGTGAGGTTTAGCACAAGGCTACATTAAAATAAAGGCACCACTTGAACTCTCAATGTAAACCACTTCCTCCATTAGTTCCCATGCCATGACCCCTATCTTCAAGCCTTCTTTCAGTCAATTGTTGCTGTTGTTTCTTTTTACACAGATTAATTAATGAAATGGCCACGCTTCCAGTCAATTCATTAACCTATGCATCTTGAAATGGCCACATAGCTGCCACTACTGCGATGTCCTGATTACAAGAACTGTAATAGAGGTGCATGCACTGCTAGAAAGGCTGGAGCTTCAAATACTGCATGGACTCTGCATCTGTCATCGAACTAGCTCTGATGCCAACTAAAGAAGTAGCACGCAGTTATGGCTGCTCAATTCTACATACATGGGATGATGACAGATAAAAGCATATTGACATCACCGTGCAGCGGTGATAAAAAAAATCTATCATTACGTTAATTTTTTGGTTTTTACATAACCATATGCCATGTCATCAACATGCATCCTTCATTCAGCTTGTACATCCTGAACACGGAATCACTAGACATTCATATGCAATAATTGGAAGTGTGTCAAGCATGTCATTGAACATGAATACATTTTGCATCTTTGGTTCATATTCTTCCTCATGGACTTGGAATTACTAGTATCCTTTTCTAGCAGCTAGATGTATCTAAAGTATATCCATGAAATACATTGTGCAAGATTTGAACACAAAAAATGTGAGAGATTTCATGCATGCATACCTCATTGAAGCAATCTCATGTCTGGCAATTAAGCACCTAGGTTGTAAGATTGTGCGAAGAATTTTGATTACTAGTAGAGATGAGAAGGTAATTCTATCGTAGTTTATTTATGCATGCAAATGTCGAAGAACACAAACAAAAATTATATATTTATTCCTTTCGAGTCATTATCATTCTATGAATAATAGGGTATCTATAAGGCGCTATTGTAAGGATACGGTATTTTGCATAGTCATAAGGGATTCTTAATCTTCATGGTCATATCGGCTAAGTTATCCTTCAAAAATTTACTTTGTTGAATTCAAGACTCATCGATTCACCATATCAGGGAGACATATGCCTCCTTTCATACATTCATGGTTAATATTTCACAAAGGTATACTAGGCCAGAGTCTAAAATTATAATCTAGCTGGATGTATAATTGAATGGACCTACCATTGTTATCTAAATAGTTCTCTAACTTTCCAGAAATTGATTTTCCCAACACTTATTTGTTTATGAATAGTAACTCATCCTTATCTTGAAACTCGATTGGGATAATGGTTATGATAGGAAAATCTAAGTGTGTACATCTTGTGAAGAACTAAAAGCATTAGCACAAGCATGTTCTATATATATGACTCTCCTCCCAACCCTATGTCTCAATATATAGCTCTCTCAATGGACTTCCTTCTATTGGAGGTGGATACAAACCATCAACACGTTGGCCAAGTTCTTACATGTGTGTCAAGTGCCGTAGTTAACTGGAGTTAAGTGAATTGCATTTGCCCATGAGAATTTTCCCTATAGGAGAACAAAAAAATTGTGTGTGACTTTACATTTGTGTGAAGTAGCTAGATGCCTTTTTTAGAAGCTTAATTTATAACATTCTTCCCCCCTTGAGAAACATTTTTTCCTCAAAAATAGAGTTGGATAAACATTATAGGCATACCCTAGACCCCATGTTCTACTCTAGGAGTACATCTTTCATCTCTCTGCTCGGACTCACCTCATAATCCAAAAGAATAGAGAAGAATCTCATGTTTGTTCTGTGCACAAATGACTCGAAATAGTAAGTTTCTTTGAAGTTTGACAAAAATACCTCGTCCAAAGTAGGGAGTGAATAATATATACCTACTAGTTCTTGTGAATAACGTCTTTGGAAAAAATTGTAGGGTGTCTCTAGAGCCTTGCACCTCTTCATGCCTTATTTTGGAATCACAAATTGATTCCAAAGTTTAATTTCATCCATAATTTCATTCTTTAAAAGGTTATCGTAGTAGAAATGTGAATAATTAGAAGCATACGGACCACCACATGCTAGTGGGATTCCTTTACTTTCAAATGTATGCCTAAATAAGTAGCTCTCTATAAGTAACTACCTTCTACGGAAGGTGGAAACTAACCATCCAGGTGTAAGCCATGTAATTACATGTGCACCAAGTGTCCTAGTAAACTTGATTTGACTCAAGTGCATGCTTCTAGAAGGATCTAAAACTCTTGGGTAAAAATCCTTACCACGACTCGCGTATGAATTGTCCTCCTTCCATCCATATAACTAAAACACTAGGTCAAGAACTTTTCCTTGTTTAGAGAGCACATTCACCTATGCAAGTCTACCCTTGAGACTTCGGTTGTACACAAGAATAACAAAAGATTGTCCGATTGAGATCTGTTTGAACAATAAAAACCCCTGTCATAATCCTACTTAATAACATATAATGAAAATTATAAGCTTATGGATCACATTTCCTCGATTCACCTTACAGCTTACGGCTCAGCTTTTTATAAGCATTAGTATGTTATAAGCTTATGGCTCGCCTTTTCTCATGATAATGAAAATTATTTCTCTCCATAAACCATTGTTTTTGGGACGAAAACAGTCCTAACAGATTACGTAGCTGACTTGAATGTGGATTGAAGGAGATAAGTCCGAAATATACGGCGCTTTGGAATCATGAAACTGTATTTCTTTCTCACATTCGTATGAGTAGTGATGCTTTCAAAATATTGTGCATTCCTTCATTATGCTCATATACATGGGAGAACGGAAAGTAAGTAGCTTGCAAAAATAAAGCGAAACTGTTGGAGCAAGTCTATGACAAGCCTAAGTATTGGCTTGAGTCTCACAAAGTCTTAGAAGAAGCTTTAAAAAGAAGACTATGTAAAGTTCACTTGTGAACTACCTCTTGTAACTTTTGAAGAGTTTACTTAATATAAAAGTAAGAGAATCTTAAGTGGTTGAGTCCACTTGATCAAGAATGGAAAGAGGAGCCACAAATTCGTGATTTGTGGTAGGTAGAGAATCAAATCAATCATTGATTGATTGGAGAGTGATTGAGGGAAGTTAGCCTCCCAAACTCAACTATAAATAGATGGCAGTTTTAGTCGTGGTTAGAGAGACCTATGTGAAGACCTCCAAGAGCTGAGCTTTATGCCATATCAAGGTGTGATTACAAGGCACACACATGTATTAGTAAGTCATTGTATTGTACAAGCAATATACTTTCATTTTCATGATTATTTGAGTTCATGTTTCCATGTTCTTGTGAAGTGTACTACTCACTGCCATTACTCTCAGTTTTCTCAGTCAGCTTGCAGAGATGTTTTCTCTGAGCTTGGCGCATCATTTTCAGTGATTTAACTTGGTAAAGTTAGCGCTATAAGTCTACTATATGCTCACAAATTTTCATGTCATTTAGATGTTGTAATCTTCAGTTATGTTCATTTGAAGTTAACAGGGTCTGTTCATCTTCACTTCTCTGTCAGGTACCCGACTTTTTCACTCATCTTGTCAGAGCCATATCTCAGTGGTTACGTACCCAAATTCAGTGATTTAAAGCTTGTTGGATTTAACTTTTTGTCTAAAATAACCATACAAATTTTCATAATCATTGAATTTCTACATTCTGATTTATGTTGATTTCTCTGCTCACTGGTCTATTTCTGTAGCAGCCCGTGAAAATCGGGATGATGTCATCACTTGTTAAAACTCATTCTCAGTGTGTGGTTCATTATTTTTTATGAGATTACTCTTGAAAGTTATCTCTTTAAGTTATCTAGACTTTCCCAAGAGGAATTGAGCTAACTGCTACTGTGCTCAGAGAATTATGTAAAACACTCGACAGGTGTATGAACCAAGAATAGCAAGTTTTCACCTCTGAGCTAACTTTAACTTATCTGTTTTGATCTATCTTTTTGAGAGTGATCTTCCAAGGTACATAGGGTGTCTAATACATCCATTGGCAAGCTAAAAGGGCCCACCATATACTCCTGGAGTTCATTTGGCTGGTGTAGATCAAGGATTTTGCAACACCTCTTCATCTTCAAGCACATACCTATCCATCTCTTCACAGTGGTATCAGAGCAAGGTTGGACAACATGGCAGATGGATTTCCTTCATCAATTGACAAAATGGACAGAGGTAACTACTCAGCTTGGTCATTAAGAATGGAAGCTTATCTCCAAGGTAGAAGTTTATATGGTTATGTGGCTGGAGATGAAGTTATGCCAAGTTTCAGGAACAAAAGTCAACCGACACAAGAAGAGCAAGAAAGATTGAGCACATGGTGCTCCAAGGATGCACTTGCAAGGTCTTATCTCCTCAACTCTATCTCAGATTTTTTGTTGCCTCACATTAGAAGTTGTAAGACATCTCAGGAAGTGTGGGATGCACTTGAAGCTTTCTTTTCTTCAAGTACCAAAGCTAGGAAGCATCAACTATGGCTCGATTTCACAACTCTCAAGAAGGCTCCCAAACAAAATGTGACTGATTTTGTCATAAAGCTCAAGGACATAGCGGATCAGTTGGGAAGCATTGGAGAGGTAATAAATGAAGAGCAAACTGTAAGGCAGGTCATCAATGGCTTGAAGGCAGATGATAAGTGGGAAGAATTCACCACAGCTATGGATTTGTACATGGACATGCATGTACCTGATTTCAACACACTCATTGGACAACTACTTACTCAAGAGGCAAAGCTTATAAAAAATGGAGAAAGCTCTAAAGGTAATCAATCTTCAGCTTTATACACGGATAAAAGCAAGTCTAAAGATAACAAAGGAAAGGCAAAGAAAGTGGATGATGAAGCAGGTACATATCAAGCTAACTATGCAGGGAGAGGAAGACATGGCAGAGGTAGAGGAAGAGGAGGTAGACAAGGCAGGGGGAGATCCCAAGACTCCAACTCATGTTCTATTTGTGGATTAACTAATCATACAACTGAAAATTGCTTTAGGAATTCCAGGAATCAAAGAGGCAGAGGATACAATAGAGGAAGTTATGGCTACTCAAGAGGAAGGTTCAACAACTACCATGGCAACTACAACAACTACAATCATTCAAACTATCAAGGAGGCTACAAAGGAAGGAGAGACTACAATAACTACAAAGAAGACTCAAACAAAGAGGATTCATTATTGATCATGAACATGGCTATGCCACAAGGTAAATCTGATGAGCATGTTTTCTACATAGATTCAGGTTGTTCAAATCATGTGGCAAGAAATGTGGCACTCCTATCAGATTTAGAAGATCTAAGGAATAAGCATGAGGTACAAACATGAGATGATACAAAACATCCTGTGGAGAAAATAGGCAATGTCAAAGCACCTGATGGAAACATCAACCTACTCAGTAAGGTACTCTATGTCCCTACCATTACAAAGAATTTGATAAGTGTTGTGCAGATAGTAGAGAAAGGGTTGCAAGTCAGGTTCACAAAAGCAGGAGCATTTGTTGAAGATCGAAGTCAAGGATTCAGAAGAATTGCAAAAGGTGAAAAGACAGGTAGATTGTTCACATTTGAATTACAGGACACTAGAAACATTGCTCTCTTTAATTATGGTAGTCAGACACTCACAGAATTGGAAGTATGGCACAAAAGGTTAGCACATATATGCATGGAGATCTCTTGGAGTTGGTTCATACAGATGTATGGGGACCTAGCAAGGAAGCTTCAATATCAGGATCAAGGTATTATGTTTCCTTTATTGATGATTGCAGCAGATGGACTATCCTATTCTTTATGAAACACAAAGATGAAGTTTTTTCATGTTTCAAAAGATATTTGGCTCTTGTGGAGAATCAAACAGGTAAATCACTAAAAAGGCTAAGGTCAGATGGAGGGGGAGAATACTTCTCCCATGAGTTTGATTCTTTTCTTCAAGAAAGAGGAACCAAAAGAGAGGTAACTACAAGGTACACTCCTGAGCAAAATGGAGTGGCAAAAAGGAGGAATAGGACAATTGTTGAAGCTGCAAGGTCTATGTTAAATGAAAAACATTTACCTAATTACTTATGGGCTGAGGCTGTATCTACAGCCACTTACTTGATTAACAGGTTGCCTTCAAAATCCCTTGATGGGATGACTCCATATGAGGCTTGGAATGGAAGAACACCAAGCTTAGATCATTGTACAATTTTTGGATGTATTGCTTTTGCTCATGTTCCTTCACAGGTTAGAGGCAAGATGGATCCAAAGGCAGAAAGGTGTGTATTTATTGGATATGACAACAATCAAAAGGGCTACAGGTTATACAACCCTACCAACAAAAGATTCTTGGTAAGCAGAGATGTAGTTTTTGATGAGAACAATTCATGGTATGAAGATTCATGCAGGAAGGTCAGATTACCATATGATCTTCAAGAAGATTTTCCAAAGCTTGGTAGAGAACAATCAAAGATTGAAGAACAAGACACCTCAGAGGATGATGAAGAATCTCACATGGAAAAGATCAAAGCATGGAAGTCTAAAGGTAAAGCAAAATTGCAGGAACTTGGACATGAGGCAGAATCATCACATCATGGCCTAAAAAGATCTATGAGGGAAAAGAAAAAACCAGAAAGGTATGGGTTTAACACCTCATTAGTAACTAAACATTCTATCTACATAGCACATGACATAAACCAAGAGGAGCCATCATCATTTGAAGAGGCCAAAGCAAAATCAGAATGGAAGCATGCAATGAAGGAAGAGATTGAAGCACTTGAGGAAAACAACACTTGGGATTTGGTGCCCAAGACTTCATCCATGAAGGTAATAGGCTCAAGATGGGTCTATAAACTCAAGAAGAATTCTGATGGTTCAATTAACAGGTATAAGGCAAGGCTTGTAGCAGAAGGCTTTGCACAAACTCAAGGAATTGATTATGAGGAGACCTTGTCTCTTATGGCAAAGATGCCTACTATTAGGGTTTTGCTTAGTATTGCCTCTTCCAAGAATTGGAAGATACTTCAACTAGATGTAAAGAATGCATTCTTGAATGGTTGGATAACATAAGAGGTATATATGGCACAACCACCTGGTTTTGAGAACCAAGTTTATCCTGAATATGTGTGTAAACTTAACAAAGCATTGTATGGTCTCAAGCAAGCTCCAAGAGCTTGGAATTTCAGGCTTGTTTCATTCTTGCAGGACAAAGGCTTTCAACCAAGCAAGGCAGATCCTTCACTCTTTATTAAAAAGAGTAATTCCGAGGTCATCTACCTATGTGTATATGTAGATGATATTATATTGACAGGAAATGATGCAGATGGTATGAAGAAGATCAAAGATCAGATGAGAGAAGAGTTCAAGATAAGTGATTTGGGTTCACTTACCTACTTCCTAGGTTTGGAAGTTGTCTACAAAGATCATGGTTTGTTTCTCACTCAAAGAAAGTACATTAAGGACATGTTGGCAAAATTCAAGATGCAAGATTGTAAGATTGCAGGTACTCCAATGGAGGTCAATCACAAATTGAGCTCACATGAAGGTGAACTCATAGAGGACATCACATCATATCAAAGTCTAGTGGGTAGTCTCAACTATGCCACATTGACAAGAGTAGATATATGTTACAGTGTGAGTGTGCTAAGCCAATTTATGCACACACCAAGGAAACCACATATGAATGCTGCCAAAAGGATTCTCAAGTATCTCAAAGGAACCATAAATGAAGGACTTTATTATCCTTATGTATCTGATTTAGGTTTGAAGCTATTTTCTGATGCAGATTGGGCTGGCTCCAAGGAAGATAGAAGGAGCACTTCAGGTTATCTTACCTTTGCAGGTTCAAAGCTTATTTCATGGTCATCCAAGAAGCAACCCACAATTGCTCTCTCTTCTACTGAAGCTGAATATAGAGGTCTTGCCATAGCTACACAAGAAGCGATGTGGATGAAGACATTATTCAAAGATCTTGGATTGGAGTTTGGAACTCCGACTATTTTTGGTGACAATATGAGTTCTATTCACTTGGCTACTAATCCTATTTTTCATGCAAGGACTAAACATATTGAAGTTCATTATCACTATGTACGAGAGAAGGTTCTAAGAAAAGAGATTCAAATATCATATGTGTCCACTCATCAACAATGTGCAGATATTCTAACCAAAGCATTGGATGGTACAAAGCTTTGCAAATTCAAGGCTATGATTGGTTTGCAGGTAATCTTGGAAGATTGAAGACCTCAAGCATACTTGGCTTGAGGGGGAGCTGTTGGAGCAAGTCTATGACAAGCCTAAGTATTGGCTTGAGTCTCACAAAGTCTTAGAAGAAGCTTTAAAAAGAAGACTATGTAAAGTTCACTTGTGAACTACCTCTTGTAACTTTTGAAGAGTTTACTGAATGTAAAAGTAAGAGAATCTTAAGTGGTTGAGTCCACTTGATCAAGAATGGAAAGACGAGCCACGAACTCGTGATTTGTGGTAGGTAGAGAATCAAATCAATCATTGATTGATTGGAGAGTGATTGAGGGAAGTTAGCCTCCCAAACTCAACTATAAATAGATGGCAGTTTTAGTCGTGGTTAGAGAGACCTATGTGAAGACCTCCAAGAGCTGAGCTTTATGCCATATCAAGGTGTGATTACAAGGCACACACATGTATCAGTAATTCATTGTATTGTACAAGCAATATACTTTCATTTTCATGATTATTTGAGTTCATCTTTCCATGTTCTTGTGAAGTGTACTACTCACTGCCATTACTCTCAGTTTTCTCAGTCAGCTTGCAGAGATGTTTTCTCTGATCTTGGTGCATCATTTTCAGTGATTTCACTTGATAAAGTTAGCTCTATAAGTCTACTATATGCTCACAAATGTTCATGTCATTTGGATGTTGCAATCTTCAGTTATGTTCATTTGAAGTCAACAGGGTCTGTTCATCTGCACTTCTCTGTCAGGTACCCGACTTTTTCACTCATCTTGTCAGAGCCATTTCTCAGTGGTTACTTATCCAAATTCAGTGATTTAAATGTTGTTGGATTCCGCTTATTGTCTAGTATAATCATACAAATTTTCATCATCATTGATTTTCTACATTGTGAGTTATGTTGATTTCTCTGCTCACTAGTCTATTTCTGTAGCAACCCGTGAAAATCGGGATGATGCCATCACTTGTTAAAACTCATTCTCAGTGTGTGGTTCATTATTTTTTATGAGATTACTCTTGAAAGTTAGCTCTTTAAGTGGCCTAGACTTCCCCAAGCGGAATTGAGCTAATTGCTGCTTTGCTCAGAGAATTATGTAAAACACTGGATAGGTGTATGAACCAAGAATAGCAAGTTTTCACCTCTGAGCTAACTCCAACTTATCTGTTTTGATCTATCTTTTTGAGAGTGATCTTCCAAGGTACATAGGGTGTCTAATACATCCATTGGCAAGATAAAAGGGCCCACCATATACTCCTGGAGTTCATTTGGCTGGTGTAGATCAAGGATTTTGCAACACCTCTTCATCTTCAAGCACTTACCTATCCATCTCTTCACAGAAACTAGTCTACAACTTCTTGAGAGGCCTCTAATCCACAACTACTTGAGAATTAAACCTCATATTTCTTTTATGATTAGTGTTAGAAATTTCTTTTCTGTTTCCACAAAGAGTTAAACAAAATAAATTAATATTTTCAATAAAGGTTACATGAAGAGCTCAAGAGACTTCTTATAGTTACAAATGGATGTCCATGATCCTTTTACAGATGAGAATATTTTGTGGGAATACAAAGCTAGGAGTTGATGTTTGTCCTGGGAGGAGGGGAGGGGGCCTCAATCGGCAAAGAACATGCTTCGTCCGCGATTATATCCTGCGTATAAGCAACAGTACAAAGGGTTTGAACCTCCGAACTATGATTTAGAGGCGAACGATCTAACCACTATGTGAAGTGAACTTGATGATTCTGTTCCATGTTTTTTCTTCATATACTGATAGTCTGCTCCACATGGTGAAGAAATAGAGAGAAGTTAAGAGAGATAGAGGAAAAGAAAGAAAGAGAGGAAGAGATAGAGAGAGAAGAGAATATAGAGAGAGAAAGAGAAAGGTAGAGAGAAAGAAAGAGAAAGAGAAGGAGAAAGAGAGGGAAAGAGGAGAAGGAGAATGAAAGAAAGAGAAAGAAAAGAAGGAAAGAGAGAAAGAGAAGGATAAAGGGAAAGAAAGAAAAAGAGAAGAAGCAAAAAAGAGAGAGATAGAAAGAGAGAAGCCAAGAGAGATAGAGAAAAAGAAAGAGATGGAGAGAGAGAGAGAGAGAAAGAGGTGAAAAAAAGCGAGCTAGAGAGAAAGAGATAGAAAAAGAGAGGTAGAGGTAAAAAGATAAAATAATAGGAAGGAGAAAGAAATGGATGAACAAAGAGGAAGAGAAAAGATAAAAGTGAAGATTACACTGAAGATCACAAAAAGGGACATAACTCTCTCATATGATGTCCAAATTGGATGCTTCCACTTGCTATAGGAAGTAGCCTTCAAGGGCTTTTCAATGAATGGCTGAAATCTATAGTTGGATAATTAAAAACCACTTGTAGAGAGTATTTAATTCTCTGCATACGTCTTGAAGGTGGTATGCTGCCCACTCAACCGGTTCCAACAGGGGTGACTTACACAAAGTTCATGTTGTTGCTGCTCTTGACCACTCATGGTGCTATTAGTGGTACCGTTGCTGTTTCCTGAGTTTTGAGGAGGTGTTACTCGTACTTCGGAATCTGTATGATCAGACTGCTCACCTTCTGGCTCAAAAATAGCGTTGAGTCTTTTACTGATCTCCAAATCAAATAGCCTATCCTCCGCTTTGGTATCAAACGTAGACAAGCTTACCCCGAACAGTGGTGTACGTAATAAAGATCCACCAGGGGGTATCATACTATCACCGGAAAACTCTAAATTCCTCGCAACTCATACCGAACTTTCACTGAAACTTATAGAACTTTCACCAAAATAGGGTATACTTTCACCGGCAATGTTCTCTCTCTGTAACACAACTTTATCCCCGAAAAGGTTCAAATTCTGACCCGATGGTATCGCATCAATTGCGCACTGCGTCCCTATACACTCCGAAGTTACTGCACCTTCTTCAGATGTACCGGAATTATATCGGAATCTACCAAAATCTCATCATGTGTCACCGAACTGGTACCGGAATCACTGCTAACTGGCTCCGCTCCTTCGGCAACTGGCCTTAACCGGCCTGCACTTCTACTACCTAGGGGTGCCCCTAATAGATTTGGTACCGCCTAGGGATGCTGGTCTCTCCTATACTTCGGATAAGACTCGCCGGACTAAGTAACCGACATATATCACCTCTGCACCACTTGCCTTACGTACTGCTCCACCTTACTGATTATTCTAAATCCATTGCAATCTTCCCACAGATGGCGCCACTATTAAAAGTGCACTTTTTTGTCACAGACACTTTTAAGTTCTTTTCGGGTTCTTGGGGATGGTAGGGGTCTGATAAATCAGAGGCCTTGTATCTTATTTTCCCATTTAACTTATCAAACAAGTAGTAGCTTTTATCCAGTATAATCTCTTCTACACAGTATTACTGTTCATATTCCCGTTAGGCTCTTCATAGTATGCAACACAGAGAGTAATGATTACCATCGCACAGATTTAATATTGCCAACAAACATTACTGTGTTAATCAAACATTAATGTGATGCAACAAGGTAAAGAGATAATACTCAGAATTACCGAAATCTGCACTACAATGTCTCCAGAGGTCGCAAATCGCCCAGACAAACAGTCTAGCCATCCCGTCTCCTCTCTACCGAAGAACCACCCTAATGCCTTTTCATTAATTGATAAAAAGGGTACAACACTTCACTATGACCTTTTGGTACGTGCAGTATAGAAAAATATAAATTACATAATGCCAATCCGGCGCCTTACATAGTTTTGGGCACAAAGAAAAGGAAATTTTGAGTTTTCTTTATTAGTCTAAGGGCTTCAAGAAGATGACCCTGTACATTTCTAGAGTTGGTTCGAGGATTTCTCATAATTCCCTATTAGGTTATTAACGTTACTAGGATTATTCATACTCTCCCAAGTGGCCTTCAGCTCCCAAACCTTTCTTATACTCACTTAGGAGGTCAAAAATTCATTGAGGCATGCTTATACTTTCCAAAGAGCTCATCAACTCACCGATAAAGTTGTCAGATTTTCCCATTGTGCCAAAGATGTTATGGAAATTTCCCAATAATTTCTATGAAGTCACCTGAGATCACCAAGGGCATGTTATTCTTGCCTCTAAGTAACTAGAGTTCCCCATGATCGAGGTAGTTTTCAATAGATATTCGAGAATAAGAGTTAGTCAAACACATATCAAGATTCACTTCTATAGATTGTTTAGAATTAAAGCCTCTCCATCTTGAAGAATACCTCACATAAATATGGAGGATGAAGAAATAACAAACTAGAAACAAAGATCCACGACTCAATAGAGGTAGGAAGTGATTGCTAAAGAGAAGAAGGAACTGATTGCTCAAGGAAGGAAGACAAGAGGCCATTAAGGAGTAACGGAAGAAGAAAAGATAAGGAATAGAGGAGTCCAAATTGAGATATGAGGAGGAATACACTAAGGAAAAAGGTATCAATACTCCAAGAAGACATTTTGTGAAGAAGATAAGTCCACCAAAGGAAAATTCTACCATGCACAAGAAGAGGAACTTGTTTATATAATCATTAATGCTACTTTTTGGAGACTTCCATAAGGTATTCAATTCATTCTTGACTTGATTCTTTTTCCCCTTTGTGGAGGTGCATTACAATCTCTCTCAAAGCTCCCACACCTTCCTAGAGATTTCAATTATTGAATGTGACTAGTCATGCTAATGTGTTGAGATAAGATGAATATGAGAGAACTTGGAGAAGTGCGCAAGAGGTAGAAAAGTGAGTTCCCAAGTGATAAAGTTTGGTCCAACCAACTAGCATAGGACTACTTCTTGGGAGTTTAAAGAGTCAAATCAAACTTATATGCATTCCATTAATGCACTAAAATCCTATCTAATTTGGATTATCAAAGAGAGAGCATTGATACAATACAGCTAGGTTTGCACATGGACTAGCTCAAAAAACTCACTATCTTTGGATGAAACAGTCAACTTCAAATGTTCAGAGCAGCTAGCATGATTATAATTGGACACATTCCTTTTGGATGAATATTAATCATAGAGTTGAGTATCTAAAATGCACAATGTTATAAGTAATAAGAAAGATATGCTTATAGAATGAGCTTAACACTCAACAAAGGTACCCTAGATTTATTAGGCTGCACAAAGATAGACCCCGAGAGAGTCATATTCAGATTTTGCATTATCCACTAAACCAAAATCTCCAAAACTATGTACACAAATTAAGACACTAATATCTTTCGAAGGAATCATCATGAATCCAATTTAGATCTCTGTAGAGAGAGTAGTATAATCTATAGAATCATTGTTGTTGAAGAGGATGGTGTAGAGAAATGAAGCAACACAATGAAAACCCAAAAGTGTATGTATATTACTTAAACTATAATAAACAAGTGATTTGAAGTCTTTATATAGACTTTTCAAATGTTCTATGACTGGTTCAAGTGGTTTTTTAACTCAAATCAAGGCAGGATAGGTTGTTGGAGAAAATCCACTCACTTTGCTATAATCTAGGAAAAGAGAAGATCTAATTTGATCTAGTTTTTGGTGATCGATTGATTGATTGATTATAAAGCTCGACCACCTCAAATTCTGGATTTCAAGCTCTCCCTTTCTCCTTCTACAAGTGTAAAGGTCCAAGTTTTTATATTGATAAATGATGCATAAAAAATCCTTATGAAAATACTATTAAAATAAATATTGATGAAGAACCTCATCAAAGGATATCTTTGCTATATTCCACATCATGTTTTGATAAAGTAGAATAAATCCAGCTCAAGTGTAGTGTAAGCTTGACCTTCCAATAGCTCCCGCTCAAGCTAAAATATTCTTGATTAGTCATTCTCTAATATGTTTAATATGTGGGATTGATTTATATCTACAATGGATTTGTCCCATCAAGTTCCTTTGACATCATATCTGCTACTTGCTTTTTAATTGGAAAACAAAACATTTCAATATCTTTTTCCACGAGATTTTCTTTGATGAAGTGGTAATGAGTCTCTATGTGTTTTGTTTTTCATGGAAAATAGCATTTTCTACTAAGTGCATAGAACTTATATTATCTCCAAATATGTGAGGTTTAGAGCTCACAAGTCCCAATTCTAAGTACAATTTTGTTAACCATACTTCCTTTTGAAATGTTATGGTCAAACCTGTATAGTCTACTTCTGCAAAGGATAAAGGAACCATTTGTTGTTTCTCAAAACTCCATTACACTAGATTTAAACCACAAATGCTAAGTAAAAAGAGATACTTCTTTTACGACCCTTAGATCCTAGCCAATATGCATTTGAATAGATTTTTATATCCAAATCCAAAGAGTAAAGATAGAATATACCTTCACTAATTGTTCCCTTGAGCTGCTTAAGCACTCTCGTAGCTCCATCCATGTATGTTCTTCTTGGTGAGTGCATGAATTGGCTTGGTACTCCTATACTATATGAGATATCTGCCCTTGTGTGAGAAGCATATATCAAGCTACCTACCAAGCTTTGATAGTCTTTCATCTCTTCTATTTTCTCAGCTTCATAAACACTAAGTTTATGATGCATTTCCAAAGGTGTACATTTCCAAAGGTGTACCTGCAAGTTTAGTGTTCTCTATTTTGAGCTTCCAAAGAAGATCATGAATGTATCTCCTCTAAGGCAAATACATTCCTTCATTTGTATATATGACATGCATACCTAGGAAGAATGTGAGCTCACCTACATCAATGACTTTGAACTCCTCTTGCATATGCTTTTTAATCCTTTGTATGTCATTCAAGTCATCACTTGTCACAATAATGTAATCTACACATACACACAAATAGATAACTTCATTCTAATCCTTCTTAATGAACAAACAAGGGTCTGCATTCCTTGACCTGAAACCTTGATCTTGAAGAAAGGTTACCAATCTGAAATTCCAAGCTCCAGAGCTTGTTATAATGCATACAATGTTTTTTTGAGTCTGCATACATAAGATGTATAATCAGGATTTAAAAATCCTTGGAGTTATGACACGTGTATGTCTTCCTTTATCAAGCCATTGAGAAATGAATTTTTTCACATCTAGTTGATGTAGTCTTCAATTTCGTGCAGCAGTTCCACTTAGCAATGTCTTGATTGTGATCATCTTTGCAACTAGTGAGAAGGTCTGCTCATAGTCTATACCATTATTTTGAGCACATCCTTTGGCTATTAATGTGTCTTTGTACCTACAAAATTGATCCATTTGAATTTCTTTATAGCTTATAGACCCATTGGAAATCTATTGCCTTATTATTAGCTTGCATTGGAACCAATGCCCAAGTGTCCATTTCTTAAAATGCTTCTATCTCCTCTTTCACTGCTTTTTCCCAATCAAGGTTATCTTTTGCTTCTTCATCTCTTCAAGGTTCTTCTGAACTTGAATGTTTTGACCAAGTAAACTGAATGCTTTTTTAACAGCAAGAGTAGAATCATATGCATACCTTTCATATCGGGTTCTTTCTCTCGTTGGCCTTCTAGGAGTATGCTTGGAGCATTCTCCAATTTCTTGCATTTTAGCCTTTCCTTTTGATTTCCATAGCTTCTAATCCTTTTCACTTTCATCTTGGTCATCATTTGTATCAATCTTGGATCCTAGACCTATGCATTAAGAGACCGCTGAAAAAAAAATTTGAAGTTTGACATAGTTGTAAACTCGTGGTACATCGGAGCAGTGTAAATCATGCTTGGTACCTAATGGATAGAAATCACAATCAAGACCATATGGTATTTGCAAAGAGAGTTGAAAAACAAGTTTTAACCTTAGTCTAATTTGGACTATCAAATGGATGTCACTTGGAGCCCCATAAAGCAAACATTCAAGGATATGAAATCACGAATTAAACTTGAATTTGAATCCTCCCTCAAGAGCCAAAATTTGAATCACACTTAGGTGTCCGTAATTGCCTATAGTCTAGGAAAATTAATTTCTAACTTCTAGGGAATCATTTTGTCTCTATATCTACACCCTCAACTTTGAGGTTGAGAGCTCCTGCATATGTGTGGGATCCTAGATAGTTTTGAATCAAGTTGGTAGGCACCAAGGCTAAGCTATCCCCCTAGTTGCTTGCTTGGGTGAGTTTGAATAAGGTTTTGTGTAGCCATAGCTAACACAAAAAATTCTTTGCGAGCTCTATAGATTGCTTTGAGTGTTGAAAATTGTTCATTAGTCATATCTCAATTAGTTCTCTTCATTCGGCAAGAAGCTATGAGAAGTTGTTAACTCTCTACTTTAATAAATGATGGGTTTATGAAATTGATTCATAAAAAAAAGTCCCAAGGATGACCTTACGAATGGGAGACGTATTTCTTGTCTCACTTCTATCTATAGAATACTTGTTTCCTCCTTAGCAAGAATACGCAGCCGAATTATGGATAAAATCCTTCTACATGAACAAAACCGTTTTTACAAGAGGTACATTTTGTTTGGATGTTATCATTTCTATTTAGGATGTAGTGGACTAACCAACATTTATTCTTCATTAAGGTTGATTTCAACAAAGCTTATGATCGACGAGACTGAAATTTCATTCTTCCATCTCTTCAAGATATAGGTGCTAGAAAAAGGTTCATGTAGTCTATGAGTACCCTTTCTCCCAATGCAAAATCTAGGATTTCCATCAATGGTCACCTCTCTGTTCCATTGAAACACATAAGATCCATGAGACAAAGATACCCCTTAGGTCCCTTCCTTTTTTCTACCATCATTGATGCCCTTGGGTGGTTGACTAGAGATCTTATGACTAATGGGTCTATTCATGGTTTACATATCCCTGGATCTCCTTCCCAACTCGGATTGAACATGGTTTGTAATGATACTAACATGATTATGAAATTTAAATCTTATTCAGTTGATAACTTCATGAACTTCTTGAATAGATTTTGGCTTGCTATTGGTTCTATAGTTAACCATGAGAAGACTACTTTTGACTCTTCTACCAATTACATTCCTCAATGCATTTCATCTTTATAATTGTTAAATAGTTCAAGAGGACACGATTTAGATATTTCTTGGTATTCCCATGTCATTGAATATTAAGTATTACCAAAGGTGGGATGGGGTATTAAATAAGTTCAAAAGTAAAAGTTATAAGTGAACTCGCTTGCACATAACCTGTCTCACAAAATTTATGTTGTGAATCATTTCATTTTTTCTTCATTTATATATTTTCTTTCATATTGGATGCTTAGTAAAAGGTAGATGTTAGAGGTTGCTTCTTTAGCAAGAAGATTACTTTGGGTGGCTCAGCTCAGAGGACCAAAATTCCTAAGATGGCGTGGAACATTTTGTACACAAAAAGACAGGAAGGAGGTTTCTGCATCCTCTACCTTGCTAGAATGGCCACTATTATGTTTCCAAAATGGATTTTAAGGTCCACCTTATTTGATTACTTCTAGGCCTCTCTCATCAAGAGAAAATGTTGTAATTTTCACATTCAGGGGTATAAAGCTTGGAATAATAAGCAATTTCGACATTATCACTTCCACCTCTTATTTTGTTTCAACAGGTAGCAAGCTCATTAGTGATGCTTGGAATGATTGAACAAAGGTAAAAAAACAATTATAATGCGAATTATAAGTTCTCTTCTAGCTCGTCTTTTCTCCTTGAGGGTTCTATCTAGATTGGATGGATAGGTCATTCGACAAATCATAATATCAATACTAGAGAAAACAAATTCAAAATATTGATCTCATTCTTCGATAAATTTCTTCTCCAATGGTCAGCCCATGTTTGACCAAGATATCATGAACACTAATTATTTTTCTCTTTGTTGTGAACAGGTTATGGTGGATAGGAAGAAAGCCATAATTCATTTGTAGAAGGGGTGTTCTCAACAAAGATAGAAGGACTGCACTTAGGTGCCTGCTCATATGTAGAAGCAATTCAAAAGGCACTTATACTTCCTTAATTGTCATTAGTGATAAACAACATAACAAATGGTCGATTCATTGGAGCACAAGATAATAGAAGTACGAGTTCTATAGCACTTGGGCTTTTCCCTCCTCGAGCATACATTCAACCCTTTAGTGGCTCATTCTTCATAAAGGGGTCTGTATTGAGAGCAAAGCAAGAAAAATGCATATTGATACCGAAAGTTATGCATGTTTGTGTGAGTGTGGAAGATCTTTCCCACTTGTTCAAGGTACCGCTGGCCAAGTTACATCACGGAAACCCTTTATTGGATTTTAAGATTTTGACTCTCCTATTGGAACGAAATGCGCAGCAGAAGTTTGGGCCCAACTTCCAAGTATCTTTCATCTCACTCGACATGATGTAGTATGACGTTCGCTACAGTTCACCTTCATCGTAGGATAAATACAAAGTCTTATTGTCGCATTGTGCTGCGCACGTATGGAATCTCTGTGGAAAAGCTCTCTGCGAGGCACTTTTCAACATAAGTCCATGCGGTATCTTATGTAGACCATGCGGTATCTTGAACTTTCCAACTTAAGTCCGCATATTGCATTTTTCTTTCGGGAAGTTTTCTTTCTGTTTTAAAAAGGAAGCTAGGCAATAGTTATTCTTTCAAACTTTAAGTAATAAAGAAAACAATTTTAGAACTGAATGGCCTAGCATTCATGGTACCCCAAATCCCACAAAGCAAAGATTTTTTAAAAACTTGCTATGAAGTTGATAACCCTTTCATCCCCTTTTGGGGGACCCAGTTGATTTTAATCTTGTTGCTCTCAAGACAAAACACTCTGCGATGTTTAAAAGGCACAAGCTTCTCACAAATGGAAATTTTCTTGCTTAATAGAGAATGAAATTTTTTGATCCACTATTCTTTAAGAGGGCTATCAAGTTGGCGGTAGACCTCTCTTGCTAGAGTTTTGAGAGGATCTAACCTCTCATAGCATTCCACAATGGTGAGGAACATTTGATTGCTTCACCCAATAATGCTTGATTCTAGTTTATTTGCCCCTCGAGTAACATGATAAACTGTTTCAACTTGTTCTAAATCCTGCATAGGGAGAAAAATAAGCTTGAACCTCTCAAAGTCATTTGATAGGGGGACAGCAAAAAGAGTGAGAATATCGAGTCCCTTCCACCTAGGAAGGCTCACAAGCCTAAGGGCAATCCTCTTTCTATCAATTTGGACCAACATGCATCCCAGTTTCTCCACACTTTAATTAACCATTTGGCTATCAGGTTATTTATTCCTTCAATGTCTAAAATGATCAAACAACCTTGATCTTTTTGGCTTATGCAAGTATCCCATTTCCTTTTGAGGACACCCATTCTATAATGATGTCCCATCTAGAGAAAGTTTGTGGAAGTTCTTTCTAATTTGATAATCATTTGGTCCTTCAGTCCCTACCAAGAGAGAAAGTAAATAATGAAAGAAAGCAGGAACATGTGAACCATCATAGATCAACCCAGGAGGTTGGTCTACATAACTTTTAAGCATGCCAACTTGTTCATGAGCTTTGAGAAAGCCTAGTTCCATCTCTCCATCGAAAGGTTGAATCCCACTGGAATACCTAACAGGTGGAAGAAATTTCCCCTTATGATCAATTTATAGCCATGGTCAACAAAACTTTGAGGTGGTTGCCCAATTACAATTCTAAAAGTGATTTTTTAGTGCTTTATTTTAGAGTTCTAGTTTTAGTCAATGTGTCTAGGCAACAGGAAAAAGCTATCAATGCCAGCCAAATCATTATGTGGACAAGCATTTGTGTCATCGACAAAGATTCTCATGATCATATGTTCTTGATAAAGGGGAAGAATGACAGCTTTAATAAGACATGAACATGCATGATGTCTAACAAGCTAGTTGAGACCATCATTAACAATTGCAAAGAGTGTTGAAATAAAAGCTTTAACCTTAGTCTAAGTTGTACTATCAGATGAATGCCACTTGGATCCTCTTAAAGAAAGCATTTAAAAACGAGAAATAAAGAATCAAGAAATCACGAATCAAGTCTTTAATAAAAATATTCACTATCAATAGGCTTATAATAATTATTACCCCCTTCTCCTTTGAAAAAATCTATCATCAGAGTTGGGAGAATGCATAATGTGTTCCATAATCATCAAAATTAACGCATGTCAAATTTTCGACTGGGTATGTGTACAACATAAATAGATTTTCGTTTCTACAATGATTCTTTAATAATTTTGGTCTGTTATTCAGGTTGATCTTCAAAAGCGCCATCTTGATTCAGCTAATGCTTTTTTGGTACTACACGACCACAATAAAGTACATATCTCTTAAGTAAATTGACATGCAATATATGATCCACACTTCGGTGTTCCGCTATTCCTCTGAATTCTTTTTTGTTCGATAAATGACAAATCAAGTCATATTCCCTTAACGATTGTTTGATGATTCTCTCCATTTTTTCATTCGATCCGCATCGCACATTGAAGAAAACTATTAAAACTATTGATTTCATGAGAGTGGTCCTTTCTAGACCAGCAAAGCAGCATTTCTTCTGCATGTGGGCTCGGAGTTAATAATCCAGCTCGACGAGTGTGCATATAAATGGAAACCGTCTCCGCGTTACGTTTGTCCTCATGCATGTTCTCTGAAAGTCACCTCTACGAGTTCGAGTCCTTACGACCATCTATTTCAGTGATCGTTGCAGAGGCCGAATTGTGCTTACATAAACTAGGATTGTGGACCGAATGCGATCCCCAGTGACGCCATGTACCATGTCTTCCATGTCTTTGAGCAGTACGATCCAATGAAGAATAACACTTCCATGTTGATCGTCTCGTCAAAACTTCTCCTCTGTCTACATGTTGATCATCTCGCTGTCAAAAAGGTGTAGGTTATGAATAATCAATTTGCACAATAGGTTTTCTCTTCCTTACCTAGGCCTTTGCAAGCTGGCTAAAGTGTACAATTCTCTCACAAGTAGATTGATCACAAGAAAACAATGAGTATGAAGAGAAAATCCAAGATAGTACATGAGCCATGATATCAGTCTTGTCACGATTCTATTCATATATACAATCAATTGGGTTCTTCTAACTCTTGCATTTATTCAGACGAAAAGCAGACCTTTAATATTCGAGTCATGCATGTAATGTTGAGATTTGAGGAAAGTAGTTGGCTATTGATAGAAGGGCAACAAATGTACGCCAAGCAGAGCTGCCTGTTTATCGGTCCTCCATCACTGTCTTCGCACCGCGAAGATCTGCAATATATTAGTTACTAGATTGTGAGTCTGGGAGACGCGGCCAAGTTTCAGCTGGCAACAGCGAAAAAAATTTCTTAAATACATGATGTTCCATGAGTAAAACCCTTTATTGGAGTTCTGGATTCGAGTCTGATCTTAGAATGATGGGACAAAGGAATACTGGGAATGAAATGCGGAGCAGAATTATGGGTCCAACGTCGATGTATCTTTCATCTCACTCGACATGACGGATTATGAGGTTGGCTACAGTACAGCTTCAGCACTTCATAACGACGGACTTTTAATGTCACACCGTGCATCTGGAATCTCTGTGGAAAAGCTCTCTGTGAATAGACTCCTTTAAACTCATGTAGGCCAAGTGGTATCTTGAACTCTTCCATATAAGTTCTCACCTTGCATTTTTTTTTTTTGGACCTTTTTCTTTTCTGAAATAAAATTAAGAACTGATTAAGGAGAAAGAAATCTACTTTTGGCCGTAGAAAGATACATGTTCCTCATTGTTAGTTTCTTGTAGAAGAAGAATCATTCTCATCAATCACGTATGTCATTCTGCATTCGAATTTGAACTGAAAAACATGATGTAAAAAAATGTTAAGAAAGAGATTATAAAAAATTGTTATCTCAAATTTTTGTCTACATGAATATATAACTTAAGAGTGCATTTCTAGCATTATCTACACAGTATATAGGAAAAAGTCTGTAATAAAGATATTCCATATCAAGAGGCGTATAATTATTCTTCCCCCTTTCAAGAAATCTATCATCAGCGTTGAAAAGAAGGATAACGTTCTAGAAAATCACAAAAATCAATGCATATCGACTTTTTTATTCGGTATCTATGCAACTGAAGTAGATTTTGTACTACATAATGATTCTTTTATAATTTTGTTCTCTTATCTAGTATTATTTAGGTTGAAGTTAAGAAGAGACACCCGGATTCAGCTTATACTTTTGTTTTTCGATAAATGGAAGTTGGGCCCTGGCCTTCTTTTTGGGTCTTCAATTAAAAAGATGAACAAGATACAAATGAATGGGACTAGTGCCCTTGGGACCCCTCAAATCCCACAATGCAGGGGCAAAACATCGGGAATTAAAGAGTGCTACAAAAGATGCTAAGAGCCCTCTCATCCCTCGCATGCAGGGCCTAATTGGGTTAAGCTTGTTGTGGTCGATGAGAAACACTTTGTGATGCCTAAAGGGTAGGGTCATCCCCCTCGTGTGAGGCCCAATTAGGTTTAAGCTTGTTGTTCTCTATGACAAACACTTTATGATGCCTAAAGCATGGGGATCTCTTAGATTTGGAGATTTTTTGGCCAAGGACTTACAAAGTCTTCTTGATCGACTAGTCTTTAGGAGAGTGTCCAAAATTGTAGGCACACGGTTCCCTCCAAATCTTTCCGAGGGTTTCCCCTCTTATAGCATTCCATAGTGCCGTTGAGGAGCTGATTGCTTCACCTAGAAGGGCTTGCTTCCAGCTAATTTGTTCTTGTAGTCTCAAAATCTTCCCAACTGTCCACTAGAGCAGGAGAGACTTAGGACACATGAAGAATATGTGACCTAAATCCTCAATGGCACGGCTCCAATGTCTACACCATGTCTGAGCCCCACAAATTTTTCTAGCCGTTAAATTTGTCTTCATACCACGGTGGAGAATTTGCCACATGAGAACCAACTTTTTGGTCTCAATGAGGGGATACCAAATAGAAAAAATGAACTACAAATCCAAGCATAGCCTTGTCCACATCAAGCACCACTTCTTATTGAGTGTGATATGATAGTCCGTGTTCACCTTGATTCTAGGAATTTTTTGACAAGCAGTTGCCATTGTGTCAAATAAGACCCTCATGGCATGGTGGATATCGCCCAATGAGGAGTCTTATTTTTTATCATTCCCAAGTGATACCTCTTCTCTAGAGGAGAGTCCATTCTTCATAGTTCACTCTTATATGAGGGTCTATGTCCTCAAAGCTGATCCACTAGCTAGTTTCGTATTTCAAGAGGTGTTTCCATTGTCTGAAACCCTTGTTCCAAAGCCTCTTACCATTTTGAGGTTCCAAGAAGCCATGCCCCTGATGCCCATGATCTAAAATGAGATTGAGTCATGTTGTCAGATACTGGCGATATTTCCAATCTTCTCTGATTCTCACAAATTCTTTGAACTTGTTCCAACTCTTCCATAGAGAGCACACAAGACTTGAGCCTTCTCGGGAGATCAAAATCGGCGAGAATAATGTTGGTGCAATTCAAGCCTTCACAATTTGGCTTGGATTACTTCATGAAGACAACTCTTGAAGGAAGGATCATAGGAACTTATGCTTATAAGTTCTTACCATTTTTACTCCTTGTAAAAGTCTAAGTGACTTGGCATTTTTATGTAATCACTTACCTAATAGATTCGTGGAATTAGATGGTATGAGTTGAGAGAATATCTCCCTACTTTTAGATGACTGATTATAGGGAGCCTTAGATTTCAATTTAAAATTCAAATCTACCTCCAACTCATATAAAAGTGAGAAGAAAACTCGTGGTCTAGGAGTGTACATCCGAGATTCATTTACACTATCATTGAGTGTGTGTGAGTGCTACACCATAGCCCACAACACTCAAACTCATTAGGCTACACTTATGATGCCAATGAGGTTGTACATCATTGTGAATTAATACAAGTCTTTACATTCATCAACTCTGTGTTCTCTGAGTGTACTACTTCAAGTCTGTCAACTTCAAAGAGGCATATCTCAGTGCCTACTCCACCAAATCAAGTGATTCAAAGCTTGGTAGATTCAGCTGAAAGCATACTACAAGCATACATAGTTTGCAGCAACTTGGTTCAGCCAATTTCGAGAAATTGCGGTCGAAGTGCTCACTGGTATTTGTCTGCATACTTCTTAAAAAGTCGGGGATGTCCATAATTTTGCTAAAGTGATTTCTCTGAGTATAGTTTATCATTTTATCTCATTCCACCTGCAAATGGTAGCTTACTAAGCTAATAGAATACCTCTAGAAGGAATTTTGCCAACTGTAAGTGTACTGGTCATACTGAGCATAACTCTGAGCAGGTGTCAATACCAAAATAGCAAGTTTTCTTGGATTTGTGAAGTATCAAGTAGTCTGTTTTGATTTGATTACTACACACATCATTTGCAAAGTACATATATGATCTCTTGGTATCATTTGGAAGCTAAGGTTGTCTACTAATCATATCTGGAGTCACTGAGGGCTGGTGCAAAGCAGGATTAGCAGCACCTACTCAATCTTCTAGAGGATCCATCCATCTTTCCCAACAGTGGTATCAGAGCAAACAAGGTAACATGGGAGATGGTTTTCCTTCATTCATTGATAAATTGGACAGGAAAAATTATCAAGCGTAGTCTTTGAGGATGAAGACTTATCTACAAGGAAGAAGTCTATTTGGATTCATCTAAGGAGATGAGGAATCACCCTCATTCAAAGCAAGGGGTCTACCCACCAAGGAAGAACAAGAAAGGCTTAATACATGGTGTGCAAAAGATGCATTGGCAAGGTCTTATCTTCTTAACTCTATATCTCATTTCCTTTTACCTCACATTAGGAAATGTAAGACTTCCCAAGAAACTTGGGAAACCTTGTCATCATACTTTTCATCTAATACAAGGGCCAGGAAGAATCAATTGTGGATTGAATTCACAACCCTTAGGAAGCAACCAAAGTAATCAGTCTCAGAATTTGTGACCAAGATTAAGGATGTGGCAGACCAATTAGCAAGGATAGGAGAGGAGATTGAAGAGGAACAAATAGTAAGGCAAGTAACCAATGGACTAAAGGCAGATGATAAGTGGGAAAGCTTCACCACTGCATTGGATCTCTACATGGACATACATACCCCAGATCTCACAACTCTGATGGGCCAACTATTCACACATGAAGCAAAGTTCACAAAGGTTGGAGATACATCTAAAGGTAACACTCCTTCTGCCCTATATACTGATAAAAAGATTAAAGACAAAGGTAAAGGAAAAAGGCAAGAAGATGAAGGTTCTACCTCCCAAGCCAACTATGCAGGGAGAGGTAGATCTTCAAGAGGCAGGGGCAAAGGAGGTAAGCAAGATAGGGGGAGACCCTACAAATCATCACCATGTAACATTTCTGGACTGTCTAATCACACCACAGATGAGTGCTACAAAAACTACAAAAATCAGAGAGGAAGAGGCTATCAAAGAGGTGGATACTCTCAAGGCAGAGGAAGGTTCAACCAACACCAAGGCTACAATGGCTACAACAATAACTACAACAACAACTAAAACAACAACCATAATGGTAACTACCAAGGAGGATTCAGAAATAGGAAAGACTACAACAACTACACAGAGGAGCAAGTTGACTCCCTATTGATCATGAATATGACTTCCAAGTCAGGTATCAATGATGATCATCTGTTTTATATTGATTCAGGGTGTTCTAATCATGTAGCTGGCAATGTGGCCCTACTCTCTAATCTTGAGGAACCCAAGGGCAAACATCAAGTACAGACAGGTGATGATACTAAGCATTCTGTAGTAAAGATTGGAAATGTAAAAACTTGTGATGGTAACCAGAACCTATTGAGCAGGGTACTTTATGTACCAACTATTACCAAAAACTTAATGAGTGTTGGTCAGATTGTGGAGAAAGGTTTGCAGGTCAGATTCACTCAACATGGAGCATATGTGGAGGACCCAAGACATGGATTCAAAAGGATAGCCAAGGGAGAAAAATCAGGTAGATTATTTACCTTTGAATTAGAAGACACAAAGAATATTGCTTTGTATAGCTACAAGGACCACACACTTTCAGAACTTGAAATGTGGCACAAGAGACTAGGGCACATAGGTGAAAGGACCTTGAAGCAAATGAGCAGAGATCAATGTGTGCTTGGGATACCTAATGTATCCAAGCAACACATGATTTAAAAGTATGGTGCTTGTGAATTTGGTAAGTCTCACATGTTACCTTATACAAGGAAAGGTTTTATGCATGAAGACTACCTAGACTTGGTGCACACAGATGTTTGGGGACCTAGCAAGGATCCCTCCATTTCAGGATCAAGGTACTATGTGTCTTTCATTGATGATTATAGCAGATGGACTGTGTTATACTTTATGAAACACAAGGATGAAGTGTTTAATTGTTTCAAAAGATATCTTGCACTAGTTGAAAATCAAATAGGAAGGAACTTGAAGAAGCTAAGGTGAGATGCAGGAGGTGAATACTTCTCAAATGAGTTTGAGGACTTCTTGCAGGAAAGAGGCATCAAGAGGGAGATAACCACAAGGTACTCACCTGAACAAAATGGGGTAGCTGAAAGAAGGAATAGACTTATAGTTGAAACAGCTAGGTTCATGCTTAATGAAAAGAAGCTGCCAAATTATCTTTGGGCAGAGAGTGTATCTACTGCCACCTATCTCATAAACAGGTTGCCATCAAAGTCACTTGATGGAATGACACCTTATGAAGCTTGGCATGGTAAGAGACCATCATTGGATCATTGAAAAATCTTTGGTTGTGTAGCATATGTGCATATTCCCTCACAGGTAAGAGGAAAGCTAGACCCTAAAGCAGAAAAATGTATTTTCATTGGTTATGACTTGAATAAAAAAGGGTACAGATTCTACAACCCAACCAATAAAGGATTCAAGGTAAGCAGAGATGTCATCTTTGATGAGAATGACTCATGGTATGAGAATGAATGCAGGAAGGTCAGTGTACCCTATGATTTGGAAGAGGAGTTTCCAAAACTCTCAAGGGAGGAACCAATCGAGAAGGAAGACTCACGTTCAGAAGATGATGACACAATCAATCTTGAAGAATTCAAGGCATGGAAGTCCAAAGGCAAGTTAAAGATGTAGAAGCTTGAGGATATACCAGAATCTTCAACTCAAGCAATGAGGAGATCTCAGAGAGAAAGTAAGAAGCCTATCAGATACGGGTATGATTCATCTCTTGTAACTAAGCATTCAATTTATCTTGCAAAGGACTTGTTAAGTGAAGAACCAGGTTCACATGGGACTTGGTACCCAAGAAGGACTCTATGAAGGTGATAGGATCCAGATGGATCTACAAACTAAAGAGGAACTCTGATGGTACAATCAACAGGTACAAAGCTAGATTGGTAGCCAAGGGTTTTGCACAAACCCAAGGCATTGATTATGAGGAGACATTTTCTCCTATGGCTAAGATGCCAACAATCAGAGTATTGGTGAGTGTAGCTGCATCCAAGAATTGGAAACATGTACCAATTAGATGTCAAGAATGCTTTCTTGAATGGATGGATATCTGAAGAAGTCTACATGTCACAACCACCTGGCTATGAAGATCCCAAGAAGGTAAATTATGTTTGTAAATTGAAGAAGGCTTTATATGGATTGAAGCAGGCACCTAGAGCATGGAATTATAGACTGACAACATACCTCCAAGACCAAGGGTTTACTATGAGCAAGGCAGACACTTCATTGTTTATCAAAAGGAGCAATTCAGAGGTAATCTATCTCTGTGTTTATGTTGATGACATCATCATTACAGGTAATGATGTCCAAGGAATCAGAAGCATCAAAAATCAGATGATGAAGGAGTTCAAGATCAATGATCTTGGATTATTGAAATACTTTCTAGGACTTGAATTGGTTTATACTAATTCAGGTATATATATCACTCAGAAGAAGTATGTGCAGGACATGTTAAAGAAATTTGGCTTGCAGGATGCTAAAGTCTCTAGTACTCCAATGGAAGTCAACCTAAAGCTAAGTGCTCATGAAGGGGATGAAGTCCAAGACATTACAGGATATCAAAGTATGGTAGGTAGTTTGAATTATGCTACCTTGACTAGAATTGACATAGCATATGGAGTTAGTGTGCTAAGTCAATTCATGCACAAACCAAGAGTACCTCACCTTGAGGCTGCAAAGAAGATCTTGAAGTATCTAAAGGGAACTCAGAACCATGGTTTGTACTTTCCTTATACATCAGACATTGACATTAAAGTGTATTCAGATGCAGATTGGGCAGGATGCAAGGATGATAGGAGGAGCACATCAGGATACTTATCTTTTGCAGGTGATAAACCTATTTCTTGGTCAGCTAAGAAACAACCAACAGTGGCATTGTCATCCACTGAAGCAGAATATAGAGGGCTAGCTAATGCCACTCAAGAAGCTATTTGGTTAAAGCTTTTGTATACAAAGCTAGGCCTATACACTAGGCCCCCAATTATCTTTGGAGACAACACAATTTCTCTTCACCTTGCAGCCAATCCAATATATCATGCTAGGACAAAACACATAGAGGTTCATTACCACTATGTGAGAGAGAAGTTGCTTAGCAAGGACATTCACTTGACCTATGTGTCTACTAATATGCAATCTGCAGATTTACTCACTAAAGCTTTGGATGGAAACAAAATATCCAGATTCAAATCCATTATTGGATTGTAGGATGTGATTAAAGATTGAAGATGAAGACTTAAGCCAAAGTGTTTGGCTTGAGGGGGAGCTGTTGGTGCAATTCAAGCCTTCACAATTTGGCTTGGATTACTTCATGAAGACAACTCTTGAAGGAAGGATCATAGGAACTTATGCTTATAAGTTCTTACCATTTTTACTCCTTGTAAAAGTCTAAGTGACTTGGCATTTTTATGTAATCACTTACCTAATAGATTCGTGGAATTAGATGGTATGAGTTGAGAGAATATCTCCTTACTTTTAGAGGAGTGATTATTGGGAGCCTTAGATTTGAATTTGAAATTCAAATCTACCTCCAACTCATATAAAAGTGAGAGGAAAACTCGCGGGCTAGGAGTGTACATCCGAGATTCATTTACACTATCATTGAGTGTGTGTGAGTGCTACACCATAGCCCACAACCCTCAAACTCATTAGGCTACACTTATGATGCCAATGAGGTTGTACATCATTGTGAATTAATACAAGTCTTTACATTCATCAACTCTGTGTTCTCTGAGTGTACTACTTCAAGTGTGTCAACTTCAAAGAGGCATATCTCAGTGCCTACTCCACCAAATCAAGTGATTCAAAGCTTGGTAGATTCAGCTCAAAGCATACTACAAGCATACAAAGTTTGAAGCAACTTGATTCAGCCAATTTGGAGAAATCGCGGTCGAAGTGCTCACTGGTATTTGTTTGCATACTTCCTAAAAAGTCAGGGATGTCCATAATTTTGCTAAAGTGATTTCTCTGAGTATAGTTTATCATTTTATCTCATTCCACTTGCAAATGGTAGGTTACTAAGCTGATAGAATACCTCTAGAAGGAATTTTGCCAATTGTAAGTGTACTGGTCATACTGCGCATAACTCTGAGCAGGTGTCAATACCAAAATAGCAAGTTTTCTTGGATTTGTGAAGTATGAAGTAGTCTGTTTTGATTTGATCACTACACACATCATTTGCAAAGTACATATATGATCTCTTGGTATCGTTTGGAAGTTAAGGGTGTCTACTAATCATATCTGGAGTCACTGAGGGCTGGTGCAAAGCAGGATTAGCAGCACCTACTCAATCTTCTGGAGGATCCATCCATCTTTCCCAACAAATAAGAAGGTAAGGAGGCCCATGTTCTTCCAACCAGGGAGGCCCACAAATTTAATCACATTCTTGTTTCCAAAGATGAGCTTTGCCTAGGAGCGTTCACTGTTCCTCCTCGACGAGCATGCATATAGTTTGGAAAGTTTCTCCGTGTTACAGAGCGTCCTCATGCATGTCTGTGAAAGTGATTCCTACAAGTTCGAGTGCTTACGACCATCCATTCAGTGATCGTTGAAGAGGCCCGTAGGTAGATTTCTAGAAAAAATTGAAATTTAGAACTCGGGGCCAAGTGCGATCCCTAGTGAGGGTATCTACCATCTCTTCCACGTCTTTGAGCAGCTTTCAGGTTAACCTCAAACTCAGCCTCAGTACAATCCAATGAAGAATAACACTTTCATTTTTTATGGTCTTGTCAAAACTACTCTTCCCACAGGAATCGAATATCGTTTAGCTGTGAAGAAGGTGTAGGCTACGAATACTCGACTTGCAGATAGCTTATCTCTTTCTTCCCTATCGATTTGCAAGTTGGCATAAGTACACAATTCTTTCAGTGTATGAAGAGAAAAGAAAAGATAGTAGAATAGGTTTCCTCTTCCTTCCCTATGCCTTTGCAAGCTGGCTTACGTGTACAATTGTTTCGGTCGTGGATACTGGATTGATCACAAAAAAACAATAAGTATGAAGAGAAAAGGCAAGATAGTACATGAGCCATTATATCATTCTTTTCAAGATGCTATTAGCGAGTGCATAGAATCAATTGGGTTCTTCTAAATCTTGCATTTACTCACCCGAAAAGCCAGCTTTTGTCGCATGTTCTTAATATTCGCAGTCATGTATGTAATTTTGACATTTGAAGAAAGTAGTTGGCTATGGATTAGAAGGGTAAGAAATTTAAGACAAGCACACGTTCCCCTTACAGTTTACTAGATTTGAGAGACGTGACCAACTTACAGCTGGCAAAAGCGAAACAACTGCATTGGACTCTTATCTGGAAATACAATGCGTAGCCGAATTTTGGGCCCAACTTCAAGTTTAGGTTGAAGTTCAAAAGCGCCATCCGGATTCAGCTTACAGCTCCTGCAATATGTGACCAAAATAAAGTACGCATACGTTAAGTTAAGTGACATGTAATGCATGATCCACACTTACATGTTCACGTATTTCAAACAAATATGCCAAAATTGAGTCTCTCTCAAAAGGTAAAAAGTTCCTAATAATAAGTTAGGTTATTCAGATTTAACCTTAAGAAATACTATATCTTCTCTATAAGATGCAAGTTCTCTTTTCTTCTAATCACAAAATTTCACTTGACTTTTCTCAGCATTTTTTATCTGTTGTTTACGTTTTCCATCGTTTCAAGCATCTCTTTAGCCACTTCTAATTTATTTTCAGAATAAAAAAAGCAAGGTTAATAAAAAACATATAATCATACATAGCCTCGAACAAAGTCATTTTCATGGACACATGGTATATACTATTGTACGAAAGATAAACCAAGAGTAAATATACGATTGTACTTCGAAGTATCTTTTATGTCACATAACATGATGGAGTATGAGGTTGGTACAGTATAACTTCATATATATTATAAAGACGGATTTTTAATGTCACATCGTGCATCTGTAATCTTTGCGGAAAAGTTCTCTGTGAATAGACTCCTTTTAACTTAGGTGGACCAGGCGGTATCTTGAACTCTTCGCATTTTTCTTTCTGGACGTTTTCTTTTCTGAAATAAAATTAAGAACTGATTAAGAAGCAAGAAATGTACTTTTGGTGGTAGAAAGGTACATGTTCCTCATTGCTAATTTCTTATAGAAGAAGAAATCATTCTCATTTATCACGTATGCCATTCTGCATTCGAATTTCAACTGGAAAACATGATTTAAAAAAAAGTTAAGAAGGAGATTATAAAGCATTCTTATCTCAAAATTTGTTCTACATGCATATATAACTTAAGAGTGCATTTCTAGCATTATCTACACAATATATAGGAATAAGTCTGTAGAAAAATGATTCCATATCAAGAGGCGTATAATTGTTCTTCCCCCCATCCAATGTGAGTTTGAGCTTAAATACGCATTTACATTGTAAAGCTTTACTTCCCTTTGGAAAAGATACCACATCCGATGTACCGTTCTTGTAGAGACAACTCGATTGACTCTTGATGGCAAACTCCCACTTGACATGTTCCTTTGTGTGCATATTACCTCATAGCATAAAGGCTCACCAAAGACTATCAACATAACAAAATCAAAACCTGGAACATTTCTACGTGGTGGATGTGAGTCATAGCATAAAGGCTCACCAAAGACTATCAACATAACAAAATCAAAACCTGGAGCATTTCTACGTGGTGGATGTGAGTCCTGTGAAAAATGTCTCAATGCTTGTTGAATAGGAATATTTGTAGATTGATTTGATTATATATTCTCTTGAACATCCCCATGTATCATAGCTTCTCCACATATCAAATTACATCACTGCTTTAGATCACTAACTATATTTTTGGATCCCATAAGCAATACCAAAATTAGCCCTCTCGACCATATCCAAGAAGAATGAATTTCTTTGACTTATGCTCAAGTTATTGTCTAAGATTCGTAGGTATATGAGCAAATGCTTCACACCCAAGAACTCGATGTTGATCAAAATATGGTGGCTTCGATCTCCATAACTCTTGTGCATTTTTAATACCTTTAACAATAATACATTAAAGGTTAATCACATGAAGTGTAGTGAATACTAATTTTGTAATAGATCCTTGTTAAAGGTTTGCATTATGTAACATAGGAACTACTCTATCCTAAATATGTATATTCATCCTGTCAGCTACACCATTCTCTATTTCCGTATAAGGAGCCATAAAATCTCTGTCACATGCACAAACAAACACCAAGTAACTAAAGGCTTTCCCTAGCCACAACCATATGAAGTCTTCATCCATACCCAAGTGATAAGGTCCTTAATTCTTTTAGATTAACATAAATTTTGAAATCATGTGAGGAATAATCACCTCCATTAATATTATTTAAATTTAAAACCTTGAGCTTAGTTTCTTTCTGAGTCCCTGGTGAAGCAAGCCATTATCTGAAAGTAGGGATATAAATAATATAGAGTCTTTAACTTGAACTTTCATTTTCAACATCTCCCACTCCATAAAAGGCTTCCGTTTGAACCCCTCCTACTGCATAGAAATCCTGAGACTTGAGCTTAAATTCAAGCATCTCCTCCTCCACAAGAGGCTCGAACCTGAAGTTCCAACCTCACTCTTTTCACAAGAGGCTCAATTCTCCCACTCTGTAGGATGCTCTCAATTTGCACAAGAGACTTAATCTTAAGCTTGAGGCTCAACCTTAAGAACCATGCTCAAAATTAGGTTTGATTCTTAAAAACACGTTCAAACTTGAGCTTGAATATATATCTTTTTAAAACAGGTTCGAAATAAAGTTTGATCGTCTCTTGTTACACAAGACTCCTCTTCCTTTCCAAAAGATCCTCAAAGTTAGGTTTGATTCTTTCCCATTCAAGAAAGGCTTCTCTTGGAAGCAAGTTAGGGCTTCCATTTCTTACATCGTTAAATATTTCATCATCTCTTTATGAACATTTTTTAACCAATTTTCCCTTTGTATATTTCTTATAGGAATGTAATAACGATTCCATTTTCTGAACATGTACCTGAAAGAGCATATCACTTTGTTGCACGCATTCAAATATATAATACGTTTCAGTGAGATTGTAGCCTGGCTGGGAAGTCCAACAACAGTTCCGTAATCACACGCCATTTTTTAGTGATATATAGAATAATTTTAAAGTTGGAAGCAAGGTTTCCAGCGTAAGAGCCTCACCGTTCTTTCAACTTTGAAGTATAATACAGTCCAAATTTGAGAGTTATGTATTGAACGTGTTATTTAGTGATCGTATTTCAAATTTCAAGTATAATCCATTCAAAGTTTAGTAATTATATTTTGACACTCTCATTCCTCGTCTTTCCTAATAATACGCACCAGTAAAAGTAACAGGAAATTGAATATAAAAAGAAATCTTTCAATTAAACTCAAGATTATGCATATTGTTGGAGAAGTATATCATCAATCAAGAGTTTTCGAAAAGAAGACTAAACATCTAATATGAATGCATTCTGATGATCCTACTTTGTTAAAGATATTTAAATTCAGACCAATGATGTAGTAAATGAAAACTAATCAAAGTAATAAGTTATTTTAAAAGTATCCAATATTGATACTACACCCAAAATTCTATTAGGAAATAGTAGTAATAAATATAAGCATTTTAAGCTCTTGATTTAGCTTCAGAGTATCAAAAAATTCTAATTTGAAAGAAACACAAATGATTGAATGACCTCAAATTTAATTGTACATGTATTAGAAACTTCTATAATTTACCACAATTAGACATCAGTATAGAGAAACTGAAATTCAACATTCGCATAGTTATGTATGACTAGTTTCAAGTTGTGCTTTCAATCATATTATTTGGTGTGGAATGAGCAATGAAAGTTTGGTAGAAAAGGAGAACACAGACTTGATGTGTGGAAGGATCCCAATAGGCCAGCGCTAACATAAATGCATTGATGTAATGGGAACTTCATAACCTATGCACTGCTCTATTGTGAGAAACATGCGCTAGCTTCTGCGCAAATAAGGAAAAAGAGAGATGATTCCTTGGGAAGGAGAGATAGACTCACGCGGACAACTTTCCAAGACTAGGAAATGAGTTTGGATGCCGAGTGCAAAAAGTTGTTTGATGTACAGGTTTGCAGGGTTGTTTTTTACTTAT
This sequence comes from Ceratopteris richardii, assembly GCA_020310875.1. Lineage (NCBI taxonomy): Eukaryota > Viridiplantae > Streptophyta > Polypodiopsida > Polypodiales > Pteridaceae > Ceratopteris > Ceratopteris richardii. The sequence goes on along the minus strand of CM035427.1, from coordinate 83,325,130 downwards.
TTATTTCACACAAAGGAAATATTTTTACACTGCATTGATGAGTTTCTGCTTACTTCATCCAGATTTATATTTTACACTGCATTGATGAGTTTCTACTTATTTCATCCAGATTTATATGCGCATGAATATATTCAACGAATACATAAATACATATCCTAGAATCACGTGTCAAATTTTCTGTCTCAAATACATGATTGCTTGCATATGGATATAAAATCATTTTCTTTTACCGTACAAACCATTAAATGAGTAATGATGTATCAAAAGTCTCGGATACACGTGTGTCTAAAAACCGGTTGTTAACAACAAAACAAGGAGAAACAAAGTAAACGAGACACTGGAATTAATTTATCGACTAGTAAATTGTTTCTAATTGATGGTCTTCTGTCTTGAAAATAAGCAACCACAGTTTGGATACACCTACAGACTGTTGCAAGAATGAGAGATGTGATAGCATGAGCACCCGCAAGTTAAAAGGTCTAAATGGAATGCTATTGGCTGTCCCTCTAAAGCTATAAACTAATTCTAGATAATGCTCATTTACCTCAAGCCATTACTACCAAATAGTGCGAACTGGTATAAAACACTGAGTCACAACAAAGGAGAACAAAGACATGTTCTCTTTTCCTTTTTACCTAAAGACCATTATATCAAGCAATAAAGTGAGCATTTTACAATATCTAGAAAGCATCACTTGTTCTTGCTTGTAAATATTGTCACTAGAACCTTGATCTCATATCCCAAGTAGTCAAGATAGATATAATAAAATTCTTGTTGCCATGAAAACTAGTTGTTCAGCCGATCAAGAATCCCACATCATGATCTTTGACAATAGATTAGTGTTTAAGGTACAAGTAAGAGTTCGGGAAGCTCCTTCCTTACATCCATAACCTCAACAAGCACAGATTATAGTTGATTAAAAGTTACTCGAAAATTAGAGTACATGTGTTGCAAAAATCGGAACATTTTAACAAGGCAATTAAGATCATTCCCTTTGTATGGTTAAGATCCTCATTGAATGCATGGCCATATTCACAGAATATGAAATACATTTCACAAAAGCATTCCCAAGACAAGATAATAATCAACAAAATTATACTAAGAAACATTCACACATGATCAGAGAAATGCTCAAGATAAATCAAGTTGAACACAGTGGAAGCAGAACTCGACATTATATTTATATTAAAATGATGTTTTACATTTTCTGTGTAAGTACAAGAGTAATATGAATCTACAATAGAAGCTGATCATAGCTTTCCTCAGGCTCAAGGATATTGGGATCCTCTGGAACATTAGAACACATATCCTGCCTCTCTTTCTCCAAGATTGGCTCTTCAAGGTCAGCCATGTCCCCCGGTTCATCTGCAAGTGGGGGAACAGGCTCCCTTGAAGCCGGTTGGAATCTCTCCGTGTCTGCAATGTGCTTCCTTCCAACCTCTTGGTCTTCATCTGGGCATTCATTCAGCCCATTGATTCTCATTCTAATAAAGCTCACTTGAGCATCATCCTTCTCCACAGCTATGCAGTGCCTCAACATCTTTAAGGAGCAAGCCAGAGTCGTTCCTGAAACACCAGAAAACCACTTAGAGGTGTCAATCAACCATGACTAATGAAAATTGTGAAAATTGAAATTACCTGTGCCCGAAAAAAGGTCTAGGACCCAGTCATCATCATTGGAGAATAGCTGAAGCAATCTCATTATGAGTTTTTGTGGCTTCTGATAGGGGTTAACCAATGTCACGTCCCTAGCTACATGACGAAGTTTCTTGGTAACGGCTGGGAACATGAGCACATTTGAGATCCCATTCTCATTGCAATGCTCCCTGACTCTCCTTTTGCTTACTTCATCATAATAGCCAACTATAATGCATTCAGTGGAGCTCACAAACCTATGCAAAGGAGTGTGATTTACGTTTGTCTTCACCCTGCAAACAAGAACTATGAGTCACAGAGAGCATCATTAAAGCCACGGAGATAGAAAGAAGATTACTTACCACGTGAGGCACTCCACAGCATGACATCTTGCCTTCAGAGCAGTTGAAACAGAGAAGGACTAGTCTCTGCTATGGAAAATTACTATCCTCCAAAGAGGAGACATAGTCAACTCTGCAAAATGAGTGACCATCTTCCGAATCTGAGGGTGTTTGAAGGGTTCATCATCATTAACTGATCCCAACATCCTAAATCCATAGGGTATGTCCGCTATGAGAAGGGAGAAATGTTTTCTAGGCACAACAGAACAAATATTATTTACATCACTACAGAATACATTGTAATATACAGGCCTAAGGGGGTCTAGGGGATTGGAGAAACATTTCAGATCAGGTTCATCATCAAAATCCATCTCCTTGGCTTTCAGCCTAGATTTCTCATGCCTTGCTCTTTGAATGTGAGCCAGGAATGCAGGGGGGCAATCATCTAGTAGCTCCGCAGACTTACTTTTCTTTGGTTTCTGCAGAAAAAAGTGGAAAGGCAACTGAATGAGCTCTTCAATCAAGCAAGCACAACATAAGGAAGCGATGAATGGCATCAATTTCATGTGGAGGTAGATGCCAGGCATCGACTTTCTACTGAAAGTCGATGCCTGGCATCGACTTTGAGACATAAGTCTATGCTTGGCATCGACATATGCCACGAGGTCGATGCCAAGCATAGACTTATGCTGCAGGTCGATGCCGGGCATCGACTTATGCCCCCAAGTCGATGCCAGGCATCGACTTTTGGTTGCAGGTCGATGCCAGGCATCGAATTCGTACTAAAATCCTGGCATTAAATTGGTTTGGTGAATCAAGGCATCTAACCTAATGGCAAACCAGGCACAACCTCAGAAAGAGAACCTACCCAATCACGGAAAAGGATGAAATATTTTGATAAAGCTTTGTAGGATGATGTGGTTGGATAGTCTCTTTGGACCTCTGTCCAAGAAAAGCAACCCAGCCTCTTCATCATGACCTCCTGAATCTTCATGTCAACTTTATGACTACAGTCACTGAAATTAAAAAGAGACTAGGTTAGACCAGAAACATGGGAGGAGGGAAAAAGGATCTAAGAATAACATACATACTTATTGAGCTCAGTCACCATCTCCTCCAGGCTTAAGTCCTTGGAGATTACCCTTGACAAAGTTGATATGATCAATGTATCATCCTTGATTCCTTGAAGGGCCCTCCATGGTGTCAGCTTCATGTCCTCGGGAGCCTCTTCAATTGAGAGGTCAGCTTTCCTTCCCTTTCCCTTCAGATCAACCTGTGGGTCTGGCCTCGACTTTCGTTGCTTCTGGCCCTTGACCTCCTTGTTCTCCCACATTGTGAAAGTTTTATCCTGTAGATCCCAGATCTCACCTGATCTGAATGCCAGTTGAAACCATGGATCATATTTCCTCAAGGCATCAGACTTTCTATTCTGATCCAGTGCAATTCCCACCTCAATAAGGCATTGCTTTCGTAGATTGGGATGTATTCTTCCAGCTTCCTTAACAAGACAATCTTCATATTCATGGTGGAAGAAATCTCTCTATGGAGGACATTTTTTGCCTGTAGTCATTGTCATTGTTGTGATTCCAAGCAAGAAGCTTTGCTTCCTCAGTTGTAAGACCAGCATATATCTTACACTCTGCATACCTAAAGAAAAAAGTGGTAGGGTGCTCCTTCACTAGCTGTCTACGGGCCTCTGCAGAGTGTGAACCTCCAATCACATAATAAGTATACTCCTCAAATAAACCCTCATTGAACTCTTCCACAGAGCTGCACTCATTCGGATCCACCATGACAAGGAATGGCACAACAGTAGCATGAGGATTTATGCTCATTTTCTTCTTAAGATTCTGCACATGCAAATTGTGTGGCTCCCTGATCTCAAGGGGCCTCCTCCCTGTGACTGGATCTATTGGTGGCCTGTGGATGATATTGATTGGCAGGTGGAACAACTGCCCCTTCTTCACAATTTTTCTTTTAGCTATATCCTCCCTCATCTTGTTCTGCTCAGTACCAAGAACACCCGAGGCAAGCTCTCCACCTGGTGCAACAATTATGTCCTCAGAGCTAGAGCTTGAGTCAGAAGACTCCTCTTCTGAAATTCTCTTCTTTTTCTTTTGAAGCTTTTTCTGCATGCTCTACTTACCCCTTGCCTTTATAGGGGTTGTCATCTTCTGTTGTGTTGGCATGATGTTGCCCTGGATCCATGGAATCAAGTCCTTGATAAGATTGACTGAGTCCCTGCATATCTCAGCTAGACGATCTGGAACACAGCACTCTGGGCACAAGAAATCCATCTTGCATATAACATTTCTCAAACCTTTCGATGTCTCTACCAAGAAAAGGAGGTTGTCAAAATCCTCATCTTCATAATCCAGTTTGTACACAAGGCCATACTCAAAACCTTGTGTTGTCGTGATCTTTCCTCTCCCATATGCCCCTGCAAACACAAGAAGGACTGCATTCTTCTCTTCAACATACTGAAGGCACCACTCTAGATTTGTCATGTCCCGCAATGGACGATCTGTCCTTAAAACCTCAGCGTCCGTGGACCTATCCTTCATAGTTGGATCATCCTCAGGAATTTTGATGCTACTCTGTCCACCTGAGGATATTCCTAGCGGGTTGCTGGCCTTCTCAGAGGATAAGGATACAATAAGTTTCTTTGGTTTCGCTTGGTGACCAATGCCTTTGTCACGTTGCTGATCACCAGAGCCCATTGTGACTTTCAGTTTCTTGAAGGGCCTCTCACTCTTGGACTCCGCATCCCTGAAGGCGCTTGGAATAATGAACTCATACGTAAATGTGGTTTTCAAAGGCCCAAGTCGATGCCAGGCATCGACTTTTAGGTTCAAGTCGATGTCAGGCATCGACTTTTAAGTGCAAGTCGATGCGAGGCATCAACTTTGTGTGCATGTCGATGCCGGGCATCGACTTGCACTTAAAGGTCGATGCCTGGCATCGACTTGAACCTAAAAGTCAATGCCTAGCATCGACTTCCACCCAAAAGTCGATGCGTGGCATCGACTTTGCACCCTAAAGTCGATGCCTGGCATCGACTTTAAGGCAAACTTCGATGCCAGGCAAGTCGATGCCTTGCATCGACTTGAGGCTGCAAGTCGATGTCAGGCATCGACTTGCAGGTGCAGTCGATGCCAGGCATCGACTTGAAGCCTCAAGTCAATGCCTGGCATCGATTTGCACCTGCAAGTCGATGCCTGGCATCGACTTGCACACAAAGTCGATGCCTGACATCGACTTTCAGGTGCAAGTCGATGCCAGGCATCGACCTGAGGCCTCAAGTCGATGCCTGGCATCGACTTGCAGCCTCAAGTCGATGCATGGCATCGACTTACACCTAAATGTCGATGCCAGGCATCGAGTTGTACCCTCATTGGATCTGTATTTTTAGAGCTAAGAAAAATAAAAACCTAGAAAGCAGACTCTTTACACAAACATACAAAGGGAATCTTTTAGGAATCTTTTTTTATGGTATGATTTTGCCTACCTCTTGGTACTCTTGCCAACATTCTTCTTCTCCATCATAGTTGCCTTGCTTGTATGCTGAGCTCTGTGCTCCATAGCTGTCTGTGCTCTGTTGCTCTCTATTGCTCGTGGATTTGGAAAATGAGAATGATCTCCTCCTCTACTATTTATAGGCAATTGGGTAACTTGAACCAGAGACTAACTGGATCTAACTGAATGAGTCGAGTTGCTAACTATATCTGTCAACCAATCTAACCAGGGAATACCACTCACACAAATAGGCTGTTTCAGAGCCACTTTAATGAAATATTCATAGAACATTGCAACTATTTATATACATTTGCATGGAAATTACACTTCAATGGCAAGAGTATGGTATGTACATGAGGATGTCTAATCTCATGTAGAAATTTTTTCTTAGAATCTCTTGCTTGGGAGAAAATCAAGTCTAAGTTGTGTTGAATATGGGAGATTAATGACATCTTTATAGTGTTATCCTCTTCACTTTAGTTCATATTCACATTTATCTTGTAACACATTGTTGAAATGGAAAATCAATGTATGAATAAACATTCAAGTAAAGAACCTTGCAACTATTTATGTACATTTGCATGGAAATTACACTTCAAGTCTAAGTTGTGTTGAATATGGGAGATTAATGACATCTTTATAGTGTTATCCTCCTCACTTTAATTCATATTCACATTTATCTTGTAACACATTGCCGAAATGGAAAATCAATGTATGAATAAACATTCCAAGTACCTCTTTTACACATAATTCTTTTTTAATAAACTTTCATCTACCTCTTTGAGATCTAGCCAAGACTACAATGAAACCTAATCCTTGAAATCTTATTTAGTACCAAAGGTAAAATTTCTTCTTGTATAGTCTTCAATGGCACTACTACAAACAATTTTAATATATAATCCAGTTGGAACTCAACTTGGATATATTTTGATTCACTCACAATGCTAAGACTCAATGACTCATATCTAGTTAGAAATCAATTGTGTTTCTCATTTCAAAAGTGAATCAAATCTTTGGTTCCCTTATTAGTGTATATTTGAGTAATTAAGTTATTTGATGTAATTTGATGTTTAATGTTATTTAATGTACTTTAATAAACTTTTGATTTCATATCTTCTTGAGGTGACATTTGATGTGACATCTTCACTTGATCTCGGATTTCTACTTATTTAAAAAGGTCATTCATCTTCAGTCTTCTGTGAACTCAGTGAAAATGAGCTCAATCTTTTCAGTGGATGCTTGGGCATCAGCTTCTTCTGCTCATATTGATACAGTTTCGGATTCATTATTCTCGGTTGATCCTTTCCACAGAAGTGATGATCCCTATGATTTAGGACGTGCTGATGGTTCCATGTTTTTTGTTGAGTCATTTAAGTTATCCAATTCACAGTGCAATGCTGCTCAACCAAATGCACCTCTTGATCTCCCATCTAATCCAACCATTGATCTCCCTTCTGACTCAAGTGCATGTGGAGCAACGAAAAAGCAAAGCAAGCTCAATCTACAATTTAAAAGAAGGCCTCGTGAAGTAAGTAAAAAAAGATTTAAATTTCTTACTTCAGATAGACAGATTGCATTGGATATTGTGAAGCATTGTTGTGGTTTGAAATGTTTGTACAATTTAGGAATGAAGAAACTAAAGCACCTAAGAGAAAAATTCCTCCATTTAGATAGTGAAAGGCAGGATATATACCTTGTTTCTCACATGCAAATGATTGAGGATAACATGTCAGTAACACATGTTGGTTTTGAATATTTCTTTAGTCAAGGGATGCGATGTTGTAGGGCTGCATTTAAAATTGCAATGGGTGTGGGAAATTTTAGAATACATAGGGTTCAACAAGGGCTTTTGAATGGGGATCTCATTTTGGATACGTTCCATGTTGGGACCAAAGGATCTGTTGGACGTCATGCAATGAATTGGATGATGAACTATTTTAGCTTGCATTGTGAGGTTATGCCTACAACTGGAAGGTTGCACTTGTCAGATAACTTTACTCGTCGAGAGGTATTTCAAATATATAGAGAAGACATGGAAAATAGAAATGAGAAGTATGTGTTGTATCGTCACTTTACTCGATTATTGAATGAAGAGTTTAACAATGTTTCTATTCCTCGTAAAGTTAGAATGGGTGAATGTTCAGTTTGCGCCACTTTGAAAAACATGGCAAAAGGGGCTACAACACCACAGGAAAAGAATAATTTTAAAAACCTTCTTAACAACCATCGTGAGAGTCAAGCTTTAGAGAGAAAGAAAGCAATTCATCATCGAAGTAAAGCACTCAGAAATCCGGAGCGTTATATGTGTTTGTTGATCGATGGTATGGATAAAAAAATACTTGTTTGCCACATTTTTATCGCATCCCTAAGGACATTGGAGATGAAGTCCTTGTGCAAATGCATTTGGTTGGTGCTTTGGTATACAATGGAACTGTAATGTCCAAGGTTTTCTTCACATATCCGAATGTACATAATGATCCAAACCTTACAGTTACTGTCATTCATCGTGTTTTGCAATCATGGAAGGGTCTTTTGCCACCAACTCTATATTTGCAACTAGATAATACTGCAAGAGAGAATAAAAATTCTACAGTCTTTGGATATTTAAGCATGCTTGTTGAAAAACAGGTATTTCAGAAGGTTAAGGTAAATTTCCTTCTGGTTGGCCACACTCATGATCACATTGATCAAATGTTCAGTACTTTCTCTAAGAAGTTGGCACGTAACAATGCTTTTACTCTTCCGATTTTATCTGAGTTGATTTCAGAAGCATATACTCCAAAACCAGAAGTTCAACACATCACACAGATTTATGACTTTAAGCACTTTTGCTCAATGGGCCTTGATAACAGTGCTAAGGTTTTGGCTCCATTGCACAATATTAGTTTCAACCATGTATTCTTGATGAGGAGGGTTGATGAAATAACCCTTTTATTTGCAAAGGAGTATTCATCTTCTCTTGGGTGGGAGCCTAAAGAGGGATGCAGATTCTTATTGTAGGTGCCTAATTTGTCTACTGTGACAGTGTATGGTGCAGAACAATCACCATATGAAGATAAAAACAATACAGAAAGATGTGGAAATGTGGTTGATCAAAGTAAAAGCTGGATGCATGCACTCATTGAAAAGAAGAGACATATTGAGCGTGCAAAAAAATATGCTGGAGATCAAGATGTATCTTGGTGGGAGGACTTTTTCAATCATCAAGAAGAGATTATACAGTATACAATTGCAGGTCACTGGCCAGTTGATGTTCCATTCACATGGGATTTTTGTACACAAAGATCCGTGAATGTGGCCCAAGCATGTAATGCAGATGCACTTCAAAGTTTTATACATCCACCAGAAATAAATATTTATGTAGGCCCAAGGATGACAAAACAGGCAGAAGCAAGATGGCAAGGAAATTTAATAGAGATAAATGTTGGAACACTTATTGCAGTTCTTGTTGATGGTGATGAGGCTACCAGACCATTTTGGATTGCAAAGGTTTTAGAGATAACTAAGGATATTGATCAGAGAAGAATAGAGGCTTTGATGGTGCATTGGTATTACACTAAAAGTAGTAATGCATTCACAGGTAAATATAACTTAGAAATGGTGTGTGATACTAAACGAACAGGTTCAAAAAAGAAAAAGAATATTCGAAGCACATCCACTCTTAAAATGGATGATGTAGATATTCTTGTTTATGATTTTTCCTTGACAAAAATAGGCCACTTGAGGAAAGGAACCATCAACATGATAAAACAAAAGCTTCCAGATGCATGTGGTACAGGAAATCATAGGCAAACAAGAAGAGTTGTGCATGATCCTGCAGAATTTGGTATGTACGTGGATGAAGACAGAGCTCTTGTGGATATAGAAGAAGAAGAAGAGAGCTCTCAACAGTATGAGACTGAATCAAGTGCATCAGATGATGAGGGTGTAGACATAGATCGACAAAGTTGTGAGATGCATTGAAGCTCTCAGACATTTTTAGTGCTTTTGTAAATGCCTCGAAGTAGTTTGGTTAATGAAACCATGTTTTGTAGCAATTTTGACTAACAATCAGATATCCACCCATTAAAAATATGTCTAAAATGTTATTTTTGTATAAGAACTATTCAGTTCTACATTCTTTCTATAGATTTTAGACATGTCAATGTCCTATCATATAGATTTTGGACATGTCAATGTCTTATCATATACATTTTGGGACATGTCAATACCTTATATAGTGAAATTTTGACTACATTTTGAGCTCTTTTTTTATGAGAAAATGACAGAAAATGTCAAAAATCACATGTTTTCACCTCATTTTTGTAATATATGTATACTGGTATAAAGGAATCTCAAACATAAGCTGCCATTTGCTTGATTTTTGACGAGAGTGTTCTCTTTTTACGACATAGTTCTCGTTTGTTACGACTCGCTGTTATAAATATTTCTTTGGTTAAACGACCACATAAATTGTAGCTACAGAACGTTGAGAAAAGAGAGGAAGATTTGTGTTTGGATGTTCGTGTGACCAAAGAATGAACATTCTTATAGCTTCCTAAACTATTTGCTCGAGAGCGAATAAGATATAGCCTTGGAACTGTGAACATTGGCTTATCTTGCCATTACTTTTTCTATTTGATTGATGCTTAGTCTTATTAAGTTCCATAGGAAAAGTAGATTTTGTCTCAACGTTTTTTAGGCCCGAATGTTCGGGAAAAGAACTTTAATTTGTTCAATTGCTTTATTTCTCTCAATACTCGATCATAAGTGAGATAGAAACATCTTGCTGTTCTCTACATACTATCTCGGTCACAAGAATTGTGATTAACAAACTTATTTACATTGAACTCTGGTGTCTCTGTTTTTGTAGCGTTTCCTCAGTCACAATCTATCCCCAATCAATCTCTCGATCACTCAAAAATAACAGTGGAGAGAAGAACACAGAGATTGCACAAGGTAAAACAAAATCTGATGCAGAAGAGTAAAAACAAATATGATGCAGAGAAGGAAGAATTCTGATATTATAGATGCGAATCAATGGTTACAATAGCTTTGGACAATAGCTTCTTGACAAAGCCTCTACCTCCCGACCACCCCTGAGCTATCACAATCGCATTCACACTCGCACTCTCAATCATACTCTCACTCTCACTCTCACTCTCAATCACACTCTCAATCACAAGGTAATTCTCCGATTTCTATGTGTCCTCTGCATTGATGCACAGGTCTGCCCCTATCCCAGTTTGATCGTTGCCTTTTTCCCAAAGAAGTGTGCGATCCACCAAATTTAGAAAAAGTCAAGTTTCTCTAAAACTTTTGCAAAAAGCCATGTGATCATAGTGTGCTTTCTTTCTTTAGTGTACTTGTCAAAAATAGCAGAAAAACACCAAGAAGACATATCCAAAAACATCCATAATTAGACATGGTGACACGTGAGCATCCGAATCACACATTCGAATAGAATTAGATAAGCCCTCATTTTTTTTTGAAGTGTTGGAAAAAATGGCACTTTTGAAAGCCCTCTAACTCAAAAATGGTGAGGAATTAGATTAAGCTTGAGAGAGACACTTTTATTCAATTTTTTCGATCTGCACGATAGTGTTAGAGACGTCCCAGAGGTCCAAATCCACCTCCAAATGCCACTTTTGAGCCCTGCAAGTTTTAAAATTCTAGAGAGAGAGTAAAATCAAGGCATTTTCTTACAATGAACTAAATGTAGGACCCTGAACGATGTACTTAAAACATGATTCACAAAAATTTCACACAGGCACTTTTATTCTCTTATACTTGCTCTACCTTTCGCTCACACATATTTTTCCTTAATTATTTCATCTTCACCTTCGAAATTCCACTAGAAAACATGATGCGAATAAGGTCTAGAGAGAGAATATAAAACTTGTCAACCCAAAATTTTTCCTACATGCATCAAATGACCTAACTATTCATTCTAAGCATTATCCCCAGAATGAAATTCAGAAAGCTCAAAATGAATTATTTCACTAGAAAAGAGGCCTATTACAATTCTTCCCCCCTTTTAAGAACTCTGTCCTCAGATTTGGAAAGAAGGATAATGTGTTAGAAAATCATCTAAATTCACCCAACTCGAATCTTCTACTGGGTATGAGTGCCATTTCACCAAACTTTCTACTATAGATCTATTTCTAAGAAATCTTTCCTTTCTATCTAATATTATTTCTGGTTGAAGCTCAAAAGAGCCAACATCTTTCAGCTTATAATTGTCCTGCAAAACATGAGCAACATTAGACACATATCTTTCAAGTAAGCTGACATGAAATACATGATGCACATTTAGATATTTAGGTAATTCTAGTGAATAAGCAAGAGATCCAATCTTTTCCAAAACTTTAAAAGGAGCTGCATATCGAGGAGAAAGTCTATGATCCTTCCCTAGCAACAAGTTAGATCGGTGAGGATTAACTTTAAGAAATACCATATCATCAACTTCAAATTCAAGTGGTCTTCTCTTTAAATCATAGAACTTCTTTTGTCTTTTCTGAGCTTCTCTTATATGTTTCTTAAATTTTCCAACTTCTTCATCCATCTTGTCAAGCATTTCTTTGGATACTTCTACTTTATTTGGAAAACCCAAAAACGAAGGTGGAGTCAAACAATTATAAGCATACATAGCTTCAAACGGAGTCATTTTAATAGATGCATGCCATGCACTATTGTATGCAAACTCAACCAAGGGTAAATATTCACTCCAATTATCCTTCTTTTCATTCACATACATACACAACATATCTTCAACTACCCTGTTCACCCTCTCGGTTTCCCCATCAGTTTGTGGATGGAAAGCTGTACTCATACGAAGTTGAGTTCCAATGGATTTAAATGTCGCTTTCCAGAAGTTTGACGTAAATCTAGAATCTCTATCAGAAATTATGCTTTTAGGCATTCCATTCAATTGAAATACTTCTTTTACAAAGATTCTTGCAACATTCAATGCAGTATCAGTCTTTCTCATAGGAAAGAAGTGTGCCATCTTGGTAAGCCGATCGACTACAACAAATATGGTATCATGCTTACTTCTCATCATAGGTAGCTTAGTGATAAAGTCCGTAGAAATAGACTCCCACTTTTGATTTGGAACATCCAAAGGTTGAAGCATTCTTGGCATCCTCTTAAACTCAGATTTCACCTGTTGGCACTTCAAACATTCACTTACATATTTTCTAATATCCCGCTTCATACATGGCCAAAAGTAAGAATAATTTGTTTTAACATAAGTCCTCGAATAACTTGGATGTGCAGAAAACGGTGCATCATGACAATCATGCAATATTTTTACTTTAAATGGAGATTCAGATGATATGCATAGCCGATTGTTACAATACAATGTTTCATTCTAGAAATGAAATTTTTCCTCATACATCAATCCCCTGTTTGCATTCAAAGAACTCAAAATAGGTGTATAAAAAGGATCCTGTTTTATCTCTTCTTGAATTTGATTGAGAAAATCAGAATTTATTACAGAAATAAGATTTCACAAAGGTCTCCGACTCAATGCATCAGCAACCTTATTTTCCGTACCAGTGAGATACTTAATGTCAAAATCATACTCACTTAATAATTCAATCCAACGCTTCTGCCTGTTGTTAAGCAGTGGTTGTGTGAATATGTATTTTAGACTCTGATGATGTGTTTTCAATTCAAACTTATCTCCTAACAATAGATGTCTCCAATGCTTAAGTGCATGCACAAGAGCAAGCATTTCTAAATCATGAGTAGGATAGTTAAGTTCATGTTTTCTTAGTTTTTTGGACTCATATGCGACCACCCTGCCATCCTGTGAAAGAGCACATCCTTTCTAGCTACCACTTGCATCACATGCAACCACAAAAGGCTTTCCCATTTCTGGTATTTTCAAAACACAATTCTCAACGACTTTTTGTTTCAATGTTTCAAATGATTTTTCACAAGCATCACTCAACACAAATCCTACATTCTTTTTAGTTAATTCGGTGAGGGGAGTAGCTATCTTAGAGAAATCCTTAATATGTGCTCTTTCATATTGTGCCAACCCAAGAAAACTTCTAACATCCCTTACAGTATTAGGAATCGGCCAATCAACTATTGTTTTTACTTTATCTTCATCTATAGGGATTCCTTCTTTTGATATTACTCTTCCTAGATACACAAGTTTATCCTTAGCAAAGAAACACTTACTCTTTTTTCCATACAATTTCTGTTCCCTAAGAGTTTGTAAAGTCTTCTTGAGATGTACCGCATGCTCAGAATCATCTTTAGAGTATACAAATATATCATCAAGGAATACTAAGATGAATTCATCTAGGTAATCGTGAAAAATATTATTCATCAAGCACATAAATGTGCCCGGAGCGTTTGTTAATCCAAAAGGTAGAACTGTAAACTCACAGTGACCATATGGTGTTCGAAAAGCCGTCTTAGGAATATCCTCTATTTTGATCCTAATTTGGTGATATCCAGATCTTAAGTCAATCTTTGTGAATACAGTCGCTCCACTTAATTGACCTAATAAGTCATCTATGTGAGGGAGTGGATACTTATTCTTAATTGTTCTTTTATTCAACCCCTTATAGTCAATGCATAATGTATAAGAGCCATCTTTCTTCTTCTGAAATAGAACAGGTGCACCCCAAGGTGAGACACTCGGTCTTATTAAGCCTTTCTTCAAAAGATCATCCAATTGAGTCTTAAGCTCCTTTAATTCATCAATCTTAAATCTATAGGGTGCTCTAGAATATGGTTCACTCCCTGGATATAGGTCAATGGCATGGTCAATCTGCCTAGGTGGAGGTAAACCAGGCAAGTCTTTTGAAAATACATCGGCATATTCTTTCAAGAGATCTCTTACGTAATCTGGAATATCGTCGTCATTACCTTCCTCATGCAGATTGTTCCCTTACACTACAAATATTTTACAGCCATCATGTATACCTCTAATTATTTGCATAGCAGAAATAAGAGTAGGTTTAGGATTACAGACATCACCTAGAATATAATAGATTCATCATCTAGCTTTAAGGTGATCGTTCTTTGTTCACAATTATTTTTAACTAACCGATCCATGCCTATGATTACATCACTCTCTTTCATCTCAATTACATGGAAACTTCCAGAAAAGCACCTAGTAGAAAGAGTAAATTCAAGGTTTTCAACATATCCCTTTGTGTAGTGTAATCTTCCATTGGCCATCTCTACAGGTCTAGTTATCTGCATATTTAGGGCTATCCCTACATTCTGTACTAATTTGAAAGATAGAAAACAACGGGTACTACCTCAATCGATAAAAAATCTGGTTTTATGCACAGAAATCATACCCGGAATCATGATTACAGAAGCCTTTGGGAAAGAACTAACCACCATGCAACGTAAAGTAGAGTTAGGGCACTTACCGCCATCATCTGCTTCCTCAATAATTGTACCCTCCTTGATGATATTTATCGCTTTTGATTGTGCGGGTCAAAAGACTGCCTTGTTTGGGCACTCATATGTTCAACGCCATTGCTCCCCGCAACAAAAACACAGACCAAGTCTTTTTGCCCTCTCAATAAAATTAGGGTCTTGTTGCCACTCAATTGGTTGAAGCCTCCTTTGATTTTCCACCGGTCGAGCAAGGTTCTTACCTTGGTTATTAGAAGATGGAGTTTTCTTTGAATTGTTCATGTTCATTGCAATAGATCTTTGTGGCCTATGTCCCATTGCAATAAATCTGCTTCTATTTTCCTTCTGCAAATTGAACTTCTCCATCTTCTCAAATTTCTCAGCCATCGCAACAGCATCAAGAAAATCAATGCATCCAGATCCCCTGACTTGATAGCGAAGTTCCTCACGAAGCCCTTCAATAAATTTACTCTTTAGAGCATTACCACTAACCTCTAATGCATACTTATGAAGACGTAGGAGCTTCTCTTTGTACTCATCAACAGATAAGCTATGCTTATCACTTTCGTGTTGTCAGAAATTGTAGAACTCCATCTTCTTCTCCATATGGTAGTGTGGAGAACAATAGCACTTTTCAGCTTGTTCTCTAAATTCCTTCCATAGAACTAGACCAGAACGCGTTCGAGTTTGCATATATGACTTCCACCATAGCTTCGCAATCCCACGCAGGTGCAGGATCCCAACTTTTGCCTTGGACTCTTCACTCAATTGTCGAAGATCAAAGAAATCCTCCAGTTCTTAAATCCATGCCTCAAGATCTTTGCCACTCTTCTTCTCACCATCAAAATCATTCAACTTTGCCTTCTTGAAGACTTGGTTAAGGGCGAACTCACCTGGTTCCATATCTTCATAATTACGTTTTTGTTTTTCGCGAGGTAGACTAGATGTTCCTACACCTTCATCTACTTCATCGTTCAACTCCACAAAAGAATTTGTTTCTCTTGGTTGCTTTCTGCCTCGTTCTTTACACAATTAACCAAGAAGCTTCTGAATAAGCTCCTCTTGTTCACGAATCTTTTGTGTTACACCTTCCATCATTCCCGAGGATTGATTCTGCTCTGATACCACTTGTAGCGTTTCCTCAGTCACAGTCTATCCCCAATCACAATCTTTCGATCACTCAAAAATAACAGTGGAGAGAAGAACGCAGAGATTGCACAAGGTAAAACAAAATCTGATGCAGAAGAGCAGAAACAAATATGACGTAGAGAAGGAAGAATTCTGATACTATAGATGCAAATCAATGGTTACAATAGCTTTGGACAATAGCTTCTTGACGAAGCCTCTACCTCCCGACCACCCCTGAGCTATCACAATCGCATTCACACTCGCACTCTCAATCACATTCTCACTCTCACTCTCACTCTCAATCACACTCTCAATCACAAGGTAATTCTCCGATTCCTGTGTGTCCTCTGTGTTGATGGGTAGGTCTCCCCCTATCCCAGTTTGATAGCTGCCTTTTTCCCAAAGAAGTGTGCGATCCACCAGATTTAGAAAAAGTCGAGTTTCTCCAAAACTTTTGCAAAAAGCCATGCGATCGTAGTGTGCTTTCTTTCTTTAGCGTACCTGTCAAAAATAACAAAACAACACCAAGAAGACATATCCAAAAACATCCATAATTAGAAATGGTGACACGTGAGCATCCGAATCACAGATTCGAATAGAATTAGATAAGCCCTCGGTTTTTTTTTTTAAGTGTTGGAAAAAACGGCACTTTTGAAAGCCCTATAACTCAAAAATGGTGAGGAATTAGCTTAAGCTTGAGAGAGACACTTTTATTGAATTTTTAGGATATGCACGATAGTGTTAGAGACGTCGGAGGTTCAAATCCACCTCCAAATGCCACTTTTGAGCCCTGCAAGTTTTAAAATTCTAGAGAGAGAGAGTAAAATCAAGGCATTTTCTTACAATGAACTAAATGTAGGACCCTGAGCAAGGTACTTAAAGCATGATCCACAAAAATTTCACACAGGCACTTTTATTCTCTTATACTTGCTCTACCTTTCCCTCATAGAGAGTTTTCCTTAATTCTTTCATCTTCACCTTCAAAATTCCACTAGAAAACATGATGCGAATAAGGTCTAGAGAGGGAATATAAAACTTGTCAACCCAAAATTTTTCCTACATGCATAAAATGACCTAACTATTCATTCTAAGCATTATCCCCACAATGAAATTCAGAAAGCTCAAAATGAATTATTTCACTAGAAAAGAGGCCTATTACAGTTTTCTCCTTCCATTTATTTTCCGATCCAATGAGAAGTATTGCGTAACTTGAAATCAAAATTAATTTAAGAGCTTTAATGCCTTAAAAAAAGAATTATATGACCCAAGTGTTGAAGTAATAGAAGATGCACTATTAGAACTTAATTTCCCTCTACCTATATGCATTTATTTTCTAAACAAGCAAACTCAATTTCTTTCCTCTTCCTCCCTCCTTTAAACGAAACTCCGTGACATACCTGGTGAACCCGACCTGAAAGGAGGGGGCAAACAAATCATAGAGCTAGGAAATTGGGGAATCAAGGTGACGATCTACTATAGCAAGCCTAGCACTTCAAACATGGAAGATCTCCTAGCTCAATTCCTACGCTTTCAAGAAGAGGATAGGCCCCAAAAAGCCATACACTCACTTCATGAGTGATTGACCAAGCGTTGTGGGTTTTTCAAGGGGAGAAATGTATCCAAGTTCGGAAACAATATGAACTTGAGGCAAAGTGCCTAGGTGTAGGTTTGACTCCGATGACGGATATGGAATTATCCGAAATCTTTGTCTATGTTTGTGAAGTCAACTTGCATAATCAAATCATACAAATAAACCATATGACATGGTCGCAATACAAAGCGATGCTCCTCAAGAAGATCATGCTAGATGATATAGACAAAGTGACTCATAAGTCCATCTTGAGGTGGGTGCATATGCCCAAAGACCAACCGGTCCTAGAAATTAAAAGAGAGTTCGAGAAAAAATTTAAAGATATGTCTAAGCATGATGAGCGATGTTTGATGCATGAAAGAGGGTTCTTGTTTTTGCAAGCAATAGATGTTAGAGCCTAAGAGGAATTAATTCTGATTGTGCAAGACATGGATTTAGAATCAAGAATCAGAGAGGATTGGACACTCATTCATGATTCTATAAGAAGATACATGAAGCAGCAACAAACAATTGATAAATT
Source organism: Ceratopteris richardii (assembly GCA_020310875.1). Classification (NCBI taxonomy): domain Eukaryota; kingdom Viridiplantae; phylum Streptophyta; class Polypodiopsida; order Polypodiales; family Pteridaceae; genus Ceratopteris; species Ceratopteris richardii. The sequence goes on along the minus strand of CM035427.1, from coordinate 83,307,027 downwards.
TTTAGATGATTGGAGAGTTGATCTTCATGCAGATGAATATGATACTCAAGCCCCAAGCGTTTTACCAATCGTGGATAACGTTCAAGTCCATAAATTTGTAGAAATCCCACTTGGGCATGAAGCAAATATATATGGGTTTGATATACATTCTGATGATGAGATCACGGAAATTCTAAAAGAGCGATTGATATGACCTCTAATGTTACAAGGTACCAAGAGCTTGTAGATACTTTTATGATGATCACATCTTCAAATGCTATATATGCATAAACTTTGATGATAGGAGGAGTAAAGGACAAGGTGGAAGCTAGTAGAAATCAAATGAAAAAAATATCAAACACAAACCAAAACGAACTTCAACAAATCCAAACAAGAAAACTAGACGAGGCTTCCCCTACTCTAATAAACTATTCACATCCAATAGATGAGAAACAAAAAACTCAAGAAACACTTCAAGATGAAAAAAAGAGATAGGAGTATCTAGAACGCTCATAGTTGACACAATGGAGATAAAAGATGAAATACGAATAGAGAATTCAATAAATGTGTCTAAAGATCGAGCTCGAGATGCATCCTTACGTGGTGACATCGGGCAAGATGTGGAGTATGATTGGATGTGAGTTGATGGTGATGAACCCCTTTTGACACATGATTTGGATGTAGTTTATGATCTAATGATTGAATTACATGAAGAAATTCCAATGGAACATGATGATGGATCTGAGGACTTATCAACAAAGGATCCCAAATGTATGAAGAATTTGTCTAAGTAAATCCTTTAAAGAGAATGAGCAGCATTGATGGAGACGGATGCAAAATTCTATGATGGCATTTTGAATAAACAAATTGAGCTCCCATCAAACTATATGCATAGTCCTATAAGGCGTCAAAGTTGTGATGCGTTTGACGTCAATAAGGAACTCTCTAGTGATATTGAAGATCAAGACTTTCTACATTATGAGGATATGGATTCCCTTCATGTCGAAGGAGAGATGGTTTTGGACCATGACAATTATGAAGTATTCTTGGAAAGATTAGAGAGAGAGGCATATTCTATAATTTATGGCACTCAAGTAAGGAGGAACCATGATAGACTAAATGATAAAAATGAGCATATATTGCAACTAGAGAATGATGAACCTTCCTATTCAAAGTGTATATCTTATGAATGTATTCAAAAACTTAATTGCAATGAAGATGAAAGTTTGGGTAATCATAATGAAACTGATGATATCTTTTCAAATGATTTGAATCCTAAATAGATCAAAACATATGCAGGATGGATCTATTTGATGATGGTCTAAATAGTCCAAAATTCAAAATTTTATACACATGTTCTCTTCATTCATCATATGTATCCTCATATAATACATTGGAGAGAATCATGAATAAACGAAACTATGCTCAAATGATTGAAACATGGAGTTTTGAATTTCTAAGCGCTATGTACACCAAACAGGCCACCAAGAGATGGATAAGCAAATGAGGTGGCTTATACACACATCTACCTTGTTTAAGAATGCTTCTTTCATTGATGCGATCCAGAGCTGGCTTCTTTACAAGCACAACTTCTTCCGTGAGCATGTATTGGAGAAGGAGGGATTGAAGGGAAAGTCATCCCAATAAGATTCCATAAAGCTTAAAAATCCTTTTTGCAAATAGAAATGTATATAACTGATGATACTTTTGCTCTGGGTTTTAAGAAAGAAACAAGAAACTAGACTAGCAAGTAAAGAATCAGGACTTAAAATGGAGATGCCCAAATGATCGAGGATGCAAAATTAGAAGGGCTTCTAGCTCCACACAGGTGACCTCTTTTTTGTTTCACTTTCATTTTTCTCTTGTATAAATGTGTATAAAAAGACTGCATGACTTGAGCATATGATATATAAAGAAATTCATAAAGCTTAAGAGATTTAACTGGGTCAAACATATCATACGACTTTTGAGATTACATGTGATGTATGAACAACTGGGAACTATGCAAGTAGGATTAGAAAGTGGATTAGAGCTTTCTGGAGCAAGACCTAGGAAGGTGAATGGAAGACCTAGATTTAGTACCTCTATATACTATCATTCATGAACACTTGGTGAGTGAGATGCTTTGATTTTTTCTTTTGATCTCTTGTCAGATCCGACCTTCAGAGAGATTCTGTTTTAGAAAAGGATTTCACACACGAGCCAGCTATCTATGTGTATGTGTATGTGCTCTTAGGCACTGGGATGAGCTAGTAGGTAAGTGGGTTAAACCTGGTCGGGTGATTACAGCCACGACTTGATGCTAGTTGTGTCATATGGACTGACCTATGTGTTGCCATGTGCTCACAAGGGTCGATAGCCAGATGGACTCACTCTAACCGGGTGGTTAGAGCCAGAAGCTAACATTTATTTCATATGAGGGTGACATTGTGCATCATACTCTATGTCAGATCTGTAGATGGGTGGGTTAAACCTTACCAGGTGGACAGGTCCACGAGTCGCACCCGATTTTTGCATAGGCCCACATGTGTAAATAAAGAATAAATGAATAAAAGTAAGAACAACAATGTAGAGGCTAAGTTGGGAGATCAACAGGGAAGCTAGATTGTGGTTTCATAAATCGAGTAAGTAAGGGCTTGTATATGCATATGCTTAGGACGGCTACTAGATCTAACTAGGTCAAGTTAGCGAAAGAGCCAAGAACTTTTTTATTCACTCATGTGATTTCTAATCTGAATGCATTAGTGTATCTTGATATATTGTATATGATACTTATGTCTACCATCTTCTCTTAATTTATGCCAATTTTAATGCATTTTCAAATTCCATGCATCTAGTTGAATTTTGTTTTTCAATTGTGTTTATCTGGCATGACTACTTAATGTTCACTTGTGTTTATTGATATCTATGCAGGTTGGCACATCGAGAGGACGCACAGGTTCAGAGGGGGTGGATGTGGTCGAGATGTCAAACCCAAGCCACAATCCAATTAAATGCAATTAAAAAGTTCAATGAAAAGTAATCATAACTCAATTGAATTCAATGAGTGGGTCAATCTTGCAGGTAAAATAAGAAAGCAACAATCAATTGAGATGGATGATATCAACACCTTTATGCTTTGGTGATCTCTATCTGTAGAGCATTTTCTATTGCTTGTTGATCTTTGGTACATTTTGAGCTACTTTGATGTTCATTAATTGCCCGTAATCGTAAAATGATAAAGAATATAGAAAAATGGTTAGAGCAAGTATGTATATATGAAATATGTGTGTGTACATATCGCTGCACGTATTTCTTCATTTCTGAGACCCTAGGTTTTTGTGTGTGTAAGTATGGGCACGAGACTTTGTGACCAAAATATGTATAATAGTTTGTGTTTGTGCATGTGTTTATGTGTTTGTATGTATACAGTTTTGCAAGTTTATTTTGTATTTTTTTGACAAATAATTAAAAGAGTGTAAAATATATACAAAAACAAAAGTAAACTAAAGAAAAACGTAAAATAGTAATGAAGAAAAAGAAACGTGGAGGACATACGTAGTTTTGGGCTTCCTTCGATTCTAGAAAAAAATAGAATCTTCTATGTAGTGACGGTTGGAAGGAATCAGAAAGAGGGCGGAAAGGGGAGAGCTTCAGCTCGCAAGATGATCTTGATTGCCTCTGAGGAGAGAAAGGGATTGATGGGCTCTAATGTGGAGGAGGAATGGAGAAGGCTTGTCTTTAGAGAATAAGAGGGGTAGGAGCATGCCGTAGGAGATAGTTGCATATTGGAATTTTGTTGTTCGGACAAGCAACGGTGCAACATCATACACTGGACAGAAGATCATTTTTTTCTTCTAAGAGGAGAGTTACAAAAGGCGCTTGGTGCGACGAAGCTGATATAGAAGTTAGTTCACACAGAAGACACGCGACAAAAGGACTCTGATGAGAAAGAAAAAGGGGTTTAATATGTGGTCTCGCTGTAGTCCATTCAATCCCATTCTATGAACGAGTGTTCTGGTGTAAAAGAGGGCAGAGGTCGCTTCTGAATGGTGATTTTGAGAATACGTTCAGTGGTTACTCTTCCAATTGGCATGGATCCTGCCCCGGAGTGCCATGCCGTTCATTGAGAATCCTGAAACTCATTTACCCGCCATAATTCAAGGACATAATGCAAGTAAGCACGTTCACTCAGAGGGTTTCACTAGTCCTTTTTGAATGTTTAGTACTATTTCGTCGATCAAGAATTCTATGAAGAATGGAACTTCCTTTGAAATGAATTGAGGGCCGAGTTCAGTGCACATGGATTAAGCCGAATTTCAATAAAGTGGCTGCTTCATTTGGCTTCCTAAGTGCTACAAGCTGGGTAGACATCCACGGATATTGCATGTAACGGTCCTCCACATCTCTGCTTAAAAGTAATCAAGAAGGCTATTCGTCCTGATGTTTTGCTTTATTGGCTCATCGTCTGGGATAGGGAGAATGAAGCGTTGACGAGTTTCACAGACACATAGAGATGGAAGGATGTCGAGATACCGTGTTTTTTGTCTTTGAAAAGAGCGTCGATCTCATCGCTCGGTCTCATAACATTTCTGATCATTTGTTACCATCCATATTCAAGTTTCTCAAGCGTAGTGAATCTGAAGCGACACAAACATAGTTTCTTGGAAGAAAGACTATGGGTTGTAGGATGTGGTATATTTCATATCGATATGATATTTCCATAGCAAAATTTCAGCACTCTTTAACGTGAGTTAAATGACTTTGTTCTGTTGAGATATTTCATGAATAACCACAAGTTTGCCGTGGAGAGGGCATTCAGAAGAACATGATTGAGACCTGTTCAATAGCATATCATGACATGTACCATTTAGGAGAAGAAAAAGATAGAGGGCGAGGCTTGGTTGCAGGAATTCTAAGGTGATGAAGTGAGGTGAATAAAGCATTCAGACATCGGTATAAAGAAACTGAAATTAAACATTCGCATAGCTAAGTATGACTACTTTCAAGTTGTGCCTTGAATCATAATATTTAGTGTGGAATGAGCGATGAAAGTTTGGTAGAAAAAGGAGAACACAGAGTTGATGTGTGGAACGATTCCAAGAGGCCAGTGCTAACATAAATGCATTCATGTCATGGGAACTTCATAACCTATGCACTGCTCTATTGAGAGAAACATGCACTAGCATCTGTGCAAATAAAGAAAAAGAGAGATGATTCCTTGGCAACGAGAGATAGATTCAAGCGGACAACTTTGCAAGACTAGGAAATGCGTTTGGATGCCCACTGCAAAAGTTGTTTGATGTACAGGTTTGCATGGTTGTTTTTTACTTATTTATTCCACACAAAGGAAAATGATTTTACACTGCATTGATGAGTTTCTGCTTACTTCATCCAGATTTATATGCGCATGAATATATTCAATGAGCACTGCATGTGACTGAATACATATATGCATATCCTAGAATCACGTGTCAAATTTTCTGTCTCAAATACACGATTGCTTGCATATGGATATAAAATCATTTTCTTCTACAGTACAAATCATGAAATGAGTAAGCATGTGCGTAAAGTCTCGGATACACATATGTCTAAAAACCGGTTGTTAACAACAAAATAAGGAGAAACAAAGTAAAACAGACACTCGAATTAATTTATCGACTAGCAAATTGTTTCTGAATGATGGTCTTCTGTTATCGAAAATACGCAACCACAGTTTGGATACACCTAGACACTGTTGCAAGAATGAGAGATGTGATATGATGAGCACCCGCAAGTTAAAACGTCTAAATGGAATGCTATTGGCTGTCCCTCTAAAGCTATAAACTAATGCTAGATAATGCTCATTCACATCAAGCCAGTACTGCCAAATAGTGTGAACTAGTATAAATATTTCTTTCCTTAAACGACCACATAAATTGTAGCTACAGAACGTTGAGATAAGAGATGAAGATTCGTGTTTGGATGTTCGTGTGACCAAAGAATGAACATTCTTATACCTTTCTAAACCATTTGCTTGAGAGCGAATCAGATATAGCCTTGGAAACTGTGAACATTGGCTTATCTTGCCATTACTTTTTCTATTCGATTGATGCTTAGTCTTATTAACTTTTTTTAGGACCGAATGTTCAGGAAGAGAACTTTAGTTCAATTGCTTTATTTCTCTTAATACTCGGTCATAAGTGAGATACAAACATCTTGTTGTTCTCTACATACTATCTCGGTAACAAGAATTGTAATTAACAAAATCATACACATTGAACTATGGTGGCTATGTTTTCTCCTTCTCTTCATTTTGTGATCCAATGAGAAGTATTGTATTAGAAGATGCACTATTAGAAATTAATTTCCCTCTCCCCAAACAATCTCAATTTCTTTCCTCTTCCTCCCTCCTTTACACAAAACTCTGTGACATACCTGGTGAACCCGACGTGAAAGGAGGGGGTGAATAAATCATAGAGCTAGCAAATTGGGGAATCAAGGTGACGATCTAGTGTAGCAAGCCTAGTACTTCAAACATGGAAGATCTCCGAGCTCAATTCCTACGCTTTCAAGAAGCCGATAGGCGTTAAAAAGCCACCCAGTCACTTCATGAGTGATTGACCAAGCGTTCTGGGTTTCTCAATGGGAGAAATATATCCAAGTTCTGCAAAGAATATAAACTTGAGGCAAAGTACCTAGGTGTAGGTTTGACTCCAATGCCGGATATGGAATTATCCAAAACCTTTGTCTATGTTTGTGAAGTCAACATGCGTAATCAAATCATACAAATAAACCATATGACATGATCACAATACAGAGCGATGCTCCTCAAGAAGTTCATTCTCGATGGTATAGACAAAGTGACTCGTAAGTCCATCTTGAGGTGGGTGCATATGCCCAAAGACCAAACGATCCTAGAAATTAAAAGAGAGTTTGAGAAAAAAATTAAAGATATGTGTGAGCATGACAAGCGATGTTTGATGCATGAAAGAGTATTGTTGTTTTTGCAAGCAACAGATGTTAGAGCCTAAGAGGAACTAATTCTGATTGTGCAAGACATGGATTCAGAATCGCGACTCACAAAGAATCGGACACTCATTCATGATGCTATTAGAAGATACATAAAGATGCAACAAAAAATTGAGATATTTTTAGATGATTGGATAGTTGATCTTCATGCAGATGAAAATGATACTCAAGCTCCAAGCGTTTTACCAATTGTGGATAACGTTCAAGTCCATTAAATTTGTAGAAACCCCATTTGGGCATGAAGCAAATATGTACGGGTTTGATATACATATTGATGATGAGAGCTATCAAGGAAATTCTAAAAGAGCAATCGATATGACCTCTAATGTTACAAGGTACCAAGAGCATGTAGATACTTTTGTGATGATCACATCTTCAAATGCTATGCACAGACTTTGATGATAGGAGTAAAGGACAAGTTGGAAGCTAGTAAAAATGAAATGAAAAAAATATCAAACACAAACCAAAAAAAACCTCAACAAACCCAAACAAGAAAACTAAACGAGGCTTCCCCTACTCTGATGAACTTTTCGTATCCAATAGAAGAGAAACAAACAAATCAAGAAACACTTCAAGATGCAAAAAAAGAGATAGAGGTATCTAGAAGACTCGTAGTTGACCGAATGGAGATAAAATATGAAGTACAAATACAGAATTTAATAAATGTGTCTAAAGATCGAGCTCGAGATGCATCCTTACGTGGTGACATTGGGCAGGATGTGGAGTATGATTAGATGTGAGTTGATGGTGACGAACCCCTTTTGACATATGATTCGGATACAATTTATGATCTAATGATTCAATTACATGAAGATTTTCGAATGGAACACGATGATGTATTTGAGGACCTATGAAAAAAGGTCCCAAATGTATGAAGAATGTCGTCTAAGTACATCCTCTAAAGAGAGTGAGCAACATTGATAAAGATGGATGTAAAATTCTATGATGGCATTTTGAATAAACAAATTGAGTTCCCGTCAAACTATATGCATAGTCCTATAAGGTGTCAAAGTTGTGATGCGTTTGACATCAATAAGCAAGTCTCCAGTAATCTTGAAGATCACGACTTTCTACATTATGAGGCTATGGATTCCATTCATGACAATTATGAAGAATTCTTGGAGAGATTAAAGAGAGAGGCAGATTCTATAATTTGTCGCACTCAAGTAAGGAGAAATCATGATAAATTGAATGATAAAAATGAGCATATATTGCAATTAGAGAATGATGAACCTTCCTATTGAGAGTATAAATCTTATGAATGCATTCAAAAGCTCAATTACAATGAAGATGAAAGTTTGTGTAATCATAATGGAACTCACGAAATCTTTTCAAATGATTTGGACCCTAAAATGGATCAAAACATATGCATCATGGATCTATTTGATGATGGTCTAAATACTCCAAAATTAAAAAATCTATACACATGTGCTTTTCATTCATCACGTGTATCTTCATATGATACATTGGAGAGAATCATGAATCAAGGATATTATGGTTAAATGATTGAAACATGGATTTTCATATTTTCTAAGAGCTATGTACACCAAACCGGCCACCAAGAAATGGATAAGCAAATGAGGTGGCTTATACACACATCTACCTTGTTTAAGAATGCTTCTTTCATTGATGCGATCCAGAGGTGGCTTCTTTACAAGCAGAGCTTCTTCGGTGAGCATGTAATTGAGAAGGAGGGATTGAAGGAAAAGTCATCTCAATAAGATTCCATAAAGCTTAATAATATTTTTTGCAAATAGAAATGTATATAACTGATGTTTCTTTTGCTCTGGGTTTTAAGAAAGAAACAAGAAACTTGGACTAGCAACTAAAGAATCAGGACTCAAAATGAAAATGCCCAGATGATTGAGGATGCAAAATTAGAAGGGCTTCTAGCTCCACACAGGTGATGTGTTTTTTGTTTCATTGTCCTTTGTCTCTTGTATAAATGTGTATAAAAAGACTGCATGACCTAAGCATATGATATATAAAGAAATTTATAGATCTTAAGTGATTTAAGTGGGTCAAATATATCATACAACTATTGAGATGACATGCGATGTATGAAGAACTCGGAATTATGCAAGTAGGATTAGAAACGGGATTAGAGCTTTTTGGAGCAAGACCTAGGAAGGTGAAGGGAAGACCTAGATTCAGTACCTCTATATACTAGCATTCATGAACACTTGATGAGTGAGACACTTTGACTTTTGCTTTTGATCTCTTGTCAGATCCGACCTTCAGATAGATTATGTTTTAGAAAAATACTTCACACACTAGCCAGCTATCTATGTGTATCTGTATGTGTTGTTACGCACTGCGATGAGCTATTGGGCAGGTGGGTTAAACCTGGTCGGGTGATTAGGGCCACAATTTGATGCTAGTTGCGTCAAATGGCCTGACATACATGTTACCATGTGCTCATAAGGATCGATAGGCAGTCGTAGTCACTCTAACCGAGTGGTTAGAGCCGTGAGCAAACATTGATTTCATATGAGGATAACATTGTGCATCATGCACTATGTCGGATCGGTAGATGGGTGGGTTAAATCTAGTCGGGTGGACAGGTCCCCGATTCGCACCCGATTTCCGCGTAGGCCGACATGTATAAATAAAGAATAAATGAATAAAAGTAAAAACAACAATGTAGAGGCTGAGTTGGGAGATTAACACAAAAACTACATTGTGGTTTCATAAATCGATTAAGTAAGGGCTTGTATATGCATATGCTTAGGACAGGCTACTAGATCTAACGAGGTCAAGTTAGCGAAAGAGCTAAGAACTTTTCTATTCACAAATGTGATTGCTAGTCTGAATGCCTTAGTGTATCTTGACGTATTGTATGTGATACTTAGGTCTACCATCTTCTCTTAATTTATGCCAAGTTTAATGCATTTTCAAATTTCATGCATCTAGTTGATTTTTTTTCAAATGTGTTTATGTGGCATGACTGCTTAATGTTCACTTGTCTTTATTGATATGTATGTAGGTTGGCACATCCAGAGGATGCACAGGCTCAGAGGGGATGGATGTGATTGAGATGTCAAAGCAAAGCCACAGTCCAATTGAATGCAATTAAAAACTTCAATGGAAGGTAATCATAACTCAATTGAATTCAAGGAGTGGGTCAATCTTGCAGGTAAAATAAGAAAGCAACAATCAGTTGAGATGGATGATATCAACTCCTTCATGCTTGGTGATCTCTATTGGTAGATTATTTTCTATTGCAGGTTGATCTGTGGTACATTTTGAGCTACTTTGATGTTCATTCATTGCGCATAATCGTAAAATGATATTTTGAACGATCATATGTACCTTAAAAATAAAGACAAATGGTTAGAGCAAGTGTTTATATGTGAAATATGTATGTGTACATATCGCAGCTTGTATTTCTTCGTTCGTGGGACCCTAGTTTTTTGTGTATGTAAGTGTGGGCACGAGACTTTGTGACCAAAATATGTATGATAGTTTGTTTTTATGCATGTGTTTATGTGTGTATGTGTTTGTATGTATATAGTTTTGCAAGTTTATTTTGTTTTTTTTTTTGACAAATAATTAAAAGAGTGTAAAATATATAGAAAAACAAAAGTAAACTAAAGAAAAATGTAATATAGTAATGAAGAAAAAGAAACGTGGAGGAGGTTTTGGGCTTCCTTCGATTCTAGAGAAAAATAGAATCTTCTATGGAGCGCCGGTTGGAAGGAATCAGAAAGAGGGCGGAAAGGGAGAAGCTTCAGCTCGCAAGATGATCTTGATTGCCTCTGAGGAGAGAAAGGGATTGATGGGGTCTAATGTGGAGGAGGAATGGAGAAAGCGATTGATTGCCTCTGAGGAGAAGGGATTGATGGGCTCTAATGGAGGAGCATGCCGTAGGGGACAGTTGCTTATTGGAATTTTGTTGTTCGGACAAGCAACGGTGCAATATCATACACTGGACAGAAGATCAACCTTTTTCCTCGAAGAGGAGAGTTACAAAAGGCACTTGGTGCGACGAAGCTGATATAGAAGTTAGTTCACACAGAAGACACGCGAGAAAAGGACTCCGTTGAGAAAGAAAAAGGGGTTTAATATATAGTCTCGCTGTAGTCTATTCAATGCCCATTCTATGAAGAGTGTTCTGGTGTAAAAGAGGGAAGAGGTCCCTTCTGAATGCTGATTTTAAGAACACGTTGAGCGGTTACTCTTCCAATTGGCATGGATCCTGCCCCGGAGTGCCTTGCCGTTCATTCAGAATCCTGAAGCTCATTTATCCGCCATAATTCAAGGACATAATGCAAGTAAGCACGTTCACTCAGAGGGTTTCACTAGTCCTTTTTGAATGTTTAGTACTATTTCATCGATCAAAAATTCTATGAAGAATGGAACTTCCTTTGAAATGAATTGAGGGCCGAGTTCAGTGCACATGGATTAAGCCCAATTTCAATAAAGTGGCTGCTTCATTTGGCTTCCTGAGTGCTACAAGGTGGGTAGACATCCACGGATATTGCATGTAAGGGTCCTCCACATCTCTGCTTAAACGTTATCAAGAAGGCTATTCGTCCTGATGTTTTGCTTTATTGGCTCATCATCTGGGATGGGGAGAATGAAGCTTTGAGGAGTTTCACAGACGCATAGAGATTGAAGGATGTCAAGATACCGTGTATTTTGTCTTTGGAAACAGCGTCGATCTCATCACTCGGTCTCATAACATTTCTGATCATTTGTTACCGTCCATATTAAGGTTTCTCAAGCGTAGTGAATCTGAAGCGACACAAACATAGTTTCTTGGAAGACAGACTATGGGTTGTAGGATGTGGTATATTTCATATCGATATGATATTTCCATACCAAAATTTCAGCGCTCTTTAACGTGAGTTAAATGAGTTTAGTCTGTTCCGATATTTCATGAATAACCACAAGTTTACCGTGCAGGCATGATTGAGACCTGTTGAATAGCATATCATGACATTTACCATTTAGCAGAAGAAAAATATAGAGGGCAACGCTCTGTTGCAAGAATTCTAAGGTCATGAAGTGAGGTGAATAGCGCATCCAGACTTCGGTATAAAGAAACTGAAATTCAACATTCGCATAACTATGTATGACTACTTTCAAGTTGTGCTTTGAATCATATTATTTAGTGTGGAATGAGCGATGAAAGTTTGGTAGAAAAAGGAAAACACAGAGTTGATGTGTGGAAGGATCGCAATAGGCCAGCGCTAACATAAATGCATTGATGTCATGGGAACTTCATAACCTATGCACTGCTCTATTGTGAGAAACATGCACTAGCATCTGTGCAAACAAAGAGAAAGAGAGATGATTCCTTGGCAACGAGAGATAGATTCAAGCGGACAACTTTGAAAGACTAGCAAATGAGTTTGGATGCCCAGTGCAAACGTTGTTTGATGTATAGGTTTAAAGGGTTGTTTTTTACTTATTTATTTCGCACAAAGGAAATGATTTTACACTGCATTGATGAGTTTCTGCTTACTTCATCCAGATTTATATGCTCATGAATATATTCAATGAGCACTGCATGTAACTGAATACATATTTGCATATCCTAGAATCACGTGTCAAATTTTCTGTCTCAAATACATGATTGCTTGCATATGGATATAAAATCAATTTTTTTTTTTGCCGTACAAATCATAAATGAGTCATGATGTGTGTAACGTCTCGGATACACATATGTCTAAAAACGGGTTGTTAACAGCAAAACAAGGAGAAACAAAGTAGAAGAGACACTCGAATCAATCTATCGACTAACAAATTGTGTCTGAGTGATATTCTTCTGTCTCGAAAATAAGCAACCACAGTTTGGATACATCTAGAGATCGTTGCAAGAATGATAGATGTGATAGGATGAGCACCCGCAAGTTAAAAGGTCTAAATGGAATGGTATTGGCTGTCCCTCTAAAGCTGCTTCATTTTGTTTATTAGGACAATAGCTTATCTCCATGACCTCGTCCTCAATCAACTCATGCACATAGTGATACTGAATTTCTATGTTCTTGGCATGTGCATGGAAAAGAGGATTTTTGGCGATGGCCATCCAACTTTGGTTGTCACACTTCAACTCTGTAGCCTCCTGTCCTTGTATTCTTATGTGCCATAGGATCCTCCTACACCATATTGCTTCACATGCTGCAACACATGCAGCTTTGTACTCAGCTTCACTAGAAGATAATGCTACAGTCGGTTGCTTCTTGCTAATCCAAGAGAAAATCCTTGATCCTAAAGCAAAGCAATATCCAGAAACTGATTTTCTTGTATCAATATCTCCTGCCCAGGGCATCTTTTGTCTGTTGAAGAAGAGCATCATCATTTCTCTGTCATTTCAAATTCTAAACTCAAGGCATCTTTTGTTTGTTGAAGAAGAGCATCATCATGTCCTGTAATCACAAGGTCATCTACATAGAGTACAAGCACAATTGTCCATCACGGACGGAGCAATGATTGAGAAAGCAGATGATGGAGGTAAGTACCCTTACTCTTCTTTACATTGCATGGTGGCTAATTCATTCCGAGAGGCTTCTCTAATTACGATTTTGGGTATGGTTTTTACACATAAAATCTATTTTCTGATCAATTCAGATAGTAGACATTGTTTTCTATGTCTCAAATTGGTACAAAATTTGGGGATACCTCTAAATATGCAGATAACTAGTCGTGCAGAGATGGCCAATGGATGAGTGCACTATATCAAAGAATACATTGAAGACCCTGCATTTACTTTTTTCGATAGGTTTCTTTGGAATTTTTCATATGATTGAGATGAAACAAAATGATGCAATCTAGGCATGGACTGGTTAGTTCTGAATTCTTCAAAAAATGATTGCAAACAAAGAACAATCACTTTAAGGCTAGATGGTGAATCTATCCACTTTCTAGGTGATGCATATAATCCTAAACCTATTCTTATTTTTGCTATGAAGATAATTAGAGGTATACGTGATGGTTGTAAAACATTTGTAGTGTATGTGAACAATCTGCATGAGGAAGATAATAATGATAGTATTCCAAATTATTTAGGAAATCTTTTGAAAGAATATGCAGATGTATTTCCAGAACACTTGCCTGGTATACCTCCACCTAGCCAGATTGACCATGCCTTTGATCTCTATCCAGGGAGTGAAGGATATTCTAGAGCACCCTATCGATTAAACATTGATGAATTAAAGGATATTAAGATTCAACTAGATGATCTTTTGAAGAAAGGCTTGATAAGAGCGAGTGTCTCACCTTCGGGTGCACCTATTTTATTTCAGAAGAAGAAAGATGGCTTTTATAGATTATGCATTGCCTATACCGGGTTGAATGAAAGAACAATTGAAAAATAAGTATCCACTCGCTCACATAGATGACCTATTAGGTTAATTAAGTAGAGCGACTGTATTCACTAAGATTGATTTAAGATTTGGTTATCACCAAATT
>CM035427.1:83280142-83290142 GCA_020310875.1 Ceratopteris richardii | reverse complement strand
TATCTATCTATCTATCTATCTGTTAATCTATCTATCTATCTATTTATCTATCTATCTAACTTTCTATAAATCTATCTATCTATGTATCTAACTATATATATATATATATATATATATATATATATATATATATATATATATATATATATATATATATATATATATATATATATATATATATATATATACATATATATACATACATACTTACTGTTACAAGGCTGAGGGAGCGAGACAACCGCAACCGCAGAAGAAGGATAAACAAGATTGGTGGCTGAAATGACGGAGAGGTAGGAAATTTCGCAAGAGTCGGTAGATGAAGAATGCGGAAGCAATAAAAAGCAGAAGACAGGAAGAGAAAAGAGTTCAGTCGTTGCGTCGTCGTTTCGTTCGACTGTTGGAGCAGAGTTTACGGTGTTAAACAGACTCTTGGGGTGATAGTTAACAGGAATGTATTTGAGAGAGACAGAGGGATAGATACGTCGCTGTTCTATTGCGCACTGTAGTGAATAAGGTTGATCACATCGAAAAGGAAATATTCGGAGATTACGAGTAATATGTTTTAAAAGACTGTGTATGAGATATTGCTGAGGATATTGAATACTGTTCCATTCTACTCATATTTAATCATTCTGCTATTCTTTGGTTGAATCGATTCTCATTGGGTATTTTGTGATGTTTTGAATCTATTTGATGATCAGTTATATATGATTCCGTATTTCTCGACTACGAAGGTGTGTGTTTGTTGTCTGGCGTGAGACTGTGTAATAGCCAGTGTTTAGTACCATTCCGGTTAAGTAACGAAGATTTATATGTTATATGCGATCATTGAGTATTCGACCAGGAGCTGTGTGTGGGCAGAAGTCTTAGTAAGTCATTAATTGCGGTAGAAAGTTATGATCTGAGTCAGCATACGAAAAGTTTAATATAATCCCGATTCGAGTTGTCTGTGCATCTCATTCGATGCGTTAGTTGTCGCATGAAATCGTCTTATTTTGAGAAGAGTGTATTTGCGTAGTTGTAAGTTTCGGTAGAATTTCTGTACTACTACCATACGTATATTCATGGACGAACGTTCTGACATTTATCATACCAAGGAGTAGTCAGTATTCAAACTCAACCCCTGTGTTAAGAAGTGAGAAAATACTAGCGATTGAGTAAGAGATTGGGAAAAATAGTATAGGGCCTCTGTCTAACAGACCCCTACCACTCCCAAGAACCCGAGGACCCGATAATACTCGTCCGAAAGTTGGATTGAGTTATTATCGTCTAACATTTGGCGATCCTGCTGGGGATGTGGCATTGAGATTGCCTGGTATTTTGTTCAAATTAAAATTTTGTTGGAAGGACAGTAGCAACAGAATCAGATTGTTGCGATACTGTGTGTTCATAATACTATATGATCAGTACGGAAATACTACATGCCGATTACCCGATCAGGAGAAAAGTATCCCAAGAATCATCAGTTAGGGATATTAAGAACAACTTTGGGAGGTACTAGTACAATTAGACCTGACCCAGTTGTCGAAAAAGTGACAAACGATAACACTGATTCCGGTGAAATTACGGTAGAACGTAGTACATCTCTAGAATTGTCTGGTGCTACTACGGTACAGACTGTCGAAAATACAGCAATTTTGGAACCGATTAAGACGCAGTTGGAATCTAGCATAAAAGTCTTTGGAATAGATTCAGATACGATTAGAAACACTTTAGGGAAGGAAATTAATACAGGCGAATCTACGTTGTATCCAGTCACGATTTTGAATCCTTCCGGTGGAACTTCGGTAAGAAAAACACAGTTTTTCGGTGACGATTCAGCACTTTTGGCTGAATCTTCAGCTCAACTACAACGTTTGGGAGCAAGTCCTCCTACTTTGGATATCAAGGAGGAAGGAAGACTATTCGAAACAGAAATTCGCAATATAGTAAGTAAGCTAATTGCACCGGAAAGTGTGCCATTAGGCGAAACAAATTTCGGTAGTTCAGAAACTCCAACTAGAATTACAGAAGGAGTGTATAATACATTTACGATGAATGAACAACTACAACGACAAGTAGGTCAACCCAGATTGGCTTCAACGGGAGTAACATACACAAAGTTTAGTGGGTTTCCAGGAGATGACCCAGATGCTCACGTACGCACCTTCGAAATCAGTTATGCTGTCCTCAACCATCCACCGGATCCGGCGTACAAAGCAATTGTTTTTCAATCTACACTTGTGAATGAAGCAGCAAGGTGGCTTACTGAATATGATATTAATCATTTCGGTACTTATGAAGCAGTACGAGACGCTTTTCTGCAGCGATTCAGGTTGAAAAAAAATCCTGCAGAGATCTTTGAGTATTTACAGAACAATAGACAGAAACCAAATCAAACTGTACAAGAGTATGCTACCCTGTTCAGGACGCATTTAAGGCAGCTACCCCAGGCCCATGCTAACTTACCCGACGATGTTATTACACAGTGGTTTATCAATGGTTTGCTTCCTCAACTTAGGCAAATCATGATTATAAGATGTGTAGGAGCCATGACCCTCGACGCAGTGATAGCAATGACCCTTCAGCTAGAAAACAAAGTTGGAGGATTTTCAGAGGATTTGGAATGGATTAAAACAAATAAACATATGGCTGAAGATATAACCAGGCAAGTATATTGTACCACTTGCAAGAATTCAGGACATACAAGTGCCCAGTGTGCGTTAAATAAGACTTATTGCGCCATCTGTAACATTGTAGGACATACCACTGAAAATTGTGCATACAATGCTAGAAGACAAGGAGTAGCAACAGTTAATGCAATTATTCAAGAGCAAGGGCAGTCATCCAATCAATATGTACCCCCACATTTGAGACACAATCAACAACAAGGGTATCGACATTATCGAGGACAGAGGAACAACAACTATAACACACCGCGCTGGCAGAATGGACCACCACCGGAAAATCAAAATTTACCACCACCTCGATGTCATTTCTGTGGACAATTGGGCCATATTAGAAGATTCTGTAGAGATGCAGCGGAATATGATCAAAGAAAAAAGGAACGTCAAAACCCAATGGCCAATGTGGTAACAATTACACCTGTAGAGACACAGGCAGCAGCTGTTCAAACGCGTTCCGGTAAACAATTGCAACCAGCAGCAGAATTATTTGAGCCAGGGATACGTGAACAACACAGAATGTATCATAAGGCTAGCCAGTGGACTACCGTAGAACCACCTGTTTTTCCAGAACCTACTCCAGTGATCCAGTCCCCGGATACCACACAAGTTCATGCTGACAAAACAAAAGCAGGTACATCATCTACAGTAGAATTACCACCTTCAGACCAAGCTTCGTCTTCAACAGTTAAGGAAGATGAAAATCAAGTGCAACCAACTTGGGATATATTGTCAAAAGCATCCATCACACTGCCTTTCGGGCAATTACTGGCATTAGTACCAGGAATACGCCAACAATTTCAACAACAGTCTACTACAAAATCTGCTTGCATTCCGGCTACCGCAACCGTACAAACGGAACCAGACTCTACGGTAGATCACTCAGTTCCTCTGATTACGGTATGGTTTCATAAACATCAAATTCCACAAGTTTTAATTGATGGGGGGTCCGGCGTGAATATTGCCACTACGTCACTGTGTAAAAAGTTAGGATGGACTAAGATAGAACCAGTTCAATTCTTTGTTAGGATGGCTGATCAATCTAGAGTTCATCCAGTAGGACTGGTCCGAGATATACCTATAACTGTCCAAGACACAACATTCAAGATGACTTTTGTTGTTCTTGAATTGCCGGAATCCACCCTAGACTACAATCTACTTTTCGGTCGTCCTTGGTTAAAACAAGCCAAGGTAATTCAAGACTGGTCAGCTCAAGAACTTACATTCAAAGATAAAAACCGCAAGTGTGTTGTAAAATTAGATGCTATACAACCCTGTGAGTTACATGCTCGACCATATTTCGCCGAACCAGTTCATATGTTAGATGGATTTTCGGATGACGAAGAAGAAGAATTTCTGAAGAATAATGTTGATTTGATGACAATAGGAACTATTGATCTACAGTCTGTGGTAGACACTTGGAATGCTTCAGTATGTACAGTAATACCCATTGTCGAAGGAATTAAGGAGGACAAGACCATTTCGATTCAAGGTAATGAATTACAGCAGCTTCTCGAACCTTCCGCTGATACAGAGAAACATCAACAATTTTATGTTCCAGAAGATCAGTTAATTACTTATAATCTTGGAGATGAAGACCACCCTCGTCCTGTAAAGATAAAGCAAAACTTACCTGAAGCTTTTCAAGCAGATTTAATCAAGCTACTCCAAGAATTTACTGACGTCTTTGCATGGGATTACAAAGACATGAAGGGTCTGGATCCTCGTATCTATCAACACAGAGTTATGCTAAAACCAGAAGCAAAACCGATAAGGCAAACCAGTTACCGGATGAACCCACATTATGCATCTCAGGTAAAGGCTGAACTTGATAGGCTATTAAAAGTTGGGTTCATAGTACCAATAGAACATGCAGAATGGATTTCACCAATCGTAATTGTACCAAAGAAAAACAAGCAATTGAGAATTTGCGTAGATTATCGGAAATTAAATGCTGCAACAATACCGGATCCTTTTCCAATTCCTTTTTTGGATACGATGCTTGATAAAGTAGCAGGTCATGAGATATATTCATTTCTAGATGGATATAGTGGATATAACCAAGTAAGAATGGCTGAGGAAGATATACCGAAAACTGCATTTATTACAAATTGGGGTGTTTTTGCTTGTACCGTAATGTGGTTTGGATTAAGAAATGCACCAAGCACATTTCAAAGATGTATGCAGGAAATATTTTCTCCTTATCTTACCTCATTCATGCAAGTATATCTTGACGATTTTTCAATTTTCGGTAAAATGATTGCACATCTAGTACATTTACGATGTTGCTTTCAGAGATGTAGAGAATATAGATTGTGTTTAAACCCAAACAAATCTGTGTTCGCGGTTTCATGTGGTAAATTACTTGGTCACATCATATCAGCACAGGGTATTCAAGTTGATCCCGATAAAATTTCAGCAGTATTAGAAGCTCCGGTGCCTAATACACCTAAGGAAGTAATGCGATTTATGGGACAAGTGAGATGGCATGGAAGGCATTTACGGTGGCTTGCTCATGTGGCAATACCACTGAACAAATTAATTTCCAAAACTGCAAGGCAATTTGAATGGACTCAGGAATGTCAGGTAGCATTTGATCGACTGAAACAGTTATTAACACAGGTTCCCATTTTACAGCCACCAGATTGGGATAACCCATTTCATGTATTTGTTGACGCATCTGATATAGCAGTAGGAAGTGTACTAATGCAACAAACAGATAAATGGTTTAGACCAGTATACTATGCTAGCAGAAGATTAGCACCTGCAGAAAAGAACTACTCGGTAACTGAGAGGGAATGCTTAGGATTAGTATATTCGGTAAAAAAAATTCAGACATTATTTATTGGGCCGAAAATTTACATTTCATGTCGATCACGCTGCATTGGTTTACTTGGTTCGACAGCAACATATTGGTGGCCGCCTAGCACGATGGGTTCTACTATTGCAAGAATTCGACTATGATGTCGTTCATCGGCCAGGTAGTTCACATGCTTTAGCAGACTTTTTGTCACGCTTAGATTCAGGTGAACCTCCGGTTGGTATAAATGATACAACGCCAGCCATTTATACTTCAGAACCAACTACTGAAGAATTGTCAAACCAACCAGTGCCGACTACGTATTATGATCAATTATTGACCTTTCTTTCAAGTGGATATCTACCTTCTGAAATCCCCACAGCTATACGCCGAAAAATTGCAGGTTTTAGCCGACGATTCCGGTTAGTTGCTGGAGAATTATATTATACAGATCATACCGGAATCTTACTTCGATGTATTCCACCACATGAAGTTAACTCACTTATCACTTTGGCTCACTCAACTCCTTCCGGTGGACATTTTGCAGCAGATCTTACTCACCGGAAAATTCTGCAAAGTGGACTTTGGTCGCCAACTATGTATGGAGATATATTGGAATTTATCAAAACTTGTGATAGCTGTCAAAGAACTGGACAACCACTACAACGCCATTACTTTCCACTTCATCCAGTACTTCCTTTAGAACCATTTCAGAAATGGGGTCTTGATTTCATTGGTCCAATCACACCTCCCGCAGTATTCAGCAATAACAGGTATATATTGACTTGCACAGATTATGCAACCAGGTGGGCAGAAGCATGGCCTTTACGCTCGGCTACAGTAGTTGAAGTAGCGAAATGTTTATTAACAGATGTCTTTCCAAGATTTGGACTGCCACTAGAGCTTGTTTCAGATCAGGGTACTCATTTTATGAACAAGTTGATGAAAGCATTAACACAGTCATTCCAGATCAGTCATAAATTCAGCTCACCATATTATCCTCGTGCAAATGGATTGGCAAAAAGTACCAACAAATCTCTGCTAAATATGCTTCAGAAATTGACCAGAGAAACACCGGAAAGATGGGATCAGTTGCTACCTGCAGTCTTATGGGCCTATCGCACTACATATAAGGTAACCACCGGCTTGACACCATTTAAGTTAGCCTATGGAATAGAAGCAATAGCTCCGATGGAAATTGTAATACCAAGTTTAAGAGTAGCAACATCTCAGAAGCTGTTACCCGAAGAATCATTGGTATTTCGGTTGGAAACACTTAGAGAATTAGATGAACACCGATGGCTCAGTTTCTTAACTATGAAAGAAATCCAATTAAGACAGGCCAGGACACATGACCGAAATTTAAAGACGACAGTATTTTCGGTAGGGCAGCTTGTTCTTTTTTACAATGCGAAGTCCAATAGATCAGCCGGAAAATT
Source organism: Ceratopteris richardii (assembly GCA_020310875.1). NCBI lineage: Eukaryota > Viridiplantae > Streptophyta > Polypodiopsida > Polypodiales > Pteridaceae > Ceratopteris > Ceratopteris richardii. The sequence continues at coordinate 83,283,240 of CM035427.1, read as the reverse complement.
CAAGTTACGTTGGTTCGGTCCATTCAAAATTGCAGAACAAGTTGGTCCGGCTACTTTTCGATTGACTACATTGACTGGACAAACACTTCCAAAAGCGATAAACGGTTCAAAGCTACGGCCGTATCAAGTAGCACCACCTCGGCTATAACAAGGGTACACAGCGTACCACAAATTTTTTACTTTTCTTTTGTTTTTTAATTCCTTTTTTTAATTCGGTGTAATCAATAAAATAAGTGTAATCGCCGTACTTTAATATCTATTTATGTCCAGCCGCCCGCTCCTTTTCTCTCTCTTTGCATGCACGCATGTCAGATATAGACATTACTGTCCGTTTTGTGTAATTAGTACCGTTTAAAATATTCTTTGTACAAATTTCTTATATAACTCACTTAAACTCGCCGGATAGGTAATTTAGTCTTTTGCGACCACAACCATAGTTTCTGAATACTTGTGTTCTGCGTCTTGCATCTCTGTGTAATGGAATCCCTAGCGAACTATACAGCTTTTGCCGATGGTATCCCTGATGAAGTAGGAAATTATCTGCATGTACGAGGATTGGGTAGTTTCGCCGAGCTGCCATGGCACTCAGTAGAAGCTCACCCCTTCTTCGCACAGATCATTTCTGCTATCGCTCGAGTATCTCCCACTGAGAAACGATGGGTTTTCCTTTCCTTACCGTCTAGAACTGTGATCACATTCCAAGTATTTGCAGAAATTTACCATTTAACTCCACAAGGCCGCGAGAATGTTCCCATGATCTCAGCAACCCGAATGGCAGAATTGTTCCCGCGATTTTCATCTAATGAATACGCCATTCTCTGTCGACCAGAACCTGAAAGAACTGCACTACAATTCCTCGTTGCTATACTTAACTTTCAGAAACGTACCTATGGTATCTCTCGACCATTTTACTCTGCCATAGATATAGCTGCCCGAGAACCTGTTAACTTTGCGTCATTTTTCTTTCAACGTATTCATAAGGAGTGCGTCTCAATTATGAAGCAAGTTAACAAAGGTAAAACCCCGAGGTCTCGATTACCACACATTTTATCATTTCTGTTTCCAACCATAATGCAAGCACAACCACCACCAAGAGGACCAGTGTTACAGATTGAAGAATCAACGCAACTGTTAGATGACGACGAAGAAGATGAAGAGGAGATTAATCAATTATTCAGAAGAAAACGGATCAGAATCAGTTCTTCTGAAAGTAAGAATGCAGGTTCAGTCGAACAAGACGAAGAAGTACAACAGGAGGTCAACCAGCATTCAGGTGGAGTAACACAAAAGGAAGACGAACAACAGCAGGAAGTACAAGTAGAGAATGCAGCTGATCAGCAAGACAAGGAAGCAGAATTAGAAACCAAGCATCAAGAGGAAGAGAAGTTCCATGATGCAAATACATCGATGCACCAGGAATCGTCCACATATTCATTAGCATCCGAGCATCTACAAACGCAGAAGCGAACTGAAACAGAAGCAATGTCAACTGATAAAGTCGGTCAACAGCAGCAGCAAGAGAATCCACAAATCCATGAATGTCAACCTACTAATGATGCACTGGATAAGCTCCTGAAGGCAGCCGAAACAACAGATGATCAACAGAATGCAACAAAGGTAATTAGTTCTAACACAGTTCGTCCTATTTTACCACCCCAACAAGAAGTACAGCCCATCCAGGATCACCCCGACCATACATCATCATCTTCCCCTAACTACTCACCACCGAATTCTTACCAATTACACACCTATACGATTGCCCAACCGCGACAAACACAATCTGTTCAGGTATTTTCCGAATTAGCATCAATGGGACAGTTTCTTATTAACCTCTCCCAGCAATTACCTGCTCAGATGAGAGCTGATACAGACAACATTTACAAGGAGTTACAACAGAAAATAGAAATACTGGAAGCCGATATCACTCCGCTTCAAGAAGAAGTATACACAGTAAAAGCAGAAAATCAAGCCCTACAAGAGCAGGTGAGACAGCTGCAAGAACGACTCAATGATCAGGCAGCTATAACAAAACAGCGGGATGAAGCTCTGGAAACAATAAACAATCATAAAGAAATGTTGACAGAAGCCACTGCAGAAATTAATAGGTTAACACAGAATTTCAAAGATGCAGAAGATGGCAGAATAGCATTAGGCAACTTACTGGAAGAAACTAGAAGGAGGTTAACTCAAACAGAATTCGAGTTAGATACAACAAAAAACAATTTATCAACAGTCAACAACATACTGCATAAGTATCTCATTGAAGAGCCTCAGAAACAGAAAAGATTAGCAGATACGAGAAGAGAAAGAGATGCATTTTACAAAACAATCCAATTTCTGAACCAACAGTTAGAAAGACTCGACAATCAAGTACGCGCCAAAAATGATAACTTCCATCGAATGCAGCAACAAGTAACAGATATGAAGACGGCCAGAGATGCAGCATTGGCCAATGAATTTTATTTACAGGAAGCATTTTTACAAACAGAGGCTGAAAATGTACTTTCAGGAGCTATTGCAATCAGTTCGGTGCGGACAGATGCACAATTATTAGAACCCGACACCCTGAAAAGTGTATTAGAAAAACTTAAGAAAAAGATTGCCCGTATCTTTCGGTCAGCTAGAAATATGTATTTAGAAGGTCTCGAAGCAGAACTTTAGATTTTGGGCCTACAAATTCGATGTTGTACTGGTATATGTTAATAAAAGTCATGATTTTTGTCTACAATATTTTTCGCACATGTAAAAGACGTCCCAAGTTTAGCATCGATTTCCAGAATGATGATTTTGATTCTAGAATCTCGGTAAGCAGTCTGAAATGTCATATCAGAATGGAATATCATCATTCTACATTTTGGCAGCTCAAGTTCTAGTATTTATAAAATGCGTATGACCGGCAAAGTATTTTTCTGTATAGTGTTCTGCAAGTTCTTGTGCTCATTAACCTCTAGCACATTACTTTCGGCTAGTCTTACAATCATGTCTGAATCGGATATTCTAAGATGGCAACTCAGAAAACGCACACTTACACAGAATCGTGTTGTGACAACAACTGATACTACATCACAGGGTGATGGAGATGACTCAAGAATTTCGAC
>CM035427.1:83267642-83275142 GCA_020310875.1 Ceratopteris richardii | reverse complement strand
TGAGGGGTTTATCCAAGAACTCTCCGCCACATTTGGAGATGCGGATGCAAGTCGAGTAGCAGAAACAAAACTTCAAAACTTACGTCAAGGTAATAAACCCGCCTCTACCTATGCATCTGAATTTAGGCAGTTGATATGTGATCTCATTTGGCATGAATATTATTAATAAGCTGATTTAGATGGGGTTTAAGAGATGATGTGAAAAACCTTTTGCTCACTATGCCAGAGGTTAAAACATTGAATGAATATATCATGCAAGCTATTCAATGTGATAACCGACTTTTTGAAAGGAAACAAGAAAAACATAAGGAAGACATCGCCAGTGGAAACCTTTCCAATCCACTACTAAAGATGAGTCCATGCTTGAACCTATGCAAATAGATGTAACTCGGTTTCAGCCTCTAACACTAGAAGAGAAACAGAGAGGGCGAGTTAATAAGTTATGTCTCTATTGTGAAAACCCTGGACATATTGCAATTAATTGTTTGAACAAGAGAACAAACTCAAGAGTCACAGCCACCCTTGTAGAGCAAGGAAAGGAGGAAGTCCAGTTGTAAAAGAGACCTTGCAGTCAAACCATGATATAAGAAAGGGTCTCATAATTCCAGCTACACCCATGGAAACATGCCTTGCACCTGTCAAGTTAATCATTCCCACAAAAAACCTTTCCCTTATAGCCCTAGTAGATTTAGGAACATCCTCATGTTTCATCGATGAAGGATTAGTTAAGAAACATGGAATTTCTATACTACGGAAGAACAAACTGGTAGTAGTTGAAGTAGTAGATGGATGATCTCTAGCATCTAGGAATATAACCATGGAAACCACACCATTAAGAGTACACCTTGGTGATCATGAATCCCACATATGTTTCAATGTAATATCGAGCCTAGTATATCTAGTTATCATTGGAATGCATGGTTAAATACGCATAATCCAAACATAAATTGGGAGAAGAATAAAATCACCCGTCGAGATATCCAGAAGAACCAAACCTATGTCAGAGCCAAAGCCTTCATACATGCAGTAAGGAAGGAATCTACATATATGATCTATGCCATACTAGCTCTAGAATCCAAGAAAGATGATCGAGTATAACTACCCAATTAGTACAAGGACTTTGAAGATGTTTTTGAAAAGAAGCATGCAGCTATCCTCCCAGAGCATAGACCTTATGATTGCCCCATAGATCTTCAAGAGGGAGCACAACCACCCTTTGGACCAATCTATAGACCATCCCCTGAGGAACTTACAGAACTACGCAAGAACATTGATGAGAATCTAGCAAAGGATTTTATCAAACACTCGAAGTCTCCAGCAAGAGCTCCTATTTTATTTGTAAAGAAGAAGGATGGGACTCTCCAGATGTGTGTATAGTATCCTGGATTGAACAAATGCTTCACTTGTCTTCCAACATATGATGAATGATCGAGAATATTTAGATGATTTTGTTGTAATATACCTTGAGGATATCTTGATATTCCCCAAAAATCTAGAGGATCATAAATTTCATGTAAAGATAGTCCTAGAGAAACTAAGAGAAAAAGGATTATATGAAAAATTGGAGAACTGCTCTTTCCATACGACAGAAGTGGAATTTTTAGGGTACATTGTATCCGATAAAGGAATTTTTGTGGACCCTAAGAAAATTGAGACAATCCTTGATTCACAACCACCTTCATGTGTTCAAGATGTACAATGTTTTTTGGGGTTTGCCAATTTCTATAGGATATTCATCAGACATTACTCCAAGATAGTGACACCTCTTACCAAGCTTTCAAGAAACTCCAAATTCTCATGGACTGAAGAAGCAGAAAAAGCCTTTTGAACCTTGAAATCAACATTGACTACCACACCAATTCTAGTTCATCCTGATTCTAGTAAGCCCTTCTTCCTAAAGACAGATGCATTAGAGTTTTCCCTAGGAGCCATTCTTTCCGAATATGGAGATGATGGGCACCTACATCTAGTTGCATATCATTCAAGGAAATTTTCCCCTCCAGAAATTAATTATGAAATTCATGATAAAGAACTACTTGCCATAGTGGATGCGTTTGATACCTGGCTTCGCCATCTAAAAGGAGCAATACATAAAATTACTGTATATACATATCACAAGAACCTAGAGTATTTTATGAACGCCCGCATCCTGAATAGAAGGCAATCTCGATGGAGTAACTTTCTGTCCAGATTCAATTTTGTCATCACATGCCGTCCAGGATGTCAACAATGTCAATCAAATGCCTTATCCAGAAGATATTACCTTGCATCAAAGAAGGGTGAAGAGGCCTTTGATCAACAAGAGAGTGTATTACTCAAGCCTGAGCATCTCGAGTTAGCAGGTATCTCTTCAAGTCATCATGAAGATTCAGCCTTGAATCATTTGATCCGTGAGAATCTACCACAGATGAATTGTTTTCTAATGTTAAGCAGAAAGCTCAAGAACGAAAAGTCCAAGAAGTAAATGAATTTTAGGAAAAGGATGGATTACTATTCTATAGGAATCTATTGTATGTCCCTTCAGGAAAGCCCAGGATCCAAGTACTTCAACAACGTCATGACAACCTTGCAGCATGACATTTTGGAGTAAATAAAACAATAGAACTCATATCAAGGGATTTTTTGTGGCCTCAAATGTGGAAGTACGTCAAAGAATATATTCGAACATGTGACACTTGCAATAGATCTAAGGTATCGCGACATAAACCTCATGGCCTCTTGCAACCTTTACCTATTCTAGAAAGCCCATGGGCTTCATTGTCTATGGAATTCATCAAAGATCTATCAAAGTCAGATAAGTATGATGCCATTCTTGTTATTGTGGATAGATTTATAAAGATGGCACAACATTCAAACTACAAAGGCAATCACAGGTGCAACCACTACTAGACTTTTTCTCACATACATCTTTAGGCTCCATGAATTGCCTGATGATATTGTCAGTGATCGAGGTCCACAACTCATATCCAGCTTTTGGAACAGTCTTTGCAAGCTCCTTTGTTTTCAACTTAAACTATCTACAACAAATCATCTACAGACCGATGGACAAATAGAATGGGTGAATCAAGTCCTAGAGCAATACCTCCATTGCACTACCAACTATTACCAAAATGATTAGTTTGAGTTGTTACCCTTTGTAGAGTTTGCCTATTACAATAGTGTTCATGCATCTACTAAGCAATCTCCCTTCTTTGCAAACTATGGACAACATCCAAGAATGGATATACAACTCTCAAATCATGTCAAGAACCCAACTGCCAGAGACAAGGCTCAGTACCTCATGTAAATTCACAAAGAACTCAAGGAAGAGATCCATAAAGCTCAAGAACATTATAAGTACTATGGAGATCAACATCATGTTCAAAATCCATCATATCAAATTTGGGATAAAGTATGGTTACTCAGAAACAATTTACAAACTTCAAGGTCCTGTGCAAAGTTAGATCATCAAAGAGTTGGTCCATTCACCATCTTGGCCAAGATCAATCAAGTCACCTTCAAGCTCCAGCTACCAAGCACCATGATAATACATCCACTTTTCCATGTATCCATGTTGGAACCATATCAGATTTCACCATTGAGGTGGGAGAGACCTAGTCCTTCACCACCTAGTGAGATTGATGATCATGAAGAATTTGAAGTTGAGCATGTCCTAGATTCCAGAATATCCTGAGGAAGATTGGAATACCTTATTCATTAAAAAGGGTATGACATCAGTGATCGTACTTCAGAACCTGCAGAAAACCTTCAGAGAGCACCAATCAAGGTTCGAGAACTCCATAAGAGAAATCCAATGAAGCTGAGACCAGATAACATGACCGCTCCTTGTGGACCTCGTCGCTTGAGAGGGAGGTGATGTCATGGACAAAGGAAACCATCCTAAACCTTAGATTCCATGTGAATCCTATATCTCATGATTGGTTCTGAATTAGGAGAAAACAATGCTTCCATTGCATGTAGAACATGCGAAAACCCTAAGATCGACTGTCTATTTGCTAAATTTTGACATTTTAAGGTCCTGATCGATTTGCTGACATCATTGATGATATCATCAAATCACAACCGTCTTGGGAACCGCCCTTGAAAACCTATATAATGAAGGGTTGGCCACATTCATAATCAGTCTTGCCAATACCACTGTTGAGAGCTCAACGAGTTCTGGCCGCCAAGTAAGTACTCTTCAAGTTCCAGTTCTAGTTCTTGTCTTCTTCCTTGTTCTAGTCTAGTTCTTGGACATCCTATCTTGTCCCCTTGTAATCTCGTAGTACGAGATCTTGTCGAGTTCTTTCTTGTATCTAGTTCATCCACCAGAAGGGAATTCTTGTAATCCAAATATCTTGTCTCATACTTATGATCTCACATTGTGGGATCTCCTATATCATCTCTAGTCCAGTTTTCCATACCTATTGGTCCCGGGTTGTGGGACGTCTTGTATCAGCTACATCTTCTTGTATTATTTTCCCTATGTGGGTGTTCTTGTAATCATAAGTGTATTTCGGAAATCTTGTCTACTATAGTCAGAAAGCACAATCTAGTGCTCCCTTGAAACTATCAATCTATTTATCTATCTATCTATCTATCTATCTATCTATCTATCTATCTATCTCTCTATCTATCTATCTATCTATCAATCTATCTATCTATCTCTCTATCTATCTATCTATCTATCTATCTATCTATCTATCTATCTATCTATCTATCTATCTATCTATCTATCTATCTATCTGTCTATCTACCTACCTATCTATCTATCTACCTATCTATCTATCTATCTATCTATCTATCTATCTATCTATCTATCTATCTATCTATCTATCTATCTATCTATCTATCTATCTATCTATCTATCTATCTATCTATCTATCTATCTATCTATCTATCTATCTATCTATCTATCTATCTATCTGTCTATCTGTTCGTCTGTCTGTTTATCTATCTGTCTGTCTGTCTGTCTCCATGTTTGTCTGTCTGTTTGTGTCTCTCTATGTCTGTCTGTTTGTCTGTCTATGTGTCTCTCTGTCTGTCTATCTGTCTGTCTGTCTGTGTGTCTTTCTTTCTGTCTGTCTATCTGTCTGTCTGTCTGTCTATCTGTTATTCTTTCTATCTATCTATCTATCTATCTATCTATCTATCTATCTATCTATCTATTTATATGTGTGTCTGTCTATTTGTCTATTTGTCTATCTGTCTATCTATCTATCTCTATATCTGGCTATCTATCTACCTATCTATCTATCTATCTATCTATCTATCTATCTATCTATCTATCTATCTATCTATCTATCTATCTATCTATCTATCTATCTATCTATCTATCTATCTATCTATCTATCTATCTGCTTTTCTATCTATCTATCTATCTATCTATCTATCTATCTATCTATCTATCTATCTATCTATCTATCTATCTATCTATCTATTTATCTATCTATCTGTCTGTCTACGTGCCTGCCTATCTATCTATCTATCTATCTATCTATCTATCTATCTATCTATCTATCTATCTATCTATTTATCTATCTATCTATCTATCTATCTATCTATCTATCTATCTATCTATCTATCTATCTATCTATCTATCTATCTATCTATCTATCGATCTATCTATCTATCTATCTATCTATCTATCTATCTATCTACCTATCTATCTATCTATCTATCTATCTATCTATCTATCTATCTATCTATCTATCTATCTATCTATCTATCTATCTATCTATCTATCTATATCTATCTATCTATCTATCTATCTATCTATCTATCTATCTATCTATCTATCTATCTATCTATCTATCTATCTATCTATCTAACTATCTATCTATCTATCTATCTATCTATCTATCTATCTATCTATCTATCTATCTATCTATCTATCTATCTATCTACCTATCTATCTATTGAACTATCTATCAGTTTATGTATCTCTCTATCTTCCTAATTATCTATTGATCCACCTATATTATCCACACTAGTAATTGATATCTTGTCTTTCCAAACTTGCATACCATTTTTTTTGTATCTAGATCTAAGTTGGACATTTTTTTTCTATTTTTTTTGTGCATGAAAATAGTTCTCACAAGAAAGGAAAATGTCCAATATGATGGTTTTACTTAAGAAAATCATAGAATAAGCTAAGGTTCAAGAACCAAGAATTGTAGGCGGAGAGAGAGAGAGAGAGAGAGAGATAGAGAGAGATGAATAAAGAAATCTTGGGAAAGTAAAAGAGGCCAAAGAGTATACCTAGTAAGATAAATTTACTTATTTGACATTTGGGAGTTCCTGTGAATTTCCCAAAACCCTCAAAAATAGGTATATTTAAAGGATGTTAGCATGAAATGCATTTGATAGAAATAAAAATCTATTTTAGAGAGAGAATGGTCTTTCATTTACAAACACCTGCATAAATATTGAAAAGATAAGCTTAATTCAAAAGTTCTTAGTACTAGGAATCAAATGAGAGAGAGAGAGAGAAGAATCTAAAAGTGAGAGAATGGTAAATATTCATTTTTAAAACTAGAATTGATATTTTATTACTTCAATAACTTCACTTAGGGTAAAATTCCAAGCATGATTATAATTAATCAACATACAAATAAAAAAATAGTTTTCTTGCAAAAAAAATACTACCTACAAAATAATATTTCACTTCCATGTATGCATGTATGTATGTAGATTTGTATTAGTTTGTATGTGTGTTTATGTATATGTGCGTGTGTACATGTATATTTGTATATCTATGAATCTTTATGTGTGTGTGTGTGTGAGCGATTGTATGTGTGTTTATGATTTTATGTGTATATGTGTGAATGTGTGTATGCTTCTGTGTATATGCATGAAAGTGTAAGTGTGTTTATGTGTATGTGTGAGTGTGTTTATGTCTATGTGAGGGTGTATGTATGATAATTAATATATGTGTTAGTGTGTATATGTGTGCGTTTTTTAATATGTGAGTGTGTATGCATGTGTGTGCGTGTGTGAGTGTGTGTATGTATGTATGTATGTTTGTCTATGCGTGGTTACATATGTGTTTGTATATGTGAGTGTATGTATTAGTGTAGGTGCAAACGCATGTAGGTGCAAGCGCATGTAGGTGTGTGTGTGTGTATGTGTGAGTGTACGTAGGTGTGTGTGTTTGTGTATGTACGTGTGTATGTGTGTCTATATATATTTATGAGTGTATGTATGCATGTATTTGTGTGAGTATATGATATGTGTGGATGTGTGTATGAATGTGTGTACGAATGTGTGTGTATGTATTCATGTTCGTGATTGCTTGTATGAATGAATATGCATGAATGTGTTTGTGTATGTGGGTGAGTGTGTGTGTGTATGTTTTTGTGTGTGTGTGTGTTTATGTATGTGTGCGAGAGTATGATTTTATAAATATGTGTATGTATATGTGGATATATATATATATATATATATATATATATATATATATATATATATATATATATATATATATATATATATGTGTGTGTGTGTGTGTGTGTGTGTGCG
>CM035427.1:83220142-83237642 GCA_020310875.1 Ceratopteris richardii | reverse complement strand
TCATAAGTTAATGTTTGATGATGGGGGAATAGATTTGTATCAAAAAGAATATATTGACATATTATTGTAGTGTTTTGGCCTTGAATACTGCAAACCTATTGCTACTCCTATAGAAATATGTTTAGAGTTGAGTTTTCATGATGTTGGAGAGACATTTGATGTTGATCTCTATCAGTAGGCTGTTGGATGCCTCAAACTCCAACATGAGAGCCCTAAAAGAGTGCATGGATGCTTTGAAAAGAAGGGATGATGTTGTTCATCACCTTGGACAACAATGTAGATCAAAGATATAAAATTGTAGCTCCATGCTTAGGAGAATGGGCTAGAGGCTCGACATGGAAGAAGCCTCAAAGGGAAGTTTCTATATAGCCATCTATATTGCACAAATCATTATGATTTTTATCTTTGGCTTGCTAAGTATTGGTCCCTTGATAAAGCCATGACGATCACTCTCATTGATCTATGTAGGTGCATAGTCATCCTAGTCCTTCTCATTACTCACTTTGTAGGGGAGCGTGAAGGAACACCTTGAGAGAGAGAAATTGAGGGGTTCCAATGCCTTGTTACAAGAGTTCAATATGGCTGACATCATCGGTTCTAACTTTCACGAACAAATTAAAAAAGTTTTGCAAAGGAACTCACTTCTCCAAATCAATACTTTTTTGTTACTTAAAACCCTTTGCAATCACTTGTACTTTATACTTTGGAAAAGCATTATCTGATGCAAATGTTAGCTTATATATGCATTTACATGGTAAATCTTTTTGTTATCACCTATGGAATGTTGAATTTTGGAGTTTAGTTTAATAGAGTTATTAATGTGTTTTTTGTTTTGATATAATAGTTGAAGGTTCTTGAGGGTGTGGATGGGCATGGATATTTCGAATGTGTTTGGACATGAATAAGAGGAATTGAACTTTATATAACTTGTAAAAAAGACCCACATAGAGGATTCTTTCTAAGAACTAGTAAAAATAGTTGTTAAGATCATGATCATTGTAGATCCCAATTACTGTTTTAATGATAACTCATATGTTCTAAGAGGAAGGAAAACAATTGTGATTCTACTCTATGTAGAGCAGAATCACAATTGAGATGATGATCTTCTTCCACAAACAAAAGATGCCCTGAGTTTAGAGTTTGAAATGATAGACTTAGGTTTAAGGTGTGTTTTCTTAGATCTTGAACTGTGGTAAGAACCACAAAAGATTTTCTCTCATACATGTATGCAAGACAAAGTTTGAAGGTATTTGACATGGAGGGTTGCAAGGATGTTGCTACACCTATCGAATTCAATGCTAAATTATATAACAAAGATACTTGACCTCCAATGGATATTGGAAGAAATAGGAAATTAGTTGAAAGTCATCTTCTTTTCAAATAGCAAACGATATGTCTTCTATGCTCTTGGAGTAGTTAGTAGGTTCTCTAACACGACTTGTGAAAATCATTGGAAGGCACATATGAAAATACTCAGATATGTGAAAGGAACCATTGACTTTAGTATTCTCTATGAGGAAGGATCATCTCTCATTGGATACTGTGCCTCAGATTGGGGTTAGGAGATATTGATAGCAGAAAATCAATTTCTAGATATTTCTTTTCTTTAGGTTTTTGGGATTATCCCTTGGATTAGTAAGAAGCAACAGAGTGTAGCATTATCTTCTACTAAAGCTAAGTATAAAGTGACATTTATTGTAGCATATGAAGTAGTATGGTTTTCTGAGATATCAACCTCAACATGTGATGATCTAGGATGACACATATCACTTTTTCATTTCTCTGACATGTATAGTCACCAGTATATGTCAGGGATACTTCATTGAGCTTTACTAGGTTTATCTACCAAGAGTGATGGCACACTTGTTTCTTTCTAGCTCACTCATTCATAGAAATTAGGATTTTCCTCATGTACTTTATATATTGCACTTCCATGGACAAGAACAACTTCCATGCTTGGAGTTTAAGAATGAAGAATTTCTCAATGGGAAAAGGCTATTGGAAGTACATCGAAGGAGAGAATGAAAATGCTTCGTAGTTACCAAATAGGAGTTGGATTGTAGACTAGTTAAGAATGTATGAAGAATGGAGTCAAGGAGCATGAAAGGTAATGTATCAGCTATCGGTTAGCATACAAGATAGCATGATTGGGCACATACAGGATGCAAAGACTCCGAAAGAGGCTTGGAACATTTTGATCACATTGTATGACACCAATACAAAGGCACGGAAATTGAAACTCAAGAATGGGCTCCATACATTGGAGAAAAAGGGCATGTCAATAAGTGACTACATCCTGAAAATCAAAAGCATATGTAAGTCACTTGCATCTATTGGAATGAATGTAGATGATGATGATAAGGTGGAAGTGTGCCGTTGTGGTTTAGGAGTTGCATATAAGCACTTTAGAACTTCTATATAGACTAGGGAAAATATTCCAAATTTTACCGATTCAGTATCCATGCTCATTATTGAAGAAAAGAATGTCATGTTATGGGTGTTGCATGGAAACACCACTAAGATGAGGTGGCAAGTTTTGCCACATGGCATCAGATAGATGCATTGTTATTATACTAGAGAAAGCTTATGAGAGACTTCTGATGAGTAAGTATCGAAAAAGAGGATGGCTCGGCGGTTGGGAGGAGAAATGGACATCACTCTGTGTGTGTGCTCGCGGATGTTGATCAAGGAGCAGAGAGGAGCAAAAATAGTTTTCTAATAGTGGTATCAGAGCCGTACAGATCCCGTGTGAGCTGCGCATCCAACATGAACATCTCCGCTACTGCGTGGCACTGGAATTGAACCCAAGACCTCCATGAAAGGTGATCAACAAGCTATCCACGCTGCCATATGCCTTTTGGTGTCCAAGTTACAAGCAATTCTATACAGGTAACTCTCAGTTATAGTTGTTCATATTCTTTTGGCCACGGGCAGAAGCGACGAGTGGGTTTTTACAACCCACAACCAAGGAAAGGAAGAAGAGCTCCCAAAGCTCTCATTATTTTCATGAGTTCCCAAAGGAAAAGGGAGGAGAGCTCCCAAATCTCTCATTGTTCTCTTGAGAACCTCCTTATTCAGGATGTTTGTTGGGATGTAGTCCACAAGGGTAAAGAGGGAGAGCATTCGTGAGTTTTCTCTCCTTACAAGATGGAGAGATCACAGTTGTGTGCTTCTTAATGGGGCAATCACTTTCGTAGGTGAGAGGAAGGATATGAGAGCTATAGGAAAGAGCTCTTATTCTCCATCCCTCTCTTTGAATTTTTGTCACTCCTTTTTTCGACAGGAAGAAAAGAAAGGGTTTGGATAACCAATTTTGGAGGGGAAATTATATATGTCGGGAGTATGAGATGTCTACTCCGATTAAAAGTTAATAAACCTCTCAAAATACGAGAAGGCATAAGTTTTAGACTTCTCCAAAGTAGCTTACTTTCAGAATTTTCACATAAATTACAGGAGCTATTTTGGACTAGTAGCCATTTTGGGGAAGGGTTATGAAGTGGATTTTTTCATAGATTTATGGAAAAGATCATGCACACATATAGTATAGTGTATTGAATTCTAGATACAATCAAGAAAAGTAAATATTATCTCAGTATGATGGGAGTTTGAAGCTCCACAAAAGCCCCTTCCATCACAGTTTGACAAAAAATTTCAGCACCTAAATCTAAGAAATTCCCATTTTGGAAGAGGGAAAAGGAGGTGCAATAGCTACGGATGGATCCTGAGAGTATGGTGTGTGGAATTCATAATGGAGTCATTAGATTCATTAAAATGATAAGTTAAGGAGGAATTTTAGTTCCTCAAAGACCCCCTTCCCGCACTTTTTTGGAAAAAATTTAGATGTTAATTTTGGCCAAACTCCAGTTCTGGGAGTAAGAATAAAGATCATTTGTGGCTTCCCATGGATTATTAAATAAAATCCAAGAGAAATCCACATTTAGAGTGGATTAGAAGCTTGCTAAGCTCCCATTTAAGTTTTTGCATAAAAGCAAAAATCTTGATTTAGGCCTCTTTTGGGGAGCGAATTAGCATGCACTAAGGGAGGATTTGGAAAGGTGAAGATAGGCTAAAGCATCTTCATACATCACTGTCTGAGGTTATGGAGAGAATTTTAGGATTTACTTGATGGAAGAATGCTTTAGGGCACCCAAAAAATCATATTTTTACACTTTTTCCAACCCCTCCAACAGTCCACTAGTTAGGCATGTCCCGCTTGGAATGGCTATATCTTGGGCTAGAAAACTCCGAATTGGACATGCTATGGCTCGTTTCGAAGAGCACAAGGTCTACTTTCAGTTTATGTGAAACAATTTTGGAAAATAAGTATTTTTGCAGGTCTGAACAGGTCTGCAATGTCTGAACAGTTTTTGGCAACTACCTTCCGAGAGCCATATTTTACAAACCTGGAAGGCGATTTGAGTAATTTCACTTCGAAATCTTTGCACATACTATATATTTCAGTTTATGATTATTTGCAGGTCCTAAAGTGGCTCTTTCAGGTCTAAAGAAGGATTACAAATGCATTTTTGACCAAATTTGCATTATTCTAGTAATCACCTGACCATGCTTTATGTTTTGGGGAGTGTTCTGATATTTTTGGACACTCCAAAATTTATGTTAGGACCTGAGGAGGAAGGTGCAGAGGTCTCGAAACTCATCGAGAAGAACTGGATGCATGCAACTCCAATACAAAATTATTCAGGAACGTATGCTTTATGCTTTAGTCATTTTACTTTATGTTATGGCATGTTCTGTATAGACATGCATAAATTGGATTGCATACATCAAATGTTGATCATTGTTTACATTCTTAAAGTATAGATCGACAGGAAAGAAGTATACTTTTTGATTGTTTGCAGGAAAGAGAATTACAGAAACCATATGGCTATGCAACACAGGGAATGGTTGCTAGCAATTGCTCTTATCTTTTTGCAGGTCATGGAATCCATATATAAGTTTATGGCATGCATGTCATAGGCCTATCAAGCCCTATGTTATTGGGTGGCCTGAGTGCCATTGAGCTTATGGTAGAATTTTTTTGGGATTCCATTTCCTGGGGAAATGTTGTCGAAATTTTTCCTACCGCATGGCGTTATATACGCACTTGCCTTTAGGTAAGAATGTTATGGCATGGTAACATGCCTTTCTGCAAACATCAATAAGTTTTAGGCATGCTTATAAGCATGTATTTGATGGACTTAGTACCATCAGAGTATTATATATAAGGCGACTTCAGTAGTAACAGGATCCCTACACATAATCCTTATGGATTTAGACTATAGGATTGCTAAGAGGAGGAGCTACACCTTCACCATTAGTATTGTGCACAAGCAATCCTATAGGTTTTAGGAAGTTGCATACAGGCACGGGAGATACATTTATGATAATCTCCAAAGTAGTGAAGATTGAATTATCTTCAAAACAGTCTCAGATGATGATTAGGAGACTATGGGGTATCATGATGAATACCCAAAGAGTGACTAGATTCACTAATATACATCACTTGAGCAAGTAGTGAAGCATTTTTGCTACACTACTAAGGAAACCAAATTGAATGGGATCACACAAATGGGTTTCATGAGATAGCATCGACGGGTGCTTATGTGAGTCGAGTGATGGTTAGGAAGGCCACAGGTATGGCACTAGCTCTATGACTCAGAGCATAGATCCCTTAGTCAGAAATAGTTGGGGTACCCAATACATATATGTATCTTGGGATCTACAGAGAGGTACTCAGACCTAGTCTTGGTACCTAGGAACAAGTTGGTTTGGAACAGAAAGGGATATCCATTGTCACTTATTGACTAGAACCAAACTAACTAGTTCAAGGACATGGGACTCATTTGAGTCCACTTATATGATTTTAGGATATGGGATTCATTAGAGTCCACCTGTATATTCCATTACATATGTATGGAATATATATTTGGTTTAGTGTAGCTATGACACCCTGAATTGGAAGAAGTTTTCACTGGTATGGGACGGTGGAAATGACTTCCCTTTGAGCACTCTTCTTCTATGGCCAGGGAGAAAAGGACTCATCATTCATGGCATCATGTCTCACTAGATCGAAGGAGAGCTCTTAGTAGACATCTCCTTAGGATTGGGAGTTATCCTTCATAGTTTAGGGAAGATATATTCTTCCAATAGAGAATGTGATAGGTGATTTTATCACCATTGGTATCACATACTCATTTTTAGGTTTTTAGCAAGGATAATTCCATGAGTTTTATGGGAGATAGTTCTTTACGATGGATACACATGTGTTTACAGTATCATGTCACATCATCGCTGACCATTTTTAGTAGAGGGCTTTGACCCTTCTTAGGAATTTATTTTCTCCACTCTTCACTACATACACCTTCATTAGCTAGGGGAGATCTGTTCTCCATCTTCATAAGAATAAGTGTAATGAGGGATTATGCATTAGTTACGGAAGAGAGGACTAAATAAATTCATGAGTTTCTCTTTTAAGGAAAGGAGAAAGTGGGAATCAGCTCAGAGATCGATGATAGATCTCACTTTAGTTCAGTGGTCTCACTTCAGCTCCTATTCTTTGAGAGAGAAAAAAGGAAAGGAAAACATGATTTCTTCATAAGAGAAGAATAGAGTATGTTTTCCTTTACAGAGAAGAGGTGTTTGGGAAACATCTCTTAGTCTATATTTTAGAAGGATTTCATTTCCTCTACTTTTCAATGTAATTTTCCTTCACATGGGAGTCTGATTCTCCACTATTTTGGAAGGAAAAAACATGGAGAACTTATATGCATATTCTCAGTTATGGATAAGTAGAGCAAATGGATTCAACAGAATCTCTTTCAAAGGGAAAGGGAAAGTGGAATAGATTCCACTACCAGACCTCTTTTCCTTAGAGGAGATTACAGAGAGAGACATGGAGAGAGTTTCACTTTCTCATTTAGATTGTCTAGATAGGAGTGGCACTCTTCTATCAAAGACAAGAGGGAGATAAGGTAATCATACTGGTTAGATTGAGTCTCACATGGACACTCTAGAGAGGAGTAATTATGTTACTCCAGTGATGGTCTTTGACTAGATGCGATGATCTAGTTATTGACATTAGTTAGACTGGGAGTAGACTTATGACTCTTCTCTTTAGGGTTTATAGGAGATAGAGGTATATCTAACCTATTATGGTACCAAACTCTTAGTTGGTGTTACATCATGAGTATGATGAGTAAACATCAGTTAGGAGGATGGGTACTTAGGGATTATCTGAATCTCAAAGGGAATGCTTTTTGCATTCATATGGCAAACTATAGGGAAGAGAAATATTAGAGTTTGCACAAGTGCCAATAGATGCTCTTCCAATAGAACTTAGTCCACAGGTAATGGATGGAAAAGCACAGACTTCTTGGTTGGTGAAATGTAGAGATTGCATTTTACTACCATGAGCTAGATGATGGATTTGCATAGTTCACAAGATAGTTAAGTTAAACAATTACTTGTAATTACACTCAAGGTTAGGAAGAACTAGAGTGGTATGAGGGCAATCTATCATTTAGTCCTAGATGGGTTTGAAGTCACTTGTTATGGAATTTTGTTCTACACTTCAGAGCATTCTACGGTTTATTATCTCCATTATGATACGGTCAAGCTTATAAGTTTGACACTTCTACACTTGCTTTACATATTATCACTCCATAGAGGATACATCATATGGACTTAGGTCATTTCGATGATGTTGTATGTTATGGGAGTGATAGTTTGGAGGCTGAGTGTATACGGGAGATAGTAGGCACTACTCAGACGGTTTCCCACCTTTGAGATGATCTCATATGGGACTTCTTAAGGGGAAGGATATGGGGAAACAACACACAGAGATGACCATGTACATAGAGTACATGGGGTTCAGGGGAGTCCGAGCACTTTATTCTACCATTACGGACATTTCATTTACATTTTTGAGGACGAAAATTTTTTCAAGGGGAAGGAAATGTCATTTTATGGGTGTTGCATGGGAACACCACTAAGATGAGGTGGCAAGTTTTGCCACATGGCATCAGATAGATGCATTGTTATTATACTAGAGAAAGCTTATGAGAGACTTCTGATGAGTAAGTATCGAAAAAGAGGATGGCTCGGCGGTTGGGAGGAGAAATGGACATCACTCTGTGTGTGTGCTCGCGGATGTTGATCAAGGAGCAGAGAGGAGCAAAAATAGTTTTCTAATCAAGAATCTTGGTGACGATTCAAACTCCAAAGGAAAATTGATTTATAAGGACATATTCTACTCTGGCAGAGGAAGTGGTAGAGGTAGAGGCTTCAAAAGCGAAAGAGGACACAATAACCAAGAACAAGTTCAAGAACAGAATCATGCAAGAGGTAGAGGATAGTTTCGAGGTAGGGGGAGCCAAAGAGGTCGTAGAAATATCCAAAGAAATGATTAAGCTAATGAGAGTAAAGGATGCTAGAATTTTGGTAAACATGGACATTTTGAACATGATTGCAGGTTGAAGAATCAAAATAGTAGAACGCAAAAAAACAATTATGCATCCACAAGTGCATATGATTCTGAGAAGTTGTTCATGGTTCAACAACAAATGATGAATATGATGTCTGTTGATGTTTTGAAATAGAATGGAAATGTCTGGTATGTTGATTCAGGTGCTTCAAATCACATGACGAATCATGTGGAATGGTTTAATAGTTTGCAAAAACTGCTAGTTCTTGGATATGTTGAAAAAGGTGATGACACATCACACCCTATCTAGAATAAATGAACCATAGCACTGTGTATGGAGGATGGAAAGGTAAGAAATCTTGCTGATGTGCTACATGTTCTAGGTATAACAAAGAACTTTGTTTCTATTGGACAAATTGTTGACTAGGGATTACAAGTCAGATTCAATGCTGATGGGTTATATGTAGAAGAGTACAAATAGGATGGATGATTGATCACCAAAGGAAACAAAGTGGGTAGCATGTTCACCTTAAATGTGAAAATTCTTGAACTAAATGCAAGCATGTTTGCAAAATGTGCAAGACTTATTGCTGATATAGAGATATGTCATAAATGAATTGGACATGCAAACTTGTAGAGGCTAAAATTGATGGAGTCCAAGGAGATTGTCAATGGACTACCAAATTTCAAAGTTTCAAAAATGCAAAAGGTATGTGTAGCATGTCAATTTGGTAAACAGTCAAGAGCATCATTTTCACATGAGAAGCATGTTAGTAAGAATGTACTAGAAATAGTACATAGAGATGTTTGGGGTCCTACAAAGACCACATCTATGGGCAGTTGCAAGTTTTATGTTACTTTCATTGGTCACCATACACGAAAACTATGGGTATATTTCATGAAAGAGAAGAGTGAGGTGTTCACTCACTTCCAAAATTTTAAGGCCATGGTAGAAAAGTAGACAAAGTATATTCAGACATTAAGGTCTAATGGAGGAGATGAATACATGTGAAATGACTTCAGCAACTTTCTTAAAAATCATGGAATTTGACGTCAGTTTTCATACAAGTACACACCAAACGAAATGGTGTTGCTGAACGCAAAAATAAACATATTGAAACAATAACAAGAGCTTTGATGGCTTAGAAGAATATGCCTCATTGTTATTGGGCAGAAGCTATGCATAGTGCTATATACATCATGAATAGATCTCAGACTGCTGTTGTACGTCAAGTTACAGCTGAAGAGAAGTTTACAGAAAAAAATCCAAACTTATCTGATATGAAAGTATTTGGCTGTATTGCATATGTACATGTTCCAGATGAGTTGAGGACAAAGCAGAAAAATGTATCTTCATTGGGTACTCCCTTGAGCAAAAGGGGTATAAATGTTATAACCCAATCAGACAATAGGTGAAGGTAAGCAGAGATGTGGTATTTGATGGAATGTCAAGCTTCTATGGAGATTCCAAAGATGGACTTAATCTTGAATCAAATGACAAAGAAAATGGTAAAAAAATCAAGTGCAAAATCTCAAGTTTTTAGTGGACCAGATGAATCACCTACCAATAGTTCCAACTCAAATCCATGGATTGGAAGATTGCATGGAAATTTCAGTCCAAAAAATTCATTTAATACATCCATGAAAGGTAAAGAAAATCTTTTTGATGGTATTAAAACATGTGACTTAGGTTTTGAAGATGTTGATGGAGATTCAAGCGGTTCATAAAGGAGTCTTGATAAGGAACTTGGATTGCCCTCTATGAAGACTCCAAGACTAAGAAAGGCACATGCAGATAATACAAAGAGAAGTGACCTAGGACCAAGAAGATCTAGGAGGATGCAAAATTCAGTGCAATGATTGACATATGATAGTTACATGGCTTGTCATTATGTCTACATGACAAAGGTAATACAAGATGCTGAACTCGCTTGTTTTGAAGATGCAATTAGAAATGTAGATTAGGGAAAATCTATGGATGAGGAGACAGTTGCAATTTATGGAAATGAAACATGGAAGCTCGTTCCATTGCTCCAAGGAAAGAAACCCATAGGTTGCAAGTGAGTTTGCAAGGTAAAGCACAATGCTGATGGTAGCATAAGCAAGAACAAAGCACGATTGTTGGAAAAAGGATATGCATAGACATATGGCATTGATTATGAGAAAACATTCATACCTATAGCCAAAATGTCTACTATCAGAACACTTGTTGCGTTAGCTATAGCAAAAGGATGGGCTTTGCATCAGATGGATGTGAAGAATGCTTACCTACCTGGTGAGTTACAAGAAGTATACATGGACCTACCACAAGTATATGAAGATTCAAAGCATCCAGAATATGTTTGCAGGTTCCAAAAGGCTTTGTATGGGCTAAAGCACGTTGCTTGTGCATGGCATGCAAGGATTGCTGATTACTTAACCACCATTGGTTTTTTTATGTGTGATGCAAATCATTCACTATATGCAAGGAAGGTTGATGATGTCATCAGAATTCTGGCTATTTATATTGATGACTTGATTGTAGGTGTTGATAATGAAGAAAGCATTAAAGAGGTAAAGCAACTTCTTATGCAGAAATTTGACATGAAAGATCTTGGTGTGCTCTGTTACTTCATGGGCATTGAGTTTATACATATAGAAACAGGTATATGGATGTCACAAAGGCAATATGCCTTGAGTATGATGCAAAACTATGAAATGGCTGATTATAAGCAAATTTCTCTGCCATTATATCAGAATTTGAAGTTGGATACTACATTAGGTGAAACATTGGAAAATGCTATGACGTACAGGAAAATTATGGAAAGCTTGATATATATTACAATTATAAGGCATGATCTAAGCTACACTGTTTGACTTGAAAGTCAATTTATGCAGGTTCTCAAGAAGTCACATTTGGATGCTTTGAGGTGCACTCTACTTTATGTGATTGCTACTCTGGATTATGCATTGTTTTATGAACCTGGTGTAGATTTGTAGGTTCATGGATACACGGATGCAGATTGGGTTCATATCATTCTAGATAGAAGATCTACTAGTGGTTTTTTATTCTTACTTGGGAGGACAGGTATTACGTGGAGCAATAAGAAGCAACCCACTATTGCTTTGTCAAGTATAGAGGCTGAGTATAGAGGTGGTGCAATGGAAGCATGTGAAGCATCATGGCTAGAGATGCTACTTGCAAATTTAGGTGTGGAAGTACAAAAGCCTATCACCATCTATTGTGATAATCATAGTAGAATACAGTTAGCAGGAAATCCTATTTTTCATGATACAACAAAGCATATCAACGTACATTATCACTTTATTAGAGAGAATGTATTAGCAGGTGATATTGATCTTTTTTATGTGAGGAAATATGAGCAGGTTGTTGATATCTTTACTAAAGCACTTGGAGCAGAAAAGCTGAAGAAGTTTCAAAAGATACTTGGGGAGTGTTGAGATATCAAGTTAAACATGTGATGATCCAGGATACCATTTATCACTCGGTATATGTTAGGGATACTTCATTGAGTTTTACTAGATTTATCTATCGAGAGCGATGACATATTTGTTTCTTGCCAGCTCACTCATTCGCGGACATTACGCTTTTCCTTATGTACTGTTCTTTATATATTGCACTTGTTGTATTCTTGTTTTAGGTCATTCTTGTACATTCCTTTTATGTAATAGAAGAAGAAGAAGAAGATCATTCTTCCTTGCCTCAATATGTGTGTGTGTGCTCCTCTTTGATTGTGAGAGTGTGTGTGTGAGCTTGCTTCCTTATCTCCTTCGTTGTGACATGGTTAAGGATGATCCTTTAGCACATAGGAATACAATGAGAAGAGGATAGAGGGCTGAAGTGTGACAAAGAAAGTTGCATGGACACTACTTAGATTCCTCTATTCCATGCACATAGCAAGCACACTAAAATTTTGTACCATTATGTGCATGAGTTGATCGAGGATGGGGTCACCAAGATAAGGTATTCTCAAACCAAAGATATCTTCATCAAGGCTCTTGTCTGAGATCAATGTCATTGACACTTTCCAAGATTGACAATGGAGAAAGTAGGTAGTTCACCACAAGGTGGACATTGAAGTGGGTGTTTGATTTACTCAATACTCCACCATCAAGTGATAAAAAATAGATTCATGGTGCTCTAATGTGTAAGGCCCTAATTATAAGAAGAAGGCGTTGTGAGAGCCCAAAATTTTATGGAAATTTAAATTATTATTCTATATTAGACTAATGTAACGAACACTCTACCTTTGTATGGATCTCTCTTCGTTACCCTATTGTATCCCCCCACATGTGTCTATCAATCTCCCTCGATTTGTCTTCCTCTTAATCAATCTCTGTCCCTTTCCCTCCCTCTCTGTCTCTCAATCTCTCTCAGTCTCTCTCTTTTTATGTCTCTTTCGCAGGGTTCACAATATTCACTCTATATTAGAAACACACAATAATTCGATTATAACCCCCTCAGAATCTCTCTCTCCCCTTTTCTCCATCTTTATCTCTCTCTTTCTCTGTCTCTCTCTCTCTCTCTCTCTCTCTCTCTCTCTCTCTCTTGATGGGGGAAGTATCTCAACCCCTAAGCAACGATGAAGCGCGAATGACCTCCAGCGGTATCCTTCTTTGACCTCTGCACACCAAAAATGCTCTTACTCAGAGCTTATGCAGAGAACTCCAGTGAGCTTTTGTAGACCTGTAGTAGACACCAAGGGCTTTCCAACAAAACAAATTTCACTTGAAATGGATGCTTACACAAAGAGAAACAATGTCTACAACATGAGCTAGTTGAATGCTCACAACTGCTAGTCAAGCAGAGACCTCACTTCACTCCAGCGAACTTTTCGCAGAGATTATACAGAGAATGAATCTCAAACTTATGTCAACTTTAGAGGACTTTAATAGCTACCCAATGACACCAAAATCATAGCAAATGGATACATAGAGAAGGAGAACCAGCCCTTACAACAGAGAGCAAAATATTTCCAACAGAGCCTACACAAAGAGAGAGATATCAATCACACAACTTCACTAAAATGAATGTTGCTCCCAGCTTACTCCGAGAATGCTCCAGAGAATTGGTAAGCATAAAATAGACTCTTATAGCTATCCAATGAGACAAGAATTACATCAAATGGATACCATATGAGGGAGAACCAATGCTAACAACTCAGGGGTAGAGAGTTGCAACACTGCCTGCGCACACACATAGATATGCCTACTAAAAGAAAAACAAACAAGCAAGCAAGGGGGTTGCTTAAGCAAGGGGCTTGCTTATCACAACTCCAGCACTTAGTGCTCACTTTACATGAGCTAAAACTCCAAGAAGATGGCCCAAAAGAAGTCGGGATACATGCTCCTTTTATAGTGAGAGGTGTGCCCCTAAAATCTAGGAACTACCTTTCCAAATCAGCCTCCTAACTTGGAGGAATTAGTTGAGATGACTTGGGGAGTGGTTGAGTGACTTTTCTTGATGGAATCTCGTGGCTTTTGGCTTCCTTTGATTGCTCCACATGTCCATAAAAGATTCCCCACGAATTTTTAGCTTGAAGCTTGACTTTTAACACTCCCCCTCAAGCTTCAATTCTTCATCCTCATCCAAGCTCCTTCATGTTGATGCATTGCTTGAATTTTGAAATCTTCATCCCATCCAAAGCCTTTGTAAACATGTCCGCAACTTGGTCCTTAGTACCAATATGATGTACTGAAACTTCCTTGGATATCACCTTTTCCCTTATGAAGTGATAGTGCACTTCAATATGCTTGGTTCTAGCATGATAGACAGGGTTCGATGCTAGATGAATGCTACTCATGTTGTCACAAAAAATTGGATATGTGTCAACTTGCAAATTAAGCTCCATAAATAACTTCTTAATCCACATTAGCTCACATGTGACTTGAGCCAAAGCTCTATACTCAGCCTCGGTGGAAGATAATGCCACCGTGGGTTGCTTCTTTGAAATCCATGAGATGATCTTGCTACCTAGCATGACTAGGTAACCACTTGTACTCCTTCTATCTTCCTTCGAACCGGCCCAATCGGCATCGGAATAAGCTTTGACCTGCATATCATCATCAAATGAGTAGAACAATCCCTCATTTATAGTGGCTTTGAGATATCGCAACATTCTTCTTGCAGCTTGCAAGTGTGTAGTCCTTGGACTATGCATAAATTGTGATAACACTCCAACTCCATATGCTATGTCAGGCCTGGTTATTGTGGCATAATTGAAAGAGCCTACAATAGATCGATACAAAGTTACATCCTCTAATGGCTCTCCATCAATGGAGCTTAGCTTTACATTAACTTCCATGGGATTTGAAATAGGCTTGCAATGTAGCATCCCAAACCTCTCAAGTAGGTCTAGAATATACTTCCTTTGTATGAGCATAATACCTTCTTCTTTGTATACAACTTCAATGCCAAGAAAATACCTAAGATCTCCAAGATCAGAGATCCTAAACTCCTTTCCAAGCTTTGCCTTGATCTCCTCAATGCCCTTTGTATCATTACCTGTAATGATAAGATCATCTACATACACACACATGTAGACCACAAGTTCTCCTCTTTGTTTGATGAAGAGAGATGGATCCGCCTTGCATTGATTGTAACCACATTTGATCAAATAGTCCACCAATCTTTGGTTCCAAGCCCTTGGAGCTTGCTTTAGGCCATAAAGTGCCTTCTTCAACCTACAAACATGATGTGGAAACTCTTTATGAACAAAACCTAGTGGTTGCTCCATGTATACCTCTTCTTCCAAGTCTCCATTGAGAAAGGCATTCTTGATATCCAATTGGAAGAGCTTCCATCCTTTGCTAGCAGCCATTGCAATGAGTGTCCTAATGGTGCTCATCTTTGCCACGGGGCTGAATGTCTCTTCAAAGTCCACTCCATAGGTTTGTGCAAAACCCTTAGCCACCAATCTTGCTTTGAACCTAGAAATAGATCCATCTGAATTCCTCTTTACTTTATACACCCACTTATTACCTATTACCTTCATGTTCTCCTTCTTGGGCACTAGAGTCCATGTTTGATTTTCCTCAAGTGCGTCGATCTCTTCTTGCATTGCCTCTTTCCATTCGGTGTACCTGCTTGCATCTTCATAGCAATCGGGCTCATGATCTTCTACTACTTTGTTCATATATGCATAATGTGTTGCCATGTATGAATCATAAGTAAACCTTTGAGTTGGATACTTAACTCTAGAAGACTTCCTTTCTTCACCTTTTGGAGGAATAAACCTCCTTTGCCTTGGGAACTTGATCTCTTTCTTTGACGTGGCTTCTTTCTCCATCATGTGTCCTTCATCATCTTCAACTTCATTACCTTCTTCATCCAACTCCACCAATGTTGCTTTGCCTTTGTTGATTGATTGTGCTTCATAGCTTGATGAAGGTCTCCCCCTCCATGGTGAGTTCATGCTTGAACTATCTTCATTGATGGAACACCTTGGGCCGCTTAGCTCTAGGTCGATTTGTTCTTCATCATGTCCATGCTTTTCTTCTTCATAGTCCTGCATACAATCATACTTCTTATACCAAGGGAGTAGCTCATCAAATGCTACATCCCTTGATATCCTCAAGTCCTTTGTATTTGGGTTGAAGCACCTGTAACCTTTATGATCATTTGAATATCCTAGAAACACACACTTTTCTGCCTTTGGTTGTAGCTTGTGCCTCAATTCACTTGGCACATGTACATAACAAGTACATCCAAATATCTTCAAGTGGGAAAGATCAGGTTTCTTACCATAATAGGCTTGATATGGTGTCAAGCCATGGATCCCTGAGGTAGGAGCCCTATTCATTAGATACACGGCGGTATTTGTTGCATCACTCCAAAACATGTTAGGTACATTCATCTCATTAAGCATTGCTCTAGCGATCTCGGCAATGTATCTATTCTTTCTCTCTGCTACTCCATTTTGTTGGGGTGTGTACCTGCATGTTACTTGCCTCTTGATGCCTTGATCCATTAAAAAATCAGAAAACTCATTTGAGAAATATTCTCCCCCTCCATCGGACCTTAGCTTCTTGATATATGTACCTGTTTCCTTCTCTACCATTGCCTTGAATGCTTTGAAACATGTAAACACATCTGATTTGTTTTTGATGAAATAAACCCAAACCATCCTTGTGCAATCATCTATAAAAGTGACAAAGTACTTGTTACCTCCAATGGATTGCTCTTTCGTTGGCCCCCACACATCTGTATGTATCAACTCCAATGGATGTTGGCTTATGTAGCCACTCTTCTTGAATGGAAGTCTCGCTTGCTTCCCTAGTTGACAAGATTCACATAAATGCTTCATACCTTGTCCTTGGAAGTTGGGAAGACCTTCAACCAGCCTCTTGAATTGCATTTCCTTCATTCTTTGTATGTTGATGTGACCTATCCTCTTGTGCCACAAGTCCAACTCTGAAATCCTCTTGTTTCCATATGTGAAGTAGACATGTTGAGTAGAATGAGAATTTACCTCCAAAGTGAAGAGTCTCCCTTGCTTCTTTCCTCTTGCTATGACCTTGTAACCTTGCTTAGGGTTCTCCACAAAGCATCCACCTTTGTTGAACCTTACTTGATAGCCTCTTTCAACCATTTGCCCAACGGACACCAAGTTCTTTGTGATGGTAGGTACATGCAAGACATCCTTGAGACATCTTCCTTCCTCCTTGTCATCCAAAGCTACATCTCCAACATGGGAGATCTCATGGGCTGTATCATCACCTGTTTCTACATGTCCTTTACCTTTGGGAACATGTAGATTAGTAAACCAAGAAGCATTGCAACTCATATGGTTGCTACATCCACTATCAATATACCAAGTGTTATCTACTTTGCTTGAATTCCCATTCATGTGCATCATCAAGAGATTGTCATTTTCTGAACTTGTAGAAGCATAATTACCTTGGCCTTTGTATGAAGAACCTTGATTATAGTTCCTTTGGTTTCCTCCTTGGTAGCAATCTCTAGCATAGTGGCCAAACTTGCCACATATGTAACATCCTTCGCCATCTTGATTCTTGTTTTGTTGATGTCGTCCTCCTCTTCCTCTTGATCTTCCTCTCCCTCTTTGTGATGAGGTG
>CM035427.1:83207642-83215142 GCA_020310875.1 Ceratopteris richardii | reverse complement strand
TGCACATAAGCACATATAACCATACTCATTATTGGCTTTCTTATGTTTTGATCCTACACGTGCAAGAAAGAAGTTATCAAGATATTAAATTAGAATGAGAGAGAAAATTATTCCTCTTCTGAAAATCATCTTACAAAGTCTTCCCTACATTCTTCTCTATAGGGCACTGTTGACACTCCCGCACTCTATATCATAGAATCACACAAAATATGGTGAGCACACATAGAAAAATAGGAAGTTTAGAACAACTTTACTATGTGACATTAAAATTTCTTATTTGAGCTAATTTTGGCCTCGAAACTCCTATCATAGTGATTCTATGGAAAATTTCATTTCCTTGTGCCAAACACATAACATTTTATGATTTGCAACTATAGGTGCATCGAAATATCCTACATATGTAGTAGATCTCAATTGGGTATTTCTATTGAACTTTTTGAGATAGATTCAATTTTATGCCTTAGGGTATTTAGTCGCTAGCCATGGCTCAATTCAATGATGTATTTTGTAAGTTGGATGTTCAGGATAAGTTTGATGGTTCTAGTAACCCATTGTAGGCCTACACGATACATCATGTATTGGTAGCAAAAATCTTGTGGAATATTGTGGAGTGTGCTAAAAAGAAGTCTTACTACAACTGTAGATATAATGATTGAGTTCGATGTGGATGGTGTTGAAGATGATGATCTTGATTTTCCTAGTCATGCTATAATTCCTATTCACCTAATATAGAGGCATAAGTACATGCATTGACAACGTTTTCTACCAAAAATGACATTATTTGGAAGATACCAAAAGATACTTGGGATACTTGTAAAACATTATAACGTGCCTAAAATGAGGTGCATGTTGCTTACCTCCAAAAGAAAAAAAGTTGGAAAGTGATCATATGAATGAAGGAGATTCAATAGATAATTTTCTAGAAAAGATCAAAGATCTAAAAGAGCAATTGATTTCTATTTATGGCATCTTGCTAGATATTTCACTTGTTGAGAATATTCTAGCTGGTCTTGCAGATTCTTATCAAATTTTTTCTTCTAATCATTGGTTCATAATGAAAGAGAATCCAAATTCTGTAACCTTTAAGTTATTCTCTATTTTATTTTAGGAAGATCAGTCTAGGCAAAGCAAGTCAAGTATGTGTGTTGTAGTTCAATCTTTTCGAGCTATACAAAAGGAAAAAGGTAAATAGGGCTCATGTACTAGTAAGTAGAAATCTTATATTGGTGCACAATCATAGAAGGAAGACAAAGATGACAATAAAAGAAAACAAGAAACAATTATTCAAGTACTATGAGGAAAATGATCATGTCATAAAGAGTGAAATCTTATATTGGTGCACAATCATAGAAGGAAGACAGAGATGACAATAAAAGAAAACAAGAAAGAATTATTCAAGTACTATGAGGAAAATGATCATGTCATAAAGAGCTTTTGTGAATTGTTTGCAGAAAGATGCAAGGAAAAAATAGGTTGAAATGGTTGTTAAAGAAGCCTATATACATATAATATTGTCTCCTAATATTGATCAAAATACAGAATGGAATAGAGGGGTCTACTTTTGGCTACGTAAGCTTGGACAACAAAATCATCCACGGAGCTTGTGAGGGTTAGGGTTTTGCTGCGCATGTGTTGTCAGCCCCCTTCCTTCCTTCGCTCTATAAATCATGCTTTGCTACAAGCTCTCGTATCATCAATTGATTCACCTAACGTATTTCCCTCCTCCCCTAGAGGGGGAGGAGATGGCGCTTCAAGAAGCTCCTTTGAATGGCTTTATAGTGTCATATGCTAACACTTGTTCTGTTGTTCAAGAACCATGGAAGACAAACACGATTAGAGATAGGAGCTCTCCTGTTCGTCCTTGCAACATGGTATACAATGCGGGTATGAGCAATTAGATGAATCAAAAAGCTCCTGCTAGCTACACGTAGGCTACTCTTATCTCAGCTCCCAAGCATAACTTTTCAGTTGGTTTTCAACCCAACCCAAGTATTTCCAAACCTTCGTCCTTTGATAAAGGAAAAGAGAAAGTGGATGATGAAAATATCGAGTCTATGGATGGAGGCAAAGCTGATGATAATGATTTGCATCTAGAAAGTGATTCTGATGACAAAGATGAAAGAACTCTTACTATAGATAGGGATACCCTTAGTCAGTGGCAAAATCATCTCTGCGACAAAGCCTTGGTTTGTCTCTATCATGGTCCAAGACCTACTCAGGAGGCCCTCAAAACATGGATTAAAGCCCATTGGGAAACCAAGGGGCAGCATGTTCACCATGTGCATTATTTACCCAATACTTTTTACCTATTTTTCTTCGACGATCCAAAATGTGCACTTGAAATTCTAGGTGAGGGCCACTAGCTTATCAAAAACATACCATTGTCCTTATTCAAATGGCATCCGGGCTTTAACCCAAAGGGGCCTAAACCTACCAAAATTCCAGTTTGTATAGAATTTCCTCACCTTCCCATTGAATACTACCCATGGATTGATCACATGGGAAAGATAATAGGTAAAGTTATTGGACTGAGGAGAAGACTTGGTTTCAATCCCAAATGGGATCCCCAACTGCTTGTTGACGTTGACGTTTCTAAGGAATTGAAAACTTCTCTCATCATTGAAGATAATGACAGTGTGACATTGCATGTCCAGAAGGTCATATTCAAAAATCTGCCTCATGCTTGTTTTCATTGTTTTAAGCAATGACATATGATTAGAGAGTGTCCTCTCTTATACCCCAAAGAAGTAGGTACTATTACAAATATGAAACAGAAGGACGGTAAAGCCTCCACTGATCTTGGGAGCTCGAAAGCTGAACCTGGAAGCTCAAAAGGAAAACAAGAGTATTCGGGTACCTCCTTTAAGAAAGTTGCTTATAAAAATAGGAAGAAAAATAGCAACTCGTTGAATAAAGATAATGCTATGCTCCATAATGTTAATAATCCTTTTATAGTTCTTGAGGATGAAAAAGGGGTTGCTAATGAGGAACTAAGGATGCAGAAAGCAAGGATGCTAAAACCACTCCTGTAAATGTATTAGATAAAACTGTAGCAGGTGATATG
This sequence comes from Ceratopteris richardii, assembly GCA_020310875.1. NCBI lineage: Eukaryota > Viridiplantae > Streptophyta > Polypodiopsida > Polypodiales > Pteridaceae > Ceratopteris > Ceratopteris richardii. The sequence continues at coordinate 83,212,078 of CM035427.1, read as the reverse complement.
GATACATCTAAAGATAAAGGGCATGAGATTGATAACAATGAGTTGAAGACTAGTGGTTCATCTCAGTACTCAAGATCTGAAAACATGTGTGACTCTGATCGTCATGATGAGGTTCCTTTTTCGACTCAACTCAACCAGGAAGATAATGTTTCCTTTAACAATTTTAAAAAAGAGCACTAAGATTCAGGCTGCTCAGTTTGGTAGTGACATCAAAGTTAACTAGTCTAGTAAAAATAATTCTAAACAGAAGGAGTCTGTTAGAGTATAGAGTTTGACTCTCAAGTTGACAAAGAATCATAAAAAGTGACAGGTCTGAGCCTCTTGCTTTGTTTTTCTTCCTTTCCTCTTCTTGTTTGTTATAAAGGTCCTGAATAGTTTTTCCTTTAATGTGAAGGGCATCTCTGACCCTATCAGAGCCAAAATGTTAAATCTATGGTTTAGAGATTCTATCCATCATCCTGAGATTATCTCTTTGCAAAAAAATAAGACAACTAGTTTTAACTTGCAATCGGACCTCACCATTGTGTCTAACAATCATAAGTGGTTTGTCACTAATCATCTTCTGTGTAGGGGTGGTTTCTCCATTGGTATTTCTTTAAACCTAGCTCATCTGGTTGACAAGGTACATGTTAGTCGAAGTAACCAACAGGTGGCAATTTCTTGCAAGTATCCTCTGAATTTTACTTTGATGAGTGTGTATGCTTCCAATATGTGAGTTAACAGAGGTAATTGAAGGAGAACTTACACGAGGCTGTTAGCTTCTTTACAAATGTTTTCTCTAGGCCTCCCAAGCTGGGGGAGGACATCCAGAGAGCCAAAGCCCACATTTCCTTAAAGAGAAATAAAATGATCTATCAGGCCTTGGCTTCTATCTTGGACTTGCCCCTCTCTGCCGGTGAGGTTAGACAAACGATCCATAAATTGAAACCCTGTAAGACTCCTGGTTTTGATGGTATACCAAATGAATTCTTTCAAGAGCTCATTGATCTAATATCTAGATTTTGAATCCTCATATGTGTGCATAGAAAGCCTTTAGATTGTTTAAATCAATCACTCATGTTATCTCGTTTGGAAATCTAGAAAGATATTATATCAAAAGTTGTGGGAATTTGGGACAAGCTTTGCACACTCTCTATAAGCATTTTGGCCATAAGATCTAGATAGATCATATGATATACCACAAGTGGGGCTCATCAAAATGGGACACTTAGGAGGAGCCATTGGATGCTAGCTTAGATTTGTTGCCCTATTATAAAATGTGCCTTGTGTTCACTTGGAGTCGAATCAAGCATGGGACGAAGGCAACATCTAAGGGACTAGGAAGTTTCACACTTTCTCTCATGATGGCTATGATCTAAGCCACTTTTTCTTAGTTTATTCTAAGGTTCATGGATGAAAATTTTTTCATCTAATACTTTGATCTTTGAAGCAATTTAAAGGGTTCAATTGAAATTCCAGCTTTTGAAAACCACTCTCAAAAGGGAACCCACTAACTCTACCTAGTTTTTCCATGTTTGAAATTAACAAACAAGGGAACCCTATGCCTAGCCTATCTGATTAAGCGACTACTCTATGGCCACATCCCTCTTCTTATTGGTCCATTCTTAATCATTCCTTAATCTAAAATGCCCATGTAGGATCCTTTTTTTCCTCAAATTTAACCTAAATTTTAGAGTACAAGCTATTAATATGGCCACGATGAGGGATTCAAACATCATTATTAGATGGATGCTTGGAGAGTGCATGTATTATTTCAATTAATATATTGAAAGTGTTAATAAAGAAGCTCCACATGCACGGACTAATGAGTCTTGTTCAGAATTGGTAGATGCGGCATTACCAAAGAAAGGAGTTCCATTTCAATTTGCAATCCAAGGGAAAAGTGATATTTCTATTTTTATTGTATATAATAAGGAATGGATGAAATAAATCATTTATGAGCTAACAAGAACTTCAAAATCTCCAAATTAGAAGATGGAGAAACAAAGGATATAGACATAATCTTGATGGTAGTGAGAATAAAAAATCATCTTCTTTCATAGATTGGCTACATAATCATATGCAACAAGCCAATGCAAATATTGAGCCAATCTCATATAAGGATAGAGAGTTCATGATAGTTTGTGAAAGAAAGAAATTTGTTTCTACCAATATTCTATTCTTGCACATATATTTATATATGTTTCTCTTCTAATAAATTATTTACTATTGCAAGCATAAATCTAAACAAATATGTGGGCTTATGTAGAACAAATCAAAATAAATTTTTTGATTCTTTACGTAAAACAGAGAATCCCAGTATTTTAGCTCCTTTTGAGCAATTATCAAGTGCTAGTTCATAAGATACATTTCTTATAGAAAGTAAACTTAGGTATGTAGGGAGTGTTGTTGGTATATATGATATATCATTTCACATCTTACAATGGATTAAAAAAAAATTATATTTTCATAATACAACTCAATGTTCTTTTAATGACATAGCTATCACCATGTTTTTTATATTTTGATAGGGTATTTTGAAACTCAATTAGTCTCAAGCCAATTGTAAAGGTAATAATTTGACATTAAGAAGGAAACTAGCTTGCTTTTGGACAATTGATTCTTCAAAAATGAAGCAATTGTCCTAGGTATATTGAATAAGTAGGTTTTTTTAATAAAAGCCTTGATGCTCATCCTTGATGGTGATTTATTCATGTTCAACCCTGGAGGTTGATCACTTTATTATAAATTTCATTTTAGAGAGATCGAAGTAATTCATGTTGATGAATTATGATAAAATATTGATTTGTGGGAATATCAAAGAGAAATTAGAATTGTTCTATATGATAATGATATTACTCTACTTGATAAGAATGATAATACGCTATGTGATGATTCTATAGATGATGAATAAGAACTAGTCGAAATTGATATTGTTCCATCAATAGATGATGACATATATGAAAACCAGATTTAACAATAGAAGAAGTGGTAATAATCAATAAAGATAATCTAGATGGGACTATGATGATGTTTATGAGAATACATGAACAAGCTCATATACTCGATTCCCCTCTATTCAATTGGAATAAGAGGTGAATCCCACAATAGATATCAAATATGTTGTTGTGGGTTAACACATGAGGCTGGGTCGTATGCATAAAGATTTGTATATAGCTTTATTTTCAATGAGGAAAATCTCTCCCAAGGAGGGATGCATGTTATAAGCTAAAATCTATTATGTTAATAGCATGTTATTGTGACAGATATAAATATGTATACCGTTCGGTGTGTGAATGACCAAATATCTCAAGAGTAGACTTAAGATTTTCTCAAAGAGATCTAGAGATTTCTGCCTCAAGTTAACATGAGTTAAATTGAGTCTAAAGAGACATAACTTGAGTGGTGAGTACACCTACGATTAGTGCACCAGAAGTAAATGGTACACTTTCTCCTACATTCTACATGAGATTTTCAAGCCCAATTTGACAAGTAGACAATGCATGGTGTTTTGAAGCATTTGTGTGGGCAATAGATATTAGATTCCCCTCTATTCAATTGTAATATGTTGTCAATCCGAATAGAGAGATGAAAACATGTTCTCTTAGGTTAGAACATGAAGCTTAGGTGTAAGCTGGCAATTTTGCATATGGGTTTATTTTTTTGGGACAAATGTCTCTCCCATATGTGTATGCATGTGTATGTGGATGTGTGTGATATATGTCCATGTATATGGATGTATGTGTGATATGTCCATGTATATGGATGTATGTGTGTATATATGTTTGAGTGTGTTAGTATGCATAAGTTTGTGTTCGATGTGTATGTATGTGTGTGCAAGTGTGTGATATACGCATTTGTATGTGTGTAAGCATGTCTATGTGATGTGCATGTTGGTGTATGTGTGTTTGATATATGCATGTATGTACTTCTCTTTAAAAATGTATATGCATGTATATGTTTGGATGTGTATACTCACTACAACATATCAGGCCTATACTGAGGCTTCTACTGAGGAAAATGAAAGGGCGGGATTTGGCCCCGACATTGGTGTAAGGGTCGGTGTAGGCATCGGAAACAAAGCACCGGTATAAGCATCGGTATATGCATCGGTATAAGCATCGTTATATGCGTCGGTATATGTGTCAGTATATGCGTCAGTATAAGCATCGGTATAACCATCGGTATAAGCGTCGGCATAAGCCATGGTATGCCCCTCGGCAAAATAGTCGGTATATGCATGGGTATAAGCATTGGCATAAGCGTCGGCATAAGCCATGGTATGCCCCTCGGAAAAAATAGTTGGTATAAGCATCAGTATGTGCCTGGGGATACCGACGCTTATACCATCGCCTATACCAAGAACCATATCTGCAAAATTGTTTTTGGGCAGAGTGTGTTGTCTCTTGCTACAACAACATTCCTATGCTATTGTGTAGCCAAAGATCATACATTCT
>CM035427.1:83125142-83202642 GCA_020310875.1 Ceratopteris richardii | reverse complement strand
ATATATATATATATATATATATATATATATATATATATATATATATATATATATATATGTATGTATATATATATTTATATATATATATATGTATGTATGTGTGTGTGTGTGTGTGTGTATATATATATATGAGTGTGTGTGTGTGTGTGTAATACGCCTCTTCTATAGCAAAATAATTCATTTTGAACTTGCTGAATTTCATTCTAGGGATAATGCTTAGAATGAATAATTAGCTCATTTTAACCATGTAGGAAAAAAATTGGGATGAAAAGTTTTATATTAGTTTGATATTCTCTCTCTAGACCTTATCAGCATCATGTTCTCTAGTTGAAATTTGAAAGTGAAGATGAAGGAATGAAGAAAAACTCTGTATGGAAGAAAACTAGAGCAAGTATAAGAGAATAAAAGTGTTTGTGTGAAATTTTTGTGGATCGTGTTCTAAGTACCTCGTTGAGGGCTCTACATTTAGTTCATTGTAAGAAAACGCCTTGATTCTAGTCTCTCTCTAGAATTTTGTTATTTGTAGGGCTCAAAAGTTGCATATGGAGGTGGATTTCGGCCTAGATCATCTCTAACACTATTTTGTAGATCAAAAAATTTAATAAAAGTTTCTCTCATAAACTTAAGATAATTCCTCACCATTTTTGAGTTATAGGGCCTTGAAAACTATCATGTTCCAACACCTAAAAAAATAGGGCTTCTCTAATTCTATTCGAATCTATGATTTGGATGCTTACATGTCATCGTGTCTAATTATGGATACTTTAAGCTATATCTTTTCTGTGTTTTTCTCCTATTTTTGACAGGTACACAAAAGAAAGCACACTACGATCGCATGAACTTTTACAAAAGTTTTGGAAAGACTTGACTTTTTTCTAAATTTGGGGGATCACACACTTCTTTGGCCAGCGATCAAACTCTGCTATATGGAGACTTGCACATCAACAAAGGTGGATATACATAAATATGAGAATTACCTTTTGATTGAGAGTGAGAGTAAGAGTGAGAGTGAGAGTGTGATTGAGAGTGCGTGTTAATGAGACTGTGATAGCTCGAGGGTTGTCGGGAGGTAGAGGATTCCTCAAGAAGGTAATTTCTAAAGCTATCGTAACCATTGATTCTCATCTATAATATCATAATTCCTCTTTCTATGAGTCATATCTTTTCTACTTTTTTGCATCCGATTTTCTCTTATCTTGTGCAATCTCTGCATTTTTATCTCCTCTGAATCAATCCTTGGCAATGATGGAAGATTTGAGGCAGAAGATGCGTGAGCAACATGAGCTTATTCTTGAGGATCAAAAAGGGGACACTGATGAGGAAATTAAGGATGCAGAAAGAAAGCATGGTAAAACCACTCTTGTAAACGTATTAGATAAAACTGTAGTAGGTGATATGGATACCTCTCAAGATAAAGAGCATGAGACTAATAACAATGAGTTGAAGACTGGTGGTTCATCTCAGTACTCAAGATCTGAAAATGTTTCTGACTCTAATCATCATGATGAGGTTGTTTTTTCAACTCAACTCAACTAGCAAGATAATATTTCCTTTAACAATTTTAAAAAGAGCACTAAGGTTCAGCATGCTCAGTCTCATAGTGACATCGAAGTTAACTACTCTAGTAAAAAAAATTCTAAAAGGAAGGAGTGTGTTAGAGTATCCAGTTTCGGCTCTCAAACTAACAAAGAATCATAAAAAGTGACAGGTCTCAGCCTCTTGCTTTGTTTGTCTTCCTTTCCTCTTCTTGTTTGTTATGGACATCATGAAAATTTTTTCCTTTAATGTGAAGGGCATCTCTGACCCTTTCAGAGCCAAAATGTTAAATCTATGGTTTAGAGAGTCTATCTATCATCCTGAGATTATCTGTTTGCACAAAATTAAGACAACTGGTTTTAACTTGCAATCCAACCTCAACATTGTCTCCAAAAATCATAAGTTTGTCACTAAACATCTTCTCTGTAGGGGTGGTGCCTCCATTGGTATTTCTTTAAACCTGGCTCATTTGGTTGACAAGGTACATGTTAGTCCAAGTAACCAATGGGTGGCAATTTCCTGCAAGTATCCTCTGAATTTTAGTTTGATTAGTGTGTATGCTTCCAATATGTGTGTTAATAGAGCTAATTGTTGGAATGAGCATTTTAATTTTTCTGACGAAATTATCCTTGTAGGTGATTTCAATATGGTCATTTATCCTTTTGACAGGTGTGTTAATGAGGATAACATCCTTCAAGGGAGTGAAAAATGTACTTGGTTTCACATGCCTCCTACTTTAAATCTTGTTGATTGTTTCCCTAGGACTGGACATATTTGGAACAATAAAAACACTTCCTCCCCCTTGTCTGCTAGATTAGACCATTTTTATATGTCCATTAACACTTTTAATGGGATGTGGAACATCCATTAGAGTTAATGAAAGAAACCTTACCTTTGCCTTTGCAGGACATCTTACATTGTTCCCTACCTTTACTGTGAGGGGTTCCTTTAGAGGCTATAAGGAACTGTAAAGGTCTTTTCTACTCGTCATGTGACAAGATGCACCACTGTCCAACACCCATGAGTCATCTGTTCATGAATCTTCAGTCGAAGAGACCGCCTCTATCGTAAAAAATAACTCAAGCTCTTTTTTTGCTATGTTGGGAGACTCCTTGCCCTTGCCACCTTTTGAAGAGCCACTCTTCTCTTCTACCTTCTTGATGCGACAGTGTTGGATTCTGTGTCCTTTCTTCTTATGGTGGAAACACTCTCCCTTGAACTTCTTTTTGTCGTTCTTTTTTTGTCTCCATCTTTTGAAGAGTCTGTTTTGCCTCCTTTGGCATTTGCTGTGAATGCAGCATCTCCTTTGCAACCACCACACCTTGCCTTGAGCCGTAGCTCCTCCTCCATGAGTAAGGCACTGAATTCTTCAAAAGTTAGTGGTTGAGGTCTGATTTGAGTGTTAAGAGTAGTTACCAAAACCATCAAACTTAGGTGGAGAGATTCGAAGACAATGTCGAGCTAGCTCCTCACTTGACTTTTAAACACCTACTCCCGCCATTTGATCTCGTAGATTATTTATGCAAGTGATAAACACGTATGTAGTCTCCGCATAGCACAGAAGGAGAACTCAACAAATTATCGGGTGCAACTTTTTCAATTTCTTAGAAAAATAACAACTGAACGATGAGAGGTGTTCTCTTCACTTTTAAAGTGTCTAATGGCTCTCATAACTTCTAATTCATCATCTCTCATACGTACCCCAAATTTTCTACTTGTATATATAGGTGTTATGTACAAACTCGTGACCATTACAAAAGTATAAGCAGGTTTAATGTACATTTATATACAAGCCTTTATTCTCTGATTATACTCTAACTCGAATCTTCATGTATTGATGTTTGCTTCTTCTTTTGACTTCAATTCTTTGTCTAACACATCAATTGATGATTGTCATGCACCAATAGCTCCCCCTCCATCATCAATTGAGGTTATCTCCATCTTCTTTATACCTGCCATGTCTTTGAATCTTTGTAACTTTGGTCCATCCAAGTCTTTGGTTAGCATATCTGCAATCTGATCTTTTGTTGAAGTATGTATAGCTTCAACCTCCTTATCAATCACCTTCTCTCTTAAGAAGTGATACTAAATCTCAATATGTTTAGTCCTGACATGAAAATGAGGGTTAGCAGCTAGATACAATGAACTCATGTTATCTCCATGAATAGTGGGTGTACTCTAAATGATGTCAAAACTCTTCATGAGAGTCTTTAACAATATGAATTCCTTTGCAGCTTCAACCATACCTTTATATTCTGCTTCTGTAGATGATAAAGCAATTGTATGTTGCTTCTTCGAGCACCAAGAGATTAACTTATCTCCCACAAAACACGAGCATCCATATGTTGATCTCCAATCATCCGGATTACCTGCCCAATCTGCATCACTATATATCTTGATGATTGGATCTGATGTAAAACCATAATACAAACCTTCCTTGACTGTACCCTTAATGTATCTCAATACTCTTTGTCCTGCAACCCAATGTTCTTTCCTAGGACAATGCATGAATTGAGAAATCACTCCAACTACATATGATAAATTAGGCCTAGTTAGAGTTGCATAGATTAGACTACCAACCACACTTTGATATAACTTCATATCCTTGAATTCTTCTCCTCCATATCTGCTCAATTTGTGATTAGCCTCCATTCAAGCAGGTGCTACCCTGCAATCTTCCATTTTAAACTTGATCCACAAGTTCTTCAAATATCTTTCTTGAGTTACATACACTCCATGTTGAGTATATGAGATCTCCATGCCCAAGAAATATGACAAGTATCCCAAGTAACTAATCTTGAACTCTTTTTCCATTTGTTTCTTGAGAATTTGTATGTCCTTCTCATCTGTACCTGTAAGAACTATGTCATCAACATATATGCACATGTAAATGAACCCATCATCACTTCCTTTGACAAGCAAGCTACTATCTGCTTTGGATACTTGAAAACTAAGTTCCTTCAAGAACTTTACATGTCTATAATTCCATGCTCTTGGGGCTTGCTTCAAACCATACAAAGCTCTCTTGAGCTTACATACATATCTTGAATACTTTTATCTCTAAACCCTTGTGGTTGCTCCATGAAAACATCATTTGACATTTAACCATTAAGAAAAGCATTCTTCACATCTAATTGACATAATCTCCAACCTTTACATGCAGCAATGGCTATGAGTGTTTGGATGGTTATCACCTTTGCCACAGGACTATAGGTCTCATCATAGTCTATACCATATGTCTGAGCACACCCTTTCACAACAAGTCTAGCTTTATACCTAGACACACTTCCATCTGCATACCTCTTTGTCTTGTAGACCCACTTGTATCCAATGATCTTCTGACCATTTGGTTTGGGAACCAATTCCCATGTCTCATTCTCCATCAATGCATCATACTCTTCCTACATAGCTTTCTCCCAATTTTCCTTACCTTTTGCCTCTTCATATGTAGAAGGGTCTTCATCTGCTTTCACCATGTAAGCATAATCTTTAGTAGTCAAAAAAGAAGTGTCATAGCTGTACCTTGTAGGTTGCCATTTATGTCTTAATGACCTTCTGAGTTCTCCACTTCTTGAAGTTTGTGGTTCATCACATTTTGCATCAAACCTTGGCACCTCTTCAACTTCAACTTGTACTTCATTGTTCTCTTCTTCATCAAATATCTGAACGTTTGATTTACCTTTCTTCTGATTCAAAACTTCTTCATCGCCTGCATGATTATTGATTGTACCTGCATACCAAGTACCTTGCTCATCAAATGTAACATCCTTTAATACAAGGAATTGCTTTGCGGATGGACTCCACAACCTATAGCCCATCTGTTTATCATCCTATCCAATGAACACATACTTTTCAACTTTAGGTTCCAATTTATCCCTCAACTGAGATAGAACATATGCATCAGACAAACATCCAAATACTTTGCAATGATCTAAGGTAGGTCCCTTACCCCACCATGCCTCATATGGTGTCATACCCTACAAACCTTTACATGGTAAGCTATTAACCAATTATGTAGCTGTATTTATAGCCTCACCCCACAAATAATTTGGACAATTTTTCTCATTCATCATTGATCTTGCAAAAGCAACAAGAATTCTATTTCTCCTTTTTGCTACACCATTTTGTTGAGGAGATTACCTACAAGTAACTTCCCTTTTTATACCTGCATTCCATAGGTAATCACTGAGCTCATTAGAGAAATACTCTCCCCCTCCATCTTACCTTAGTCTCTTCGACTTTTGACCTATGATTCTTTCTACATACATATGATAATGTTTAAATGTATTGAATACCTCTGATTTATCTTTGATCACATATATAGTGATCCACATGGTAGCATCATCAACCTAAATCACATAATATCTTGAGCCATTTATATTGTAGTTCTTTGATGGTCCCCACACATTTGTGTGTATCAACTCAAGCTTCTCTGAATACATGAAACCATGTTTAGAATATGATTGCTTATGAGCCTTACCTGATTGACATGCTTCACATCTGTATGTCATATGTTGACCTGCAACATTAGGCAATCCAAGCACTGAACCATTGTTAACCATATCTTTAATACCTCTTTCATTGAAATGTCCAAGCCTTTTATGCCAAAGATCTAACTCAGAGATCTTATGTCCTCCATAAGTGAACAAGGCATGACCAAGATTACCTTGAATCTTCAATGTGAAGAGTCTTCCTTCTTTCTTCCCTCTAACAATTTGTTTATACCCATTGCTAGGGCCTTCCACAAAAACTCCATCATTAGTGAACCTTACTTCATAACCTTTTTCAACAATTTGCCCTACACTTATCAAATTCTTTGGAATTTTAGGAACATACAAGACCTTACCCAAAAGATTACTTCCATCCTTGGCCTTCACTGATCCAATTGATTTCTCATTGTGCTTCTTATTATCACATGTTTGAACCACATGATTAGTTACTTTCTTCTCGAAATCAGTCATCAAGGCTATATTACCACTTAGGTGATTGCTACACCCTGAGTCAATGTAGAAGACAAATCATTTAGCTCATGATTGTTGGCATAATGATCACGATAATGGAGGATATAGTCAGAACTTTGATTCAAGAGGAAGAGGTGGTAGAAACCAAAGAGGTTATTTCAGAGGTAGAGGTAGTAGAGGTTACTTTGGAAGAAATGCAGGTAGAGGATTCCAAAGTCAATCTTACAACAACACTTATTACAATTATGCTTCAAATCAGAAAGAATATTCAACCTTAATCATGAATGCAAATTGTGAAAGACAAAATGAAGACCAAAGTGGCTTGGCAAGTTGTACCTTCTTCTTCATTTAGTTGTTGCATGCCTTTGCTATTCTTCTTCTTATCCTTTGAATACATTACTTCACCTGCACTCTTATCACCATCACCTTTGACATCCTACTCAAAGGTTAGCATGTGTCCTAGCAACTGATTTAAATCAAGAGTGAAATGATGTAGTGACAATTCAATAGACAAAATGAATGGCTTCCATTTCTCATATCCTCTTAAACTTGTGAGGATTTGCCTTACCAATTTATCCTCTTCAATATCTTCATCAAATACTCCTAATGCATCTCCAATGTCTTTCATCCTTGTTACATAATCCGAAATGGATTGAGAGGCCTTCTTCTTGAATGTAGTGAACTCTGCCCATAAAGATGCCTTCCTTGACTTTGTAGTATTTTGGAAATGCTCCTCCAAAGCATTCCATATGTCACTTGTACTTTCAAGTCCTCTAATGTGAGATAGCAAGTAGTCATTAACTCCCATTTAGATAATGCTCCTTGCTTGAGCATCTCTCTTCATCCAAGTCTTCAAATCTGAAAGTTCATCCCTAGTTGGAACACTAGGATCTCTGTGTGGTTTTTCTTCTTCATCTGTGATGTAACCTATCAGCTCTTTGCTCATGAGATGAGCTCCCATCCTCATTGACCAAGCGGGATAGTCTTCTCTATCTAGTTTCTCTATGTGAAGAGAATCTCCCATCCTTTTTTCACCTGTGTATTAAATTCTTCAAGCTTTATGAGGAATAAGTGTACCTTTACTTCGAATGAAGTTCCTTTTGATCTTCTTGATAGCTTCAGACCTCCTTCTCAAGCTTTCTCTTTAAACTTTCACCTTTTGAACCTTTAAATGTTGAATTCTGTATGATTGCACCAGTCGGGGTCTTCCTTGATGATTCCTGCTTTGATACCACTAACGGAGGGTGTTAATCTCCAAAAAAAACAAGCTATACTTGATGTTAGAACACTTATATATCAAGAATAACTCAAAAACTTTCTTAATTTGAAGGAACAATGTGAAACTATCAAATTTTTTGCTAACTGTGAAGAGAGTCACTACTCAGAAAAGTCTGTTGCACATAACTCACTCATTGACTAATCAAATGCGTAAAGTTTTTTATGAAGATTTGCATAAGGTATCACCTAAAGGTTGTGCATCCTCTTCAAGTTAAAGCATCTCAAATGACTTAGTAGATCTTGAGAAATGATCCAAACAATTAACCTATGTTTGTAACTATTCTTGTATATAGTGGATTTTGACACCTACAACTTCTAACACATGGTTCTCGTTTAATCAAATCATTTTAGCCATAGATGGCTTACCTTCCAACTTAGATTTTGACTCCTCATTTGTGCAAAACCTTACACTGTGCACTGAGAACTGATCAACTCTTTGACTATCGAGTTTGCCCCTATTTCAAAAGACATTCATCACTTCTTCACATACAAATGTTCCTACACATAATTCTCTTAGCCTGTTTACAATTAGGCTCTCAAATCTTAACCATATAAGCATTAACTATGGAATTAGACATCTGCAAAAGGATTCTTAAAATGATCAAGCACAGAAGGAGAACTCAACAAATTATCGGGTGCAACTTTTTCATTTACTCAAAAAATTTACAACTAAATGATGAGAGATGTTCTCTTCACTTCTAATGTGTCTAATGGCTCTCATAACTTCTAATTCATCATCTCTCATACATACCCTGACTTTTCTACTTGTATATATAGGTCTTATGTACAAACTTGTGACCATTACAAAAGTATACGCATGTTTAATGTACAGATATATACAAGCCTTTATTCTCTGATTATACTCTAACTCCAATCTTCATGTATTGATCTTTTCTTCTTCTTTTGACTTCAATTCGTTGTCTAACACATCAATTGATGGTTGTCATGCACCAACAATGTGCCCACGTAGGAGAACGTTGCAGACCTTTTGACAAAGGCTCTGCCTAGGGAGAAGATTAAAGCTTTCCACAAAGCTTTGGGCTTACTTCCTTCTGTGGATTGATTCCACATAGCTTGGCACTTCCTTTTACATGCATGCTAGCTTCTTTTTCATTGCATCACTCCCAATGGGGATTTGTTGATATATTTAGGTAGTGATGTGTGTGAACGCACTAGGAACAATGTGGCAGTTTTTTCGCTCTTAAGGAGGTTTTTCTCCCCCTGCTTGTATATATGCCTATATCCCTAATGGGTTACTTATCTTTGTACATTCTAGTGGTAATACATTGAGTATTGTGGTGTGCTCCAAGCTTCTTCTTCTTCCTTGTGTTTTTCATGTGCTTCCATAGATGTGTACCTCCAACAATCTGTATGTCCCTTGCATATTCCAATTTACATCATATAATGTATCATAAGAAATACTCGTTTTATTTCCATCTAAGTCATGAAATATTCTCCAAAATATATCCAAACTCATATGATATACAAATTGATATGTAATCCTTTGACAGTCTTTTTATCGTCCAAATCCACACTTTAGGAAAATCAAATAAACGTTTAAAAAAATATTATAAGTCTTTTCAAATATAGTGACATTTCTTTATGTTCTCTTGAAGCAGTTTAATATGATTTTTCTAAAATAATCATAAATCAATTCACCTCTTTTGTTATGAATTATCCTAAGGAAAAAATAATCATTTCTACAATAAACACTTTTCTTTCTTCTCTTCAAAATTAAAAAATGATTGTTGTTTTCTTTTGTTGTAGTGCTGAAGACCAATGTATTCCTAAAGATGAGGAACATGCCAATGCCGAAATTCTAATTTTTTTTCTAGATTGAGTCCAAAATTTGTTACACTAATAAACAATATGCTAAGACTTATAATTCATAAGAAAATTTACTTATTTTTTCAACGTCCATAAATGAAAACATATGTGCATTGATGCTACTAGAAAATGTGTTATATGAATTCATGCATAATTCTATATAGAATGGATATAAAATAAATATCAAATTACAATTTATTGATAAGAGCCATTATCCAAATGTGGGAAGACTAGGAGGCTTTTCGAAAACATCAATATTCATTCTTATGAAATATGTGTCTTTGTTTATATAGAGATAGAGAAATGAAATACGTACAAATTGATCAGGAAATACTGAATGTGATTATAAAAAAAAAAATACCTACCTTCATTTTTTTTCATAAATGCGATTTTACTTTCAAATCCATTGATCTTTGAGAAGAACGTTGTTGTATGATATTAATTTCACTTTCCATGTGATCAAGATGCTTCTAAACACCACCGTATGCCTACAAGCAAAGAGAAAATTGGTTAAAAAATAATCTTAAAAAGATAATGAAATATTTAACAATGTAAGAAATGGAAGCCCTAACTAGCTTACAAGAGAAGCCTTTCTAGAATGGGAAAGAATCAAACGTAATTTTAAGGCTCTTTTGGAACGGAAGAGGAGTCTTGTGTAACAAGAGAAGATCAAACTTAATTCGAACCTCTTTTGATAAGATATATATTTTTTTAATATAAAGGAAGTTCGGCAATAGCCTACTCTCCCGGACTTGAATTAAATTAAGAAACAAAGGTACAATAGAAGGGGACTAGTGCCCACGGGACCCCCCAAATCCCACAAAGCAGGGGAAGCTTGATTGAATCCTAGGTTGCATTACAAAGAAGGTTGATCACCCTCTTGTCGCCCTCATGCGGGGCCCACTTGGGTTTGAGCTTGTTGTTGATCAAAAGGAGGACTTGATGGTGCCTGAAGGGGGGGGATTTCTTACTGTTGACAATCCTTTTGCCAAGGAGGAATAGTGATTTCTCAATCGACCACTCCCTGGGGGGATCGCCGAAGTTGAGAGCACACCTCTCCCGCCAAATTTTCCACAGGACTTCCCCTCTGATTGCGTTCCAGAGTGCCGCAGAGCAGCCAATCGCTTCTCCCAAAAGGACTTGTTTCCAACTAAGCTGTTTCTGAAGTCTGATTTTCATTCCAACCGTCTGCCAGATTCTATAGGAGTTGGGGCAAGTAAGGAAGATGTGTGGGACATCTTCGATTGCACGGTGGCAGCGTTTGCACCAAGGAGGGATCCCACAAAGTTTGCTTGTCTTATGGTTGGTCCAAATTCCTCGATGAAGAATTTGCCACAAGAGGACAGACTTCTTAATCTCTATAAGTGGGTGCCAGATACCCATGAATTCCATGTCCCACCGAAGCCGCGTCCAAGAGAGGCACCACTTCGTGTTGAGGCTGATCTCGAGGTCAGTCGTTTCTTTGATGTTCGGGATTTTGAGTAGGCTATTTCCATTGTGCCATTTGAGACCACGCGCGTTCGGTGTGTCGTGTCCCATGAGAAGGCGAGTCTTGTGACGATCCCAAGCGAGGCATCTGCTTTGCAAAGTGTTCCATTCTTCGTAGGAGATGTTTATGCGAGGGTCAATATCCTCGAAGTTGATCCAGCTGTTGGTGTCATGTTTCCAGAGGTGTTTCCATTTTTTGAATCCTTTGTTCCATAACTTCTTGGCATTTTGAATGTTCCACGACTCCACACTCCGGATGCCATGTATCGGAAACCAGATAGAGTCGTTTTGTCTGATTCTGGCCGCCCACTTCCAGTCTTCACTAATTCTTGTGAAGCTTTTGACTTTATTCCAGCCCTTCCAAAGGGAGCACACGAGATTGGAGCCTTTCGGGAAGACGGGGATCAGGGAGAATAGCAGGGTCATGATGTCGAGATTCTTCCAGTTCGGGCACCCCATGAGGGCCAACTCATGCTTGTTTCTGAAGATCAGCTTGGCCCACGAGGCCTCCCTATTGCACCAAGCCTTAATCATCCATTTGGCTGCCAGTTTGTTGGCCATACACCCAATGTCCAGGATACCCAGCCCCCCGCTATCTCTAGGGCTAGTGCAGATGGCCCATTTGATTTTAGGCACCCCCCTTCTGTTATGATCGCCCGTCCAAAGAAAGTTTCTACAAATACTATTCAGTTTGGACAGGCCTTGCTCGTTCGGTCTCCAGCAAGAAAGGAAATAGATGGTAGAAGAGAGGAGGAACGTGTTGATAACCATCGCACGTCCAGCGAGATTGATTTGCATACCTCTCCAATAGTTAAGCTTGTTTTCAAGTTTGGCTAGCACCCAGTTCCATCGCTGCTCCATAGAGACGCCAAACCCCAAGGGGATTCCAAGAAGTCGAAAGATTTGGCCCTGCGGAATGATTTGACAGCCATGATCAATGAGAAGGCCAGGATGATGTCCCACAATAGCCCTGAAGGCGGTCTTAGAGTGGTTGATTTTGGATCCAGAGGCATCACAGAAGGTAGCAAGACACCTCCAGAAAGTCTCCAGGCTAGTATTATCATTGTGAACGAACGCGTTCATATCATCGGCAAAAAGTCTCATGATGATTTGACCGTGGTCGTGAGGCAGCCGGAGGCCTTTGATATTGCCAGCCTCTACATGATGTGCCACAAGTCTGCTCAGCCCCTCAGTGGCGACGGCAAAAAGAAGGGGGGCCAGAGGGCACCCTTGTCTAATAGACCTTTTAAGATGGATCGCCTTCGAAAGTTTGCCGTTAACGTTAATTTGGGTCGTTGCGTTTCCGAGAAGGGTCGCGATCATCTTGGTGAATTTCTGACTACATCCGAGATCTTGGAGCGACTCCAGAATATAGTCCCATTCTAGCCTGCCGTAGGCTTTGTCAAAATCGATCTTGAGGAAGACCACATCTTGATTAGACTCATTTGCAAATTGAATACCTTCCCAAATATCCATAATGGTTTCCAGGATAGACCTGCCTTTGATGAAACCTTTTTGGTCCTCACTAAGCCAAGATCTCAGGTGGCATGAGAGTCTGTTGGCGATGACTTTGGCGATGATCTTGTATCCTGTTTGGAGCATCGTAATAGGCCGCCAGTTCTCGATTCTGTTCTTTTCCCCCTTCTTGTGTATCAACTTGATAATTCCATTATTTAGACAAGAAGGAAGAGCACCAAACTTTAGCGCTTCTTGCCAAACCATCCGAAGAGGGGTGGCAACCACCAGCTTGAAGGATTTAAAGAACTCGTTAGTGAGTCCGTCGGGTCCCGGGCTTTTACCGAGAGGGAGGTTATCAATGACCTCAATGATTTCTGATTCAGAGATAGGAGCATGAAGCAGGGAGTGGAGGTTGGGTGGAATCCTCCGGGGGGAAACCCTAGAAATGGCAGCCATACAGTCCCTTCTATGGTGGGAGAGGGGGTTCGAGGTTCCCAGGAGTCTCGTGAAGTGCCCTTCGATGATGCCAAAATTATCTTCTTCCGAATTGCATACATTGCCAAGTGGATCTAGCAGTAGGGGGATCGATTCTCTGTTGTGTTTCCTTTTAAGGATACGGCACATCTCTTTGGTGGGTTTGTCGGCTTTGCCAGCCCACCACTCCTTGAAGAAGATTTGCAAGTTTTTCCTTTGTATTTCTTCCTCGTATCTCAACACTGCTCTGATTTTTCGGAGACCTTTCTGGGCTTGGTGTTTTCCTTTGTTCACTTCCTCCTCGAGCCGCCAGAGTCTGTGGTAGAGAGCTACCCTACGAGCCCGCCGCACAGTCTCGAGCATCTTCTTAGTTCTGATCATGATCTTACGAGACTTGTCGACCGCATTTCTCCAGCACTTGGCTGGGGCCAAGCCAGAGGCGAACGCCACCTTCCACACATCAGCAATTTCTTGATGGACGGAGGGGAGAGAGAAGGTGGATGCGTTGGCATGGAACCACGGAGCCTTGCGGATCTTGTTGGAAGGTTGAAAAGTGATAACGATCGGGTAGTGATCAGAGATAGTGAGGTCAGTGCGTTGCGTGATGGTAGGATGGCCCCACTGATGGGTAAAACTCTGAGAAATGTAGCATCTGTCGAGTCTAGCTTTCCTCAGGTCCTCGCCCGCTTGGAGATTTGACCAAGAAAAGCCATTCGAGTCTTTGAATTCAACCAAATCCAAGTGAAGTTTGGTCATGTCCCACGTTTCTTTCTCCCGACTGTCGATGACCCTGCCCTTGCCCATCCATCTGTCCATAGGGTCCTCCACCATGTTGAAATCACCACATATAAGCACGTTGTGGGGAAGCGAGTCTAAGGAGGCCCAAGTGTTCCGTCTCTCCAAATCCCCGTTAGGGGCGTACAAAGAAACCATAGTAACACAAAGAGGAGCTCCAAAAGAAACAGCAATCCAACGGTGACTTACATCTTCAATGAAGTTCTCAAGCTTTTCAAACCAGAGTTGTTTAACACCGATAGCCGTTCCTCCAGACCCCCGCGGGTGTTTCGTTGGGATCCACACATGGGCCGAGGAGACCTGCCTGAGCCGTTTCTGGAGGTCTTCTCCGTCAATTTTAATCTCTTGAATGCATATAAAGTTTGGGTTTAAGCTAATGTCGCGAAGCCATTGACCAATGATGGTCGCTCTTGAGGGGTCGGTTAGCCCTCTAGCATTTAGCGAGATGACAATCATTTTTGTATTGATCCCTCTTTGCGGGAGGGAGCTTTGTCCTTTCTTCTCTTGGCTTCATCTTTCTTTTTCGCTGGGATCTGGTCCCGACTTAGAAATCTGTTCTTGTGGGGGCTTTTCCAGGGTAACTCCATGGGCAGTTTTCCTTTGCGGGACGCCCCTTGCTGGGGAGACTTGGGCTTCGTGCTCAACACCGTTTCCGGGATCGTCGATCCAATGATGGAACTTTCACTATCCATGTTGTCTTCGTTACTAGTGGTGAAACCATCTTCTTTGCTTGCAGTGTAGCCCTCCTGGGGGGTTTCTTTATTGTCGGGGATCTCTAGGGCTTTGTCGTAGATGTCTACCTCAAGTAGCTTCCCACCTGGGTAGTCAAGCTCATTGATCTCCTTTTCTAGATTGCAATACAAGTTGCTATAGGGGGTATGTGGCAGGTTGTTTCTCTCACCGTTGGCCCTAGGGCTTCTTTTCCTTCTTCTTCTAACTTCAGTAAAGCCATCAGCATCAGCTTGTGGGTTCAGGAGGCCCTTGCCTTCCCCTTCCTTGGTCGAGTGGGTCAAATCGCCATTGTTGTCTTGAGCAGTTTTGGAGGCTTCTTGAAAGCGCTTGTTTTTTTGCCTGAGAGGGCAATCTTTAATCCTGTGACCTTGCTGGCCACAACGAAAGCACGCGTTGGGAAGGTTCTTGTAGATGATGTCCTGCTCCCACACATCTCCTTCGCCCAGGTCCACTTTGATCATTGATGGAAGCGGCGAACTGAGGTCGGCCTCGACACAGATTTGGGGGTGCCACCTAGCATTGAACGAGTGTCTTGCGCCTTCATAGATGAGACCACCAATGTCATCACGTGAGGCCAGCGGCTTGCCGATAGGAGAGACAATGTCCCACACGAAGTTGTACAAGAAGTAAGGAAGATTCGCGAGCTCAACCCAAAGAGGGTACCGAAGCGATTTCGATTTGTCGGGAGTAAAGTCCGGGGACCATCTGAATAGGCACAGGGTCGCCGGACCGAGCTGCCAGGTGCCAACGCTTAGGGCTTGGAACGCCATCTCTTCATTTTCAAAGACTAGCAGCATGTGGTTCGCTGGTAAGAACTGACATTTGCTAACAATTAGTCCTCTAGGGAACCACTCTTTTCGAAGCCATTGTCGCACAGTTTCGAGCGGGGGCCTAGGGCCAAACACTTGGCCAACGAGGCACACTTTCTTGAGCTCCTCCTGAGCAGACAGAACTGTTGGTCTACTGAGGGACACGATGGGGGATTCAACCCTTTCGGATGCCCCAGGGGCGGCACACGACCCCCCCTCCAGCAGAGCGGCCAGGATATCGGTCTCCCCAGGGGGAGGGGCCCGATTACTTTTCACGAGAGGGGATGAAGCCACATCCATGGCCAAAAGGAACTTGCACCAATTCACTTTTCAATATCCAAAGGCAGAACCCTCCAACATGGAGAGAAAACTGACCACAAACAAGGAAGACTCCCCCTTCCGATCACATCGAAGCCTAACACTCCTTTTAAAGGGAAAGACTAAAAGGCCAAAAATCCCACGAGCTCTCTTCTACTTATTCGAATCTTTTCTCTTTTTCTTTTCTTTTTTCTTTTTTCTTTTATATATTTTTCTTTTTCTTCTTCTTTTTTTTTCTTTTTCTTTTTCTTTTTCTTTTCCTCTCTCTTTTTTTTTTTCGAAGCGCTAAAGCGAAAAAGGACTCCCTTAAGACCAGAGCGAATGGCGGCCTTCAGAGAGGGGCCACGCGCTCCAATTGGAGCCTTCAGAGAGGGGCCACGCGCTTCTTTAATTAAACCTTTAAACCACGCGCGAGGCGGGTCAGAGCCGTCGATGCAGACAGTAGGCGGCGCACGCAGGAAAAGCGACCGCGGACGGGAGGCTGGGATTCCAGAAGATTGCCAAAAGCCCCGCGATAGACAGCCCCTGAGTTGCGCGATAGACCGCGAGAGGGTCCCACCCCGTGAGATGCGCGATAGATGGGCTTTCCTGCGATAGACGGCTTTCGCCGGCGATAGACCGGCTTCTGGCGATAGACCGACCCGCGATAGACCAACTTCTGGCGATAGACCGACTTCTGGCGATAGACCGACCCGCGATAGACCGACCCGCGATAGACCGACTTCTGGCGATAGACCGACCCGCGATAGACGGGCTCCCCACGACACGCGACTCCTGCAGGCAATGGCCTCCACGTTCGAATCTCCGGCAGGCCTCCTCCAGCACGTCAAGCTTCAACAGAGCGCGGCGACGTAGCAACAAGGAGGGCCATTCAGGAGATCGTTCCGTTGCTGCGATGCACCGGGATCACAAGTTCATCGCCGTGAAAGTTTAGAAACTGCTCTGTGTCTCTCTACATCATCATCTTTGTGCGTTACGAGCGCCATAGCTGACTCGAGTGAGTTACTCCATCAGCAAAGCAAGAAATTATGGCAAGTGGCATGCACAGGCCACGAACAGCGTCACACTTTCTGATGCTCTCGATGTGTTCCATTTAGATCATCTTGACTTGTGAATCGTGGCTTGTGTTTAAGCTGAGTTGAGAGCTTTTCGGTTGCGTATTTCTGTATCGGAACGTTGGTAGCCTCATGACGGACATCAGGCCCTTGGAAGCGCGATCCCCGAGTGAATGAGATCATAAACCCCTAAGATATATATTCAAGCCTAAGTTGGAACGTGTATTTAAGAATCAAACTTAATTCTGAGCATGGTTCTTAAGGTTGAGCCTCAAGGTTCATATTAATTCTCTTGTGGAAATAGAGAGCATCTTAAAGAGTGGGAGAATTGAGCCTCTTTTGGAAAACAGTGAGGTTGGAACTTTAGGTTCGAGCCTCTTGTGGAGGAGGAGATGCTTGAATTTAAGCTCAAGTCTCAAGATTTCTATGCAGTGGAAGGGGTTCAAATGGAAGCCTTTTATGGAGTGGGAGATGTTGAAAATGAAAGTTCAAGTTCATGCCTCTATATTATATATATCCATACTTTCAGATAATGGCTTGCTTCACTTGGGACTCAGAAAGAAACTAAGATAAAGGTTTTAAATTTAGATAATGGAGGTGAGTATACCTCACATGATTTCAAAATTTATGTTAGTATAAAGGAATTTAGGACCTTCTCACTTGGGTATAGATGAAGACTTCATATGGTTGTCGCTAGGGAAATCCTTTAGTTACTTGGTGTTCGTGTGTGCATGTGAGAGAGATTTTATGGCTCCTTATACCTAAATAGAGAATGGTGTAGCTGAGAGGATGAATAGACATATTTAGGATAGATTAGCTCCTATGTTGCATCATGCAAACCTTTAACAATAATTTAGTGCAAAATCTGTATTCACTACACTGCATGTGATTAACCTTTAACATAATATTGTTAAAGGTATTAAAAATGCACAAGAGTTATGGACATGGAAGCCACCATATTTTGATCAACATCAAGTTCTTGGGTTTGAAGTATTTGCTCATATACCTAGGAATCTAAGACAAAAACTTGACCATAAGTCAAATAAATGCATTTTTCTTGGATATGGTCGAGAAGGCTAACTTTGATATTGCTTATGCAATCCTAAAATATAGCTAGTGATCTAAAGTATTGATGTAATTTGATATGTGGGGAAGTTGTTACACATGGGGATGTTCAAGAAAATATCTAATCAAATCAATCTACAAATATTCCTATTCAACAAGCATTGAGACATTTTGCACGTGCCTCACATCCACCATGTAGAAATGGTGAAGGTTTTGATTTTGTTATGTTGATAGTCTTTGGTGAGCCTTCATGCTATGAGATAATATGTAGAAAAAGGATCAGGTCAAGTGGGAGTTTTCCATCAAGAGTGCATTGATTTGTCTTGACAAGAATGGTACTTGGGATATGGTATCTTTTCCAAAGAGAAGGAAAGCTTTACGATGTAAAAGGGTATATAAGCTGAGACTCACATTGGATAGGGCTTGTCTAAAGTAAGAAACAAATTTGGTGGCAAAGGGTTTTAAGTAACAACGTGGTGTTGACTTGGCATAAATCTTATTTCGAGTGGTCAAAATGACTAAAATATGCATGTTGCTTGGATTCCTTGCAGTTGAGGACTTTAGTGAAAATGTATGTGAAAATTTATTTCGTCCATGGAGATCTTATAATTGAGATATATATGGAACAAGCCAAGGTTTATGTAATTCCTCGCAAAGAGAGTCTATTTTGTAAGCTAAAGAACAGCTTATATGATTCTATATAGTCCTCTAGACAAGGTACCAAAATCTTGATGCTTGTATGAAGTCTCAAGGCTATTTTGGAGCCATTGATGATCATATTCTCTACAGAAGTAGGTGGTTAAATGCTAGTTGGATATGCTTGACAATTTATTTTGATTATATGTTGATTGTTGGGAAGTCATCTGATGACTTCACATTGTTCAAAAAGAAGCCGAGTGAAACATTTTATCTGAAGGATTTAGGGAATTCCAAACCTACTATTGGCATGAGCATAACTCGTGTTAGGAATAAAAGATGCATATACTTGTCTCAAAGTGACTACATAATAAATTACTTCATAGGTTCAATATTCATGGTGGCAAGGCATTGAGTACTCCTTTATCAAAATATCTGAAAGTGATGAAGGATGATTTCCAAAAGAAATTCATGACTAAAATTCTTCATCAATCTGGTATTGATAGTTTCGTGTATTCTATGGTAGCTACTAACCTAGAAATTGCATTTGTAGTGGGGCTTGTGAATAGACATATGTCTAATATTTGCAACAAGCATTGTAAGTTGTTAAGATGGTATAGAGATATCTCAGTGGCACTAAGGAAAAGGTTCTATATTTGGGTATAGGAGATTCATCCTTTATTGGTTATACAAATTCCCATTATGCTTGTTTTGGAGAGAATGAAAAGTATTTATTGGGGTATATTTTTCACCTTGATGGAAGAGCTATCACTTGGAGATCTTATCTTCAAGAATGTAAAGTTGTTTCCATTATAGAAAAAGAGTATGCTACGACAAATGAGGCATGTAATGAAGCATTGTGGATTTCTTGTCTTGTTTGTGATATGTGTATACCTCACAATGTACCTCCTTTTCTTAGTGATAGTCATAGCTCCATCCGTTTGACTATAAATCTAGTTTATCATGCGAGGAAACAACACAATTATATGAGTTATCACTTCATTAGAGACCACTTACCCACTTAATGCATTATTATTGTTGGTAAGTTCTGATAAACGATACCTTATGTGATTTGAATTATGTAAAGCAATTCTCAAATTTTCAAAGCTAGACATGTGCATTGCTTCATGAAGGAGTATCCTTCCTCTAAGACGCGGATAGTTTATTTGCTAGAGGGGATTTTTTCAATTGCTAAGATTCTGCTATTCCATGCTACTTTGATAGAGAGATTTACTTTGTATAGATAGAAAGATCGCTATACATATGTATATATAAATATGTAATATAATATATATATATATATATATATATATATATATATATATATGTGTGTGTGTGTGTGTGTGTATTAATTATGTATTTATGTATGTTTTAAGTGAACTCTCATTGCAAGTGTATAGGACAAACACTAGAATATGGGCAACCATCTTAGTTTTAGTCCAAACTATCCTTGGATTCAAGTTATTTGTAATGTTTGTTGGTAATTTGTACACATGCACTCCCATATATACACCCACACACTTACACAGACACATACAGACATACATACACACACACACGTATATATATATATATATATATATATATATATATATATATATATATATATATATATATATATATATATATGAGTGTATGTATACAAATTACCAATAGACATTACAAATAATGAGAATCCAAGGAAACTTCGGGATAAAACTAAAATCGTTGCCCATATTCTATTCTGTTGCCTATACAATTGCAAAGATAGTTCACTTCAAACTCTCTCACCTAGAAAATGAGCACATCGCAAACTTGCATTGCTAGTTAGATTTGACATCTCGCTATAAACTTTCACACTTGCACAAGTTTGGAATTTCGAGTGCTTCTTTGCATGTGACCTGATGCACCTTGTGAGAAAAAGAAAAACTGAGAACATTTTCTCCATTGATGCACATTTATCAATGATGTTTTGCATGTCCAGATTACATGAATGAGTTTGGGAAATTGGGCTTAGGAAGCGGGTTGGAGTTGGTATGCTGTGAACTTTCACGTAGATACCATGATTGAGTTGACAACTCCACAAAACGGTGACCAACAACAAGCACGCCAAAGCAAACCGAAGCCAAATAGTTGAAAGACTTGTTCGTTTTGTCTTCAACTTTGTGTATTTCTATATGTATGTGTCTATGTGTTTATATATATATATACATATATATATATATATATATATATATATATATATATATATATATATATATATATATATATATATAGTTTTGATTCACACATACACACGTATATACACAGACACAACTCTCTTTCTCTCTCTCTATATATATATACATATATATATATATATATATATATATATATATATATATATATATATATATATATATATATATATATATATATATATACACACACATACATATATATATATATATATATATATATATATATATATATATATATATATATATATATATATATATATATATATATATATATATATATATATATATATATATATATGGCTGCTATATGTATGGTAGCTAAAGATATTTGTACAAAACATCAAATCACATTGAAAAATAATTTGAATGTGATATTAATCTTGGGGTGATCGCAAGACAAAAAGTCATACGGTGGTGTTTAGTGTGACATGTTCATAAAATAAAATCGTTATTACATTTCTATAAGCAATATACAGTGTATCAACTACATCTAATATGGTTGTGAATCCTCTGTATTCTATTTCAATCAATTCAGCTATTACTAGAGTGGAATGCGATGCAAGAAAATAATTTCATTTCTTATAAAATTAGATGAGAAATTAAGCATGTGACGCTGTACATTCGATGTCATCAGAGTATCAACACAATCGTCCAATATACTAATGCATCATGTGAACTCTAATAAAGATGGCACAAATATAATCAGTTATTACAATACATAAATGAAAGTTGAGTAGGTAGACTGTTAAAGAAGCAGTATGAAGTTATGTGTTCTAATGGTAAACCGATCAAGGAGGGACTAATAAAGGTGCTTCATGCCGTTAGGAAGTACCAAAACTATGTGAGTGTAAAGTTGGAGTATCTTTCGAGATTGCGTCAGTATGCATACAACACGAAATATGAGTTAGGTCTTCCGATTAGAATAATCATGGGAATAATCATGGGATGTTATAATGTCACTTGATGTAAATGATGTGTAATTATCTTCAACACTTCTCTTTTATCAATTTCCAAAGAAAAGATAGCAAATTTGCTATGAAATTGATGAAATCCGTTGATATTGACATTGTAATATCTCTGAAAGGTTTAACATGCTGTATTCCTTGAAAACTAGTTGACATTTCGTATTCTCAATATCTCAAACAAGTTTATACATTCAGTTTTCAAGTGCACAAACAAGTTTATAAGTTTAGTTTTCAAGTGCTTTCAACGCCCTCGATTAGTTTCCCGTTCGTTCCTGATATCAGAAATTTTTTGAATCTTTAGGAAGAAACTTGTCTCTGGAATTGGTGCTAATGTGGAATATTATAATATTAAAACCTAAATATAAGAATGTAGACTTTGACATATCAACCTTTTGCTCTCGAAGCATCTGTTCTCTCGTGATGAGCATGATGTAAAAACGCATCAAACAATGTAATGTTGAAAAACTTTACTAGGTTATATCTGTAATGTATATTCATTCGGTTTAGTTAACCGTTGTGCTTTCCTCATATACATTAAAACGATCATCCATACACTAATATGTACGCATGTACATAAGAATGCATGCATATACGATTAAATACGTACATATATGCATGGACGACTTTCTCCATAGGCGCGCACAAGGGCACACAGAAGTAGTGCATATACAAACGTGCACACACACACACACATACACACATTATATATATACACACGGATACACACACAGACGTAGTACATATACATACGTACACACACACATACACACACATACAAACACGTGTACAAGGTCTTTGATTGCACGTGATAATGGAACTAACGTTGACCTACATGAATCTAGTAGACATTTGGAGGATTAATAAATGGAAGAAAAATGATTGATGGATTGAGAATGAAAAAAGAATATATGTATCGGTAAAGATAACAACTATACTTCATAATAGTATATCATAACCACTGTTCAATGAGAAATGAATGCGAGAATACTTTAATGTGTGGGCTTGAATATGATTTTGTTTTATTCATTAAAACTACCCAATACAAGAAACAAGATACGTTTCTTTACGTTTTACATTTTACCATTTTGATAAATATATATTTCAAATGAAAATGGCCAGGAATACCTAACTAGATACCTATGAAAGGAATTAAATATTTCTTTTCAATAGTAGTATAAATAGTCTAAGAAGAGATGTACATTTTGATGAATTAAATTTATTTGTATCCTGTTCCACGAAAAGTCGAAAATGATAGTCTCAAACATTAATAGAAATATAAATTAAGTACAAAGCATGATTTGATAGATGAAAAAAATATGCTAAGATAAAAGTATGATTTGAGTAAAGGAGTAAGCGTAGAACTGTTGTTTGGATTCCG
The DNA here is from genome assembly GCA_020310875.1 of Ceratopteris richardii. Lineage (NCBI taxonomy): Eukaryota > Viridiplantae > Streptophyta > Polypodiopsida > Polypodiales > Pteridaceae > Ceratopteris > Ceratopteris richardii. The sequence goes on along the minus strand of CM035427.1, from coordinate 83,179,648 downwards.
ATATAAATATTAAATTTTTTTCATTCAACATATATAAATGGGACAAGAAGTTCACTTATTTGGTTAGAGAATGATAACATTTCTTGCTTCAGTGATTCGACGTTTATGAAATGTAAATATCGTTTATAGAATAAAGGTATGCAAATCCGAATCTGAAGAGGTACCTCACGCTTGAGTATGCCGTAAAAGAAATATAAAACAGCAAGTATTGCACTTATCAAGCTTGAAACGCACAGGAGGTTTCTTTCTCATATATTGATTTAGCGTACAGATATTCGCTTATCCTAGTATTGGATTGAATTATGATCATTATATGTACTTAAAATCTCACTACTAAAATGATACTAAAATCTCACTTCATGATATCCAATTTCGCTTTTTTGTATTTTGATTTGAAATTCTCTATCATTAGCTACATACGTTGATATTAAAGTCGAAACTCGAATAAGAATTGATTCGCTCGTTAAAGGGTTCCTAGTGCTCCTTCTTATGATACAACTAGAAATATGTTTTGTCATTTAAAAGTCAAAATGGTTTTAGTAAAGAAATGTACGTGCATGTTGTTTATAAGAGAAAAACTCTCAAAAAAGTATTGGAATATATATCCTAAGAATCATTTTCGAAAATATATTTTCGAATTAATATAGTTGTGGAATAATATAATATTCCCCCTTCATTCAGAGCCCGCTGCCTAGAAACCCTCCGCCACCAAGGTTAGCTTAGTTTTTTTACTTTTCCTCCGTGCTTCATCGTTACCATGACCCCCCACCCCCCTCCCTCCCCCTACTTTTATCAAGTTTCACAGCCCCCCCCCCCTCCCTTTTTCTTAGTTTTCCTTCTTTAGTGGCGCCCAATGCCCTCCCTTGCTGCAACCATTCTCAACTCTCGCTCCTCAACAAGAAGGAAAACTTGAGGATCATTCCTAGCTTGATGTTTTTGGCCTTTTCACTCTTTTTCCACATAGAAGGATGGCTTTAGAGCTTGCCCACAACTCATCTGAAGCCCCCTTGCTCGCATCCACTATGTTTCCCATTTGATTCTCCCTTACTGATGAGGGGAGAGTGAGTCTAATCTATGGGGTTGAGACCTATAGCCCTCTTCCATCAAATCCAAGATCATCAGTTTTTTTTTCCAAGATGGATGGATAAATGTATATATAGATAGATGGATAGATAGATAAATATATAGTCATGTGGATACATAGACACATAGAGATGTGCATATCTATCACTTCCACAATCACAAGATACAAATCATTAGATCTCAATATAAGAGAGAAAACAAAACCACAAGATACAAGAAAAATATGATGCGAAAGAGTAGACAAGATATGTTCCACAAAAGACAAGATCTAGTATTATTGTTTTGAATTGTATACAATAGCTTTTGAAAGCTAGTTTCATGACAAGAATGGTGATCTCTATACCACCCTAGAGCTATCTCAATTTCATTCACACTCACAATCTGAAACTCTCCCACTAACAATCTCACTCTAGATCACAATCACAAGGTAATTCTCTAACTCTTAGCCTCCTCTTACACGATGCAACAATCTCTTTATAAGAAACTTGATCATTGCTCCTTTAAGAAGTAAATGATCCACAAAATTTAGCAAATTTTTTTTCTCCTAGGTTGCATGCAAAAGATTCTCAAAGCATGCATCTTAGTGGTCACTTGCTTTCCTTAGTGGGACCCCTTTCTTTAAGGCTTGGAAAAATTGACACTTCTCTAGCATATATACCAAAAAAATGGTGTGAAGTTTCCAAATGCTTGTAAAAGGCACAAGTGTTCAGCTCTTCAATCTTCATAACAATTTTAGACACATCCTAGGTCCAAATTAGCATCCAAAAATTATTTCTGAGTCGTACAAGGTTTGGAGTTCTCGAGAAGGAATAAAATCGCGGCATTATCATACACTGAACTAATGTTAGAGCCCAAAAGGAGATGGTTAAAATATGATTTAAAAAAGTTTCAGAGAGAGACTTTAATTGTTCTATTCATGCTTTAAGATTTAAATAGGAAATATAAAAAATAAGCTTTTGATTGTATGCAGAAAATGAAATACGTATTCATTCATAACATTATTAACACAACATACAACAGAAATTTCAAAATGAGTTATTTCAGTATCAACATGCTTGTTACTACATATACATATAAACATACATATACATGTACATATACCGATGGAAGAACATGTATGTACCGTTTCCTCAATCACACTCTAGCTTCCGATCACTCAAGAATAATGAAAGAGAGAAAAACAAAACTTGCATAAGAAAAGGGGAGACTCGGCACAAAAGAGTAGAGAAGATATGACTTAAAGAAAGAGAAATTCTGATATTAAAGATGTGAATCAATCGATACAATAGCTTTGCAAAATAGCTTAATGACAAAGCCTTTGCCTCTCGACCACCCCCAAGCTATCACAATCTCATTCTGACTTGCACTCTCAATCACACTCTCACTCTCACTCTCACTCTCAATCAAAAGGTAATTCTATGTTTTTTGCTTCTTACTCTTTGGTGCACAGGTCTTCTTATAAAAAAGTTGATCGCTACTCATCTTTACAATCACTTTCGCAAAAGCATGCATTTGTAGTAGTCAAGTACTTTCTTTAGGGGTATCTATTAAAAAATAGAAGCAGGATCTCCTTAAGGTAGCTTGCATGACAAGTCATTGGCAATTTGTTTGGACATTTAGACCCTAGCTCATAGGTTTTATGAGGTGGAGTTGGAGATTCCAAAGGTAGCCACACAAATGATCACTCTATCTCTAGTTGTGGTTCAAGCAATGCGAGCATATGTTGGTCTGTGCGTAAATGGTTTTGATCTCTAAGAGCTTCCTCTACACCATTTATCCCTCAAGAAGCATGTGGATGCCTAGTGATGCCTTGCTTTTCTGGCCTTTTTACATGCATATCTTCCTCTATTAACTGAGATTGGTGGATTATGTGGCACTATTTTGGAGATTACAAACTTGGCTTCCTTGCTGTTGGCCAAGGTTGTGGGCCTTTTGTGTGCTCAGATCATGTTTTTTATTCTAGAGAGTTTCCATTAGAGATGAAGTTTTTCCTTGTATCTAGTGATTTGATGATTCAACGATCTGGGTACTCTGGTGTAATAAAGTGATATGTAGGAGATGATTGAACCACACCCTTCACAGATAGGAGATAGTTGAACTACACCATAACACAGAGGATTAGGAAGTAATCCTCAACCATGGCTTTTAGGGCAAGTGGTTAGCCCATCACATTCCTAACCAAGAGGTTGTGAGTTCAATTCCTTACATTGGTATTAGAGCTTGGGAAGTAGGCTTAGGAAAGGTGGATTGACCTAATGGCCTCTAAAAGAGGTGTTTGGGCATCCTCTATATGAAAGGGTACAAAGTTGCATACATTGCTTTCACAAGTTAGCCTAACAAAGATTGAGGTGTATCTCTCAATGTTTAGGTTGGACTGAGGCATCTAGGATAATGTTGGAAAGCTCTCGGAACAAACTTTCCAAATCAAGTGAGATAGCTAGAAAGTGTTAAGCCCTTAGGAAACCATGGGTGGCACTTGATTGAGGGTTCAAGATACCAAACATGGGTGAGAACAAGGTTCAAGACTGAGGTTGAGAACAAGGGCCCAAGACACCAAGGTTGAGATCAACGGTTCAAAAGACCAAGGTTGCAAACAAGGTTCAACAAAATTTGCGAGGTTGAGGACATCAATCCAAGGATACCTAGGGAGTTCAAGGGGTTGATCATCTAGGCTAAAGGGATACAAGAGCACATCATTAAGGTCAATGATTGACGAAGGGGGGAAGAATGTAATAATGTGATAAGTAGGAGATGGTTGAATTACACCCTTCAAAGATAGGAGATGGTTGAACTACACCCTAGGAGACAGGATTAGAAAGTTATCCTCAACCATGGATTTTAGGGCAAGTGGTTAGCCCATCGCATTCCTACAAGACATTGTAAGTTCAATTCCTTGCGTTTGGCCAGCTTCCACATTAGTATTTTACTTTTTGCAAGATTGGTCACCTTGCAAATGCACCTCAATATTAGGGTAGCCATGAGGCCGAGTAGGTGACACATGAACCTCTATCAAAGGCATACTGACCACCCTCTCCCACTTTGACCTCCTCAATTGCGGATGGGAATTCCCCCCTGAAACGGTTCTTTTGGTTCATACTTCTTCATTGTCTACTTGATGGTAGCAGTATAGACATGGGGACTAGATAAGCCCTCAACACAGATGGAGAGTTTGATAGGTTGTTGTTTGCACTAGGAACGAGTTTAGTGTCCATGAGGAGGATTTGCATGTTGCCCTCACACTAAGTCAGTTCGGAGCCCCCCATTTTAGACTCTACTCCCATAAAGTCCTTCCCCCCTACCACTCCATTCTAGGGCCCCCTTTGCCCACCTTATACTACATCCCCTAGCACTCAGCACTCACATGATAATGACTTCTTAGTGAATCATGTGGTTTAGAATCTAGAGTCAAATTTAAGACCCCCTAAATAAGTTTATGCCTCTCTCTTTAGTGCTTTTCAACCTAGATTGGTGAATTTACATTATGTCTTGGAGGGAACTATTTATGGTATGAGTTATCTTGCTTCATTTCCATCGACAAGGGCATGATCCCTTCTATCGTTTGGGTCGATGTTGTGGGTTTTGCTTCTCATAGATAGATGGTTTTGGATCCAGTAGTTGATTTCTCCTTTTGTCCATGTGGAGCTTTGTATTCTGATTTCATTTCATTCCTGGTCCTCAAGAGATTAAGCTCATCTTATATGTGGATATAGGAACTCGTATTGCACCTTGCTACATGTATATATATGAGGAGTTTCATGCCCAAGAGAAGGCTCTTGAGATGCGAGGGTCTACTTGGTTCAACCTTTTTCATGTTCTCAGTAACAGTTGCCTTTGTATCAAGGATACTTGGAATAGGATTATTTCATGTCCAAACCAACCTCGAAGATCACCTATTTTTTTGTTGTTGTTGTTGTAGCCTCTTGGTTTGCGTAGTCTCCCTAAGGGATCCTTCATGGAACATCTGGGGCGAGGAGGCACAAACGTCTTCTAGTATAGGAGTTTTCTAAGGTATGAGCTTCGACATTGCATTGTCGGCAACTCCGTTGACATTCTAATGTTGCAAGAGCACCGTCTCTTAATGATCCATACTCGATAATGTAGAGAAATTTTGCAGAGACATTGTAAGGTTTCTTTGGTTCGCTAAAGCAACATTTTTACTTTTTACGAGGATCTTTCCTTGGCCGTGCTACAAGATGAGCCTCTTGTAGTTCTATTCTTAGACTTGAGAAGGCCTACGATCAGGTTGATTGGGCTTTTCTCAAGGACATTATGCTTTATATGGCCTTCATTGTTGGGTGGACATGGCATGTTGCTTCCCTTTAGAGCTTTACCTACACTTAGGTTCTTGTGGGGAGCGGGGCAAGGGGAGAGATTTAGTATTTTGAAATTTCTCAGATAAGGTTGTTCTTTGCCTCTAACCCTTTTACTTTTCTTTGTTGAGGGAATGAGTACCATTTTTTCTGCTCATGATACTAGGTTTTAGGGTATAAGAATCCTTATGAGAGAGGAGGATATTCTAGATGGTGAATTTTTCTATTATATTTTTGTCTACTTGCATGGCCAAGACGCCAATACCTCTAGACTCTAGGATTCGTTGAACAGGTTTTGTTATTAATTAAGTGCCAAAATCAACCTCTTGCTAGTGCAGTTCATTACCAAGGGTGTAATAATGATCATTCAATCCCATCAACATGCCATCCTTGCTAGAATGGAGGCTTGGTAGTGCCATGGCTTCTCAGCCGAGTTCCTTTTATCTTTTTGGCATTACATTTGGAGCAGTCAAAAACCTTTTTCAAATGTTCTTTTTCACTTTATTGCTCATGGAGGCACTACAGTTGGCGCTTGGTTGAGTTATGGGGGTAGTTCTCCTAACTAGACCGGTTGTGGCTATCACAATGAGTCAAAATGGCACTGTTTATCGGATCGCGAGCTCACCCAAAAGATTTAGTTGAGGATCGTGAGGCTAATGACTAGGGGAGAGAGAGAGAGAGAGAGAGAGAGAGAGAGAGAGAGAGAGAGAAATCAGATCATCTCTTGGAGTCCAGTTACTTGGATTTGCTTACCAGCATGTCCCACAAAAATGAGCAAATGGCCGATAGTACTATTTTGTGGATTCAAGATGGGGGGCTTGCCACATCTCAAGACTTCAATGCATCGGCGTGGAGGAGCAATGACAACCTATACTAGAAGCTTATCAGTAGCCTTTCCATGTGGGTCTTTTGAATGTGGTCCTATGGATGTTTGCCTTTAACCAATGAAAGGACCTCTTTTTTCGGGGAAAACTTATAGATGTGTTTTCTAATGTTTTCAATGTTTGTAACGTTGTGGTCACTAGCATATTATTTTTGCTACGGAATATCTTGAAAGAGATGCTATTAGATATATATTTTTAAGAAAGACTTTGCAAAAATGCATTGTTTCGTCTTTTTTAGCATGCCTTTAGAAAGAATCGCCAGATATCTAAATATCAAATATCTAATAAATCTAATTGATTTTGCATTTAAAGAAGTACTTATGTCAACGAGCAGTCTCTAGCAATACAATGCTGCACTATCCAGCGTATCTTAGTAGACGCAAACCGTGACACGAAGAAAGATGTCGTTCTTGCAATTCCAAATGAGCTTTTCTTTAGTAATGCTGAAAATAATTTCTTTTTCTCTAATCGGATGTGATTACAGATTGCTTATTTAAAAGGGATGATGCTTGAAACGTTTTACGATATGAAAGGAATATAATATGTTTTTCCAGATAACATTGTTTATAGAGTAGGAAACTGCTTCTACAAAACTGTTTTCCGGGACATTCGAATGCAGATATCCTGTTTAAGAGTTGAACTAATTTAGCTTGAAAAAAATCATGTTCAACTAGGAGCATACGCGTGTGGTTAAAGAGACTTTCAATGATGCTGAACTATATTTATCACAAAGTTGAATGATGACCTAGTATAGTTTATTGGATATGATTTCGAACGCCAGTGATGGTTAAAGATCATTTGACCCCACAAAAGGTTAGGTTTGATATTTCAAACTCGATAATACTCATGCTTGGATGATGTGGTTCTTCCGTTTTTCTGTAAAGTAAACATTGTAATTTTTACTGCAGAGGAAGGTACATATCAATGGGATTCCTTACCATTGATCGGATGTGAACATGTAACAGTATCATAAATCTATTACACAAAAAAGTGCACATGATCTAGGAAATATCTGAAAGAGCTACCAGTAAATGTAAAAGAGGTTATGGTGGTTTATGTCCTACATCAGATAGTTTGGATATGATTCCAATCATGATAATCATTTCAGTAAGAAAGAATGAGTACCCACTGATATTTAAATGGTTTACATATCAAAGAAAATGAAAATGGAACCATTGAAAGAGGTCCGAAACATAAGGCTTCTATGATTTTCTGAGATATTCAGATTCTTGTTTAAGAGATTCAAGCTTCCAATGTCAACAAACAATTGCGATATTTCTAGGTTTCTAGTATATCTTTGAGATTTCCAAATTGATAAATAGAAAATGTACACGATTTCAGTAGCGTAATCTAGAATACAACAAACATATTTGCACAAGCGCATTACAAGTATATTATTTAAGCGGATTAAGTTACATTGAAAATCTTTTTCGAAGATTCAAATATACCGTCTGATATACAAGTTTTCATTCTTAACCATTGCTTGTTTTATTTTATATATACCATTGGTTTATCGTGAAAGCGTGCTACACAAAGAAAACTAAAATATAGAAAAGCTTAATTGTGTTATAGCTGTAAAGCATTAGAAGATGATAAGGCATATATTCTGGTTCTTTAGTGAACTTAAAATACTTCCCATCACTTGTAAAGCCCGAAACAATCATCATTTGCTCAAAACATTACAACATAGCAACAAGATATGGCACAGTTTCAAAAGCGCATGATCTCGACGCAATTGTCCAGATCTTACTCCTACACCATAGTATCAGCTCATAGAGAATACGCGTACTTTCATGTTCCAAATTTTATTTTCTAATACCGTTAATTATTTACTTCCACAGTACAATCCCAAAGTGACAATATTTAATGGATATCAAATAGACATCTCTACTTCTAGAAAACTGGTTTTACTTTCCAATGTTCTAGAAACCCCATTAGTGAATAAAACGCAAACACACGTATGCTTGAAATATGGCAACATCATATGTATCTATGATATGAATATGTATGCATGTGTATGTGTGTGTGATATATGCATGTGTGGGTCTGCATGCATGTGTATGTGTGTGTGATATATGCATGTGTGGGTATGCATGCATGTGTATGTTTGCATGTGTGTATGTATGCATATGTGTGTGTGATATGTATGTGTGTATTCACATGCATGTGTATGCATGTGTAATGTATATGAATGTAAGTGCATGTGTATGGGATATATGCATATGTCTCTATATATGCATGTGTGTATGCATGCATCTGTGCACATATGTACAAGTGCATCTATGATGCATGTGTGTGTATGTATATGCATATGTACACATGTATGTGTGTATGTATGTATGTATGTGTGTATTTTTGTATGTATCTTATTATGTTTATATGTCTGTATGTTTGTATAAATGTGTGTGTATGCATGTGTGTGTATACGCAAATGTGTATGTATGTATGTATGCATGTATCTATGTGTGTGCATGCATGTGTATGTATGTATGCATGTGTGTGTAAGTGTTTATGTACGTATGAATGTATGTGTATGTGTGTATACGTGTATGTGTGTATGTGTGTATGCATGTGTATGTGTGTATGTGCATATGCATGTATGTGTATTGTGTGTGTATGTACGTGTGTGTATGTGTATGTGTATGTGTGTTTATGTCTACATGTGTGTATGTGTATGTGTGTGTGTATATGTATATCTGTGTTTATGTGTATGTGTATGTGTATGTATGTGTACATGTGTATGCATGTGTAAGTGTGTATGCATGTATGTGTATATGTGTGTGTATTTGTATGTGTGTGTGTATGTGTATGTGAATGTGTATGTGTAGGTGTATGTGTATGTGTTTTTGTGTATATGTGTGTGTGTCTATGTGTGTGTATGTGTATGTGTAATTTTGTGTGTATGAATGTATTTGTATGTGTGTTTGTGTATGTGTATGTGTATGTGTGTATGTGTATGTATGTGTATGTTAGTCTATGTGTTTATGAATCTATGTGTATGTGTGTATGTTTGTGTATTTGTGTGGAAATGTGTGTATGTGTATGTGTGTGGATGTGTTTGTGTATGTGTGTGTATGTGTATGTGTATGTGTGTTTATGTGTGAGTGCATGTGTACCTGTATATGTGTGTGTCTATCTCTCACTCTCTCTCTTCCACTATTGGTTCGAATCATCCTAGCATGAATCTGCCAAGAGAAGTTGATTTCTTTTTGTCTTATAGAGATTATCGTTGGTTGGATATTTTTGCATTGTAGGCAATTTTCTATGATTGCTACGAATGTTGCTAAGGTGTGGCACTACTACCGATGCTTGATAAGTAACATCTCATAGGCAATATTAACTGTCAATTATATTATGGTTCTCCTTTCTTTATGTATGTTGCTTATCTAAGGCTTCTTTTTTGAAGCATCGCATAAGCAATAGTTCGCACTTTTAATTTCAAATGGCGTCATTTCTATGACACCTAATATCATGTAGGTCCTAAGAAACCTATTGAATATTGAAATAAATACTTCACATTTTTCATTTTCCAAGATAATTTATAGGAAAATTTCAAATATGTTTGCCGCCATTTCAATGTACATGAGTATATGTCTATCTCTAGTTAAATTTACTCAGAATAATTAAAAAAAGTTCATTCTTATGGTAGGAGGGGCAAATTACATCATGGAAATTTCGGAAACCATCCTAAATCTTATGTTATGTTTTATGTAAGTTTCCGTATCTTATGGTTGCTCAAGAATTTTGAAACTCTAACATTATCATCATATTTACTTGGAAAAACCCTTAAAATTAATGTCTACTTGCCTTATCGTACACCTTTTTATCTCTCTGAGGGACATAGTCCCAAGCTAGTACTAGCATTTTATTGTGATTGATGGTGATGGTTGTGGCCTTTGGTCACATGTTCAAGGTGCATAATCAGCTTCGAACTTCTTTTCCACTATAATCCTCTAAGCACTATGGTTATTGAGCCTTGGTAAAGTAATATTTTTGTTGTTTCTCTTGTGGTTTTGTGTCAAATTTTTGTTCATGTTGTTGATCTTTATGTAGTTAATGCATAGATCCTCTTAAAATATGCATGACGCTTCTCTAATATGTCTCTAGTAATGTCTTATTGCCTTCTCTTCTCCGATATTGCTTGTCTTCATGCCATCTCCTATTGATGTAGATTTTCACTCTTTTATGGAGTCACTTAAAATCTTCACCTCTAAATAGCTACACATCTCTCTCTCTCTCTCTCTCTCTCTCTCTCTCTCTCTCTCTCTCTCTCTCTCTCTCTCTCTCTCTCTCTCTCTCTCTCTCTCTCTCACTCTCGCTCATCATATATGTGTGTGTGTGTGTATGCTTGTGTCCATGTGTGTATATGTATTTGTATATGTATATGCATATGTATATGTATACATATATGTATATGTATACATATATGTATATGTATACATATATGTATATGTATACATATATGTATATGTATACATATATGTGTATGTATACATATATGTACATTTATACATATATGTATATGCATATCTTTATGTACATGTGCGTGTATGTGTGCACTTATGTGTATGTATAAGAATATTTATATTTATGTATATTTATATGTATATTTATATGTTTATGTACATGTACATGTATATGTATATGTCTATGTATGATTATAAGTCACAATCATGCAAAAAGGCTCCACCATGAGTTTTGCAAGTGGACCAATCAAAAAGGAGGACCCAAAGTCATGGAATATAGTTAGAAGCTCCACTAAACTCAATCAAATTCAAATCTCATCAAATCAGCCACCAAAAAGTGCACCTACACTGATTGGTGGGTGGTTAGCTAGATTGTAGGAAAAGAAACTCTATATAAACATCATCCTGCCTTTGTTTCTTGAGTTGTATGCATTCCACCAGTTTCCCACTTAGTTTAGTGAAGGCATAAACTCCAAAAAGCAGCCCCCTTGCTTGCTTACCTCATTTTCTCATAATTTTGCTCCTCTCTATCTAGAGGTGTAGTTATCTAATTGTACCAAATTGCAGAGCATTGCTCTTTGTACTCATTTTCATTTATTTCAAGCTTCATTGGGTCTCTCATATTCTGTCCTAAACATTTTCAAAGTTTCAATTTAGTTGGCTGAATGAGTTGTGAGAAATTGCCAACTTTGTGAAGGTATATCTCTGCACATAGACAGAGAGTGTTGCAAACAGGTAGCATGTTTTGCAGAGGGTGGTTCTCCCAGGTAGAGTATCCATTTGGGAAGATGTAAAGCTTTTTGGGTAGCTCCTATAGTCTAATACAAGTCTTGAAAAGTTCATTTTAATTCCTTGTACTAGTGTAGAGAAAACTTCAGAACAGTGAGCATATATCACTACTTGTGGACCTAGTGGAGCACAGCCATCTTCCATTTTGGCATTGGGGTGTTAGAATCATCCCCCATCAGTGATATCACAGCCATTTTGGAGGCTTGGAGACTTTAGTGGCATCATATTGAAGACTTGAAGGGATCAAGACAACTTGTGGAAGCACAAGGAGGACTCATCAAAGGAAAACGAGATCAGAAGGGGGCTACGTTGATCGAGATAGCTTAGTATGGCTGAATATAATTCACAAATAGAGAAGTTAAAAAAAGGTAATTATCAACCATGGAAATTTAGAGTTAGCAACTACCTTATGGGAAAAGGATTGTGGGGATTGGTGAGCGGCATGGAGCCAATGCCTCCTGTACATGATCCACCACGTCAAGGGCAGGTCAAGGCACTTAATGAATGGATAGAAAGGGATAGGAGAGTCATATTTTTTCTATCCCAACACATACGCAATAGCATGATAGGGCATATACAAGACTTGGACCCATCCAAGAAGGTTTGGGAGACCTTGGAGAGATTGTACTCTTCATCAACCAAGGCAAGGAAGATTCAACTAAAAAATGAACTGAATAATATTAGGAAATCACCAAGTACTAAGATAAATGAGTACATTTTGAAGGTTAAGGAGCTCGCAGATGCTTTAGGCTCAATTGGGAGCCCAATCAAAGATGATGATCTTGTTGCGCACACTCTCAAGCCAAGCCCAAGTTTTCTATGCAGATAGAGGCAAAGGCAAAAGAGGTGGACAAAACTCCCAAGGCAGAGAGAGAGGAAGGTCAAGCTCAAGTTCAAGCAAGCAAGAAGGCTCCAACCTAAGCTATGGATCAAGAGGAAGAGGAAGGAGTAGAGGAAGAGGAGGAAGATCACATGGAAGAGAAGCATCCAATGGAGAATGCTACAATTGTGGAAAACCGGGCCATTATGCAAGACATTGTTGGTCCAAAGGAGGAGGAAATCAAGGATACAAAAGGAACCAAGGTAATTATGCTAGTACTTCAAAAAATTTAGAAAATAAGAACTTTATTATGATGTATGGTTCAAGTGAAAGAATGAATTCAGTTTTTACATGGTACATTGATAGTGGTTGTAGCAACCATATGAGTTGCAATAAAGTTTTTTTCTTTAATTTACATTCACCCATCACTCAAGGAAATGTAGAGATAGAGGATGAAACTGAGCTCAAGATTACACATGTGGGCGATGTTGCATTGAATGGATCTCAAAGTTCCAAGGTGTTGAAGGATGTGTTGCATGTGCCAACCATCACAAAGAACTTGGTTTCGGTAGGTCAAATGGTTGAAAGAGGTTTTGAGGTGAGGTTCAATGAGCAACGATGTTTTTTTGAAGACCCCATGCAAGACCACAAGCTCATAGCAAAGGGAAAGAAGCAAGGAAGACTCTTCATCATGGAGGTAAAGCCATCAACTGCTCACACTGTCTACCTTTCAATTGGAAATAAACGGATTACAGAAATCGACTTATGGCATAAAAGAATGGGGCACATAAACTTACAAAGGATGAAGGACATGCAAAGTAATGGCTTAGTGAGTGGTCTACTTGATCTTATATCTCAGAATATGCAACATTTGTTCCATGCTTGTCAATTAGGAAAACAAAGCAGATTACCATTTAAGAAGGGAGCACATGTGACCAATGAAGTGTTCAATCTCATACACACAGATGTATGGGGACCTACAAGGGAGCCGTCCATTGGAGGTAATAGACATTTTGTCACATTTATAGATGATCATTCAAGGTTTGTTTGTATGTATTCCATGAAGTCAAAATCAGAGGTGTTTTACCACTTCAAGAGGTTCAAAAACCTAGTGGAGAAGGAAACGGGGAGTATATAAAGACTCTCAAATCGGATGCAGGGGGAGAGTATTTTTCAAATGAATTTTCAGATTTTCTACATGAGAATGGCATCAAAAGGAAATTCACTTGTAGGTATACTCCTCAACAAAATGGGGTGGCAGAAAGGAAGAATAGATACATAGTAGAAGTGGCTAGATCTTTGTTAAATGAAATGAATCTTCCTAACTCTTATCGCGCTGATGCAACAAATACAACCATAAATATTATGAATAAGTGTCCAACCTCAGGAGTACATGGAGTTACACCTTATGAAGCTTGGGGTGGTAAGAAACCCAACCTTTCACATCTCAAAGTATTTGGTTGTCTGTGTTATGTTCAGATACCTCAAGAATTGACACACAAGTTAGATCGGAAGGCAGATAGGTGTATATTTCTTGGATATTTTTAGAGCCAAACGGTTTTAGATGCTATAAACCTAGCACCAAAGAGCTTAGGGTATCTAGGGATGTAATATTTGATGATTTTTTGCCTTGGTATGGTAGCAAATATGTGTTACAGGTTGACGATGCATATGAAGACGAGAAGAAGTTCAAAGAGCAACAACAAAGCATGGAGATAAGTGGTACAACCACTTCAAGCACACCACCAGAGGAGAGTACTACATTAGTTTGGCATGGAAGGACAAGGAATGAAGCTAATTCAAGTGAAGGAAGTAGGAAAGGAAAGGAAAAGGAAAATGACAAAGACCATCGATGGATAGACATGGAATCTACAAGTGATGAAGATATGGAAAAATTAGAAATCTAGGATTTAAAGCATCTAAAGCAAGGAGGAGGAGATTCCTACCACCTACTGGTGAGGTAAGTTCATCCAATAGGGTTAAATATGCCCAAATAATGATGCAAATGCCCCAAATATGAGATCTGAAATGAGGCATGTAAATCAACCTTAAAAACAGCAATATGCTTCGCATGAGGACTAGTGAGCAACATGTCATGAACATAGACAAGAATGATAAGAAGCAAATCGATTGCATGCTTAAAATATAAGGTGCTCTCAGTTGGACTCTTCTCAAAACATGTGCAATCAAGTAGGCATGTATTCTCTCATACCAAGCACGTGGTGCTTGCTTCAAATCATATAATCCCTTTTTCACTTTATTTTCATGCCCTTTTTGCACAAAACTAGGGGTCTAAAAAACATACACTTTTTCTTGCAAGTCACCATTCAAAAATGAAGTTCTAATGTCCAACTCATGTACATTCCAACCGTGATGAGCTATAAGTGCACAAATGCTATGAACAATAGTCATTCCGCAATGACGAGCAAATGTCTCATCAAAACCAATGGCTCTTTGTTGAGCATAACCTCTTGCAACAAGAGTAACCTTATACCTTTGAACTGTTCCATTAGGCTTACATTTCAGCTTGTATTCCCACTTAGTGCCAATGGCCTTCTTGCCATGAGGCAAGTCTCATAAGGACTAGGTACCATTTTTCATAATAGCGTTATATTCAGATTGCATAACAACCAGCCAGTTTTTTGAATTTTATGCTTCAGCAAATGAAACTAGCTCATTCTCATCACAAAGACTTGAGGCATAGCAATCTGATGCAAAAGAAGCACTATGAGAGCGTGAACAAGTACAATATTATAGAGGTGCATCTAATTTTCTATCTCGTAAAGTCTACACCAACCATTTAGGCATAGTTTTTGCCTCCTCTATATGATTTCTCTCATCAATAAGTGCATCATGTAAATCCACATTTGAAATGGAATGATCTACATCCTCAAGTGAAACGTGTAAAGGATGCGAAATTGCCTCATTTGCATGAGTACAGACTATCCACCTATAAAAAGAGCTAGCAAAGTGTCATACACATCTTTGGAGCTAAGCAAGGTCTCCTTAGTACATGAAAGTTATGGCTCAATAGCATCTTCCACAAAAACAACATCATGGCTAACCAAAATGCTTTCATTATGTAGATGATACAGATGATAGCCTTTTCTTTTACAATTGTACCCAACAAAAATACATTTGATTGCTTTATCATCCCATTTCTTGCATGGTTGTTCATGCATTAATGCATACGCTAGAAAACCAAAGACACGTAAGTGAGCAACAGATGACTTGACACCATGCCAATTTCCATATGGAGTGATAGAATACAATGTTTTAGTGGGACACCTATTAAGTAGATATACTGCACAGATAACATCCTCAAGCGAGAAACTATGTGGTAAAGCCTAAATCTTGACTATACACCTCACCATCTCCATGAGTGACCTATTCTTCCTTTCAAGGAATCCATTTTGTTGAGGTGTATACATCATTGTACACTCATGTTTTATCCCACATTCATCTAGAAATGCATTAAAATCAGAAGACATATACTTCCCCCCTCGATCGAAACAGAGGGTGCCCGTTTTACATGCGGTTAGATTTTTAGCAAAAACCAAAAACTAATTGCACATAGAAATCATTAATGAAAGTCACAAAGTAAAGATAGTTTCAAAAAGAAGGTTTTTTCATACGACCAAAAACATCGCTATGAACAAGCTGAAATTTCTAGGTAGCTCATACGAAACCATCTCTTGGGAAGGAGGAACACTACATTTTGCCCAAAATTCAGCCTTCACAAACATGTTTAGCAAGTGCCTCAAGGTTGGATAGAGAGGATACCATTTGTGATTTCTAGAGGCATAGCAAACTACCAAAATTTAGATGGCCAAAGCATGCATGCCAAAACTTTGCATCACATAGCTTGAGAATCTTGAACTACAAATGCTAATACACTAGTCTGAGGTAATATGTTTGGTTGTCCCACTACAAAAGTACCAAACATGTGAGTCTAGTGCAGACATACATTGTTCATGAGAAGATGGGTCATAACTACAAACAATAGTAAACACACATTGTTCATTCTACACAAGATTTGTAGACTTTGATTTGGGTGTAGAGGCTTCTGCAACAACCATTCCAACCTCTTTTCTTTGCCTCTTTTTCTTTGCCTCTTTGGAACCAATTTTGAACAACTCTTTCTAAGATGATGGTTTTCTTTATAGTATTTGCAAAATAATTTTTGCTTTTTTGTTTTCTTCTCAGCTTTGTCATCTTTGATTGTATAGAATTAGCATATTTCTACTTAATACTAAATGAGCTCCATTTACCTTTCCCCTTCTGACTAGCCATGAAACTTGATTTGCAACACACATAATGGACCTATTCTATCTAGATTAATCTTCTTGCAATAGAAGAGAGACTAAATCCTCAGAAGTTAAGGCATTTGGATTGCCTTTATCATCAATCAAAGAGTAGAAGCAAAAATCTCATATGAATCTAGAAGACCATTCAGAATAGTCTACACAAGTGAACTGTCAGACAAGACTTCATCAATAGAGATCAATTGTTCCTTCAAATCTTTGATCTTTGTTAGAAAACTGTCCATGGATCTCCTTCATTCATGTGCTCACTCTCCAACTATTTCTAGAGGTAAGCAACACTATCCTTATTCCTTGGTTGTATAGTAATTATATCCCACGCATCCTTTGATGTTTTGTAGAAGTGAATGTGAGGAATAATGGCACATTTGACAGACAAGTCTATCAATGCATGTGTCTGAGCATCTCTGCCATCCCAACAAAGTTGCTCTATAGTAGCCACAATAGGAACCCCAACACGAATAAGAACCTTAATAATACCACCATCTTCAATGCCATCTACATCAGCTTTAGTGACTATATTTGCACGTGTAATAGGATGTTTTTCAGCACCTTGCACAATATTCCTCAGTCTTTCTGCAACTAATACATGAGGCATATGGGTAATTGGTACGATCCAACTTATCCTTAATAGCCAACATACAGAATACATCACTGATTTCAGCCATGGCCACTGACTAAAATATCATGATGCAGATTAATGATTGTATCTGAAAAAGCGCCTGAACAGAACTACCCTAAAAAGTTCTGCTAAACCTATAGTAGACTTTGACGCACTTATACTAGCGAACCAAAACATGTATATATAATTGGCTCAAGAAGATGAAATTCATGCATAGCTATTGCGATCGTGCATTCGGAGGCCGAAATGAGCTGATCTATATTTTGACCTGAGTATGCTCATATTTTTTCATGCAATTCTTAGACTGTGACAAAAGGGGCATTGACGATGCCCTAGATGAAGCAATGACCTACTCTGATATGAATTCGGAGTTTGAGGTCTATGGAAGCACACAAATAGCACAAGGAAGAGGAAGAAGAAGCTTGGAGCGCAACACACAATACTGAATGTATTACCAAGGGAATGTAATAGATAAGTGACCCATTAGGGTTATAGGCTTATATACAATCCAAGGGAATAAACCTCTTAAAGAGGTAAAAAAGTGCCCCGATAGTCCTACTGTGTTCATACACATCACTACCAAAATGTATAAACATCTCATGCATCTCGTTAGCTGAAATTCACCAACGGGATCCTCTTCTAGAGCACCGAGAACCACTTTCAAATGACCACAAAAACTCTTGATTTCTGCTATAGCTGCTTTCATCATAACGCAGGTATCAAAAAGCTTGATACTGTTGTCCGAGAAACTATTTATCCATTTGCTAGTGCCATTAGTAGCATCATGTTGAAGGTCCGGAACAAAGGCTTCTGAAGAGAGTTTATTTTCCCTTTATTTGTCCATTTAGAGAACGTGAATAAAATAAGGTAGACCTTTTGAAAGAACAATGCACACACATCGAGCACAGTAGATGGAATAGGGAACTGAAATAAATAAGAAATTTAAAAAGTTCATAAAAATCTACGGAAGGGTCGGTGCTTAGCGTTTCATGAAAACGAATACAGAGAGTTTTGTCTTTTAAATACAAGAAAGAGCTGACAAAGTCATCGTCAGAACGATTTTATAATAATTTAGAGCCTTTGCTCCTTCAAGCAGCAACGCTGAAATTTCGTTTTCAGTAGAGTAAGAGTAGATTCGATGTGTTTACACACATATCTAATGGGGTTATCTTTCTTCCTTAGATCTACCTTCTATGATGTATTTGACTTTCTTGCTTTCTTCCCATTGAATTCATCTACAAATAAAAGTCCCTTAGCAGAGGCCGATAACCTTAGGAAACACCAGCCAATCAATTCTATTTATCTCTTTTGTATCTCGCTTTCTGTTTGTATGCATGAACACATGCAGCGTATCCTTTTCTGTTTGTGTACACAAACACATACAGACATATCCTTAGCCAACGAAGCATGAGTTACTCTATTTAATTATTCTCTTCTGTTTTCCTTTTATGCCCGTATATATAGAGACATGCAGCATATCATGCTAATGAGATGGTGTTGAGAAACACTTAGAAAAATCTCATCATTATATGGATTAGACGCTTCTGTTCATGGATATAAGCATGGATGTAAGCATTAGAATACTCAATGAATATGTTATTAAAAGCATATCTTGCAAATGAGACGGTGTTGAGAAACACATAGAAACATCTCATGATTATGGGTAGGTAGGCTCCTTACCCTTGCCACCTTTCAAAAGCCATTCTTTTCTTCTGCCTTCTTGATGTGACAATCTTGAATTCTATGGCCTTTCTTCTTGGAGTGAAAGCATTCTCCCTTTTACTTTTTTTTGTTAAGGGATTGCATTCTTCAAAATTTAGAAACGTTGGTGGGTAAGTCTCTTCTAAAGCTATTCCAAAATATCACAATCATTATGGCTAGATCACAATCATTATTAGCAATATTCCTTTAATTGTTTGATATTGAACATGGACATATGACTCGTAGTAGTGATGGATATATGACTAGTTACTTGACAGCTAACAATTATTCCTCAAATCTACATATGGAAGGTTGGGTGGAGAGTAATAGGTCTAAGTTTTCAAAAAGTGGTTCATTATGGATTGGCTCAAAATGCGTTTTTCTCTCTCTACAAGATATCTTGGGTTGATAGAAAATTTTGCGCCATGGTCCATGACCCATATTACATGCTAGAAGGAAGTTTCTTTCGATCTAGCAAGTACTACAATCCAGAATTTTTAGGACAGAATAGGTCGCTTTCACACTCCCTTATGAGTTTTAATCTCATGTATTCTCCCTACAAGGTTCACCACTAGTTTATAGGACAAATGCGAATCTTTTTGTGAAAAACAAGAATTATCTAATTGAGAAGAAAACTCTAAAGAAGAAATCCAATATTCTTTATCATGAATTGACGTCAAATTACATTATTTAGGGGTCGTTCCCATATGTGTTATTTAGGGATAGTTCATAACCTTGGTGTTATCAAGTATCTTTACAATACTCCCAATAATGACAAATTTAGGCAATTTTCAAGTATTAAACAAGGTTGTAATCTTAGCCTAGTATTTATGTCTCAAGGATTGGAGGGATGAGATCTTGGGTTCACCCCTATGGGGAGTACGGGGAGAATTTTACCCAAGGAAGTGTACAAAACCTTCTAAAATCATCAACTCAAGTGAATATGAGATAACTTTAGTTCAAAGAGACTATAGTCAATCACTGAGCACACCTACCACTAGTGGAATCTAATGGAAGGTGCTAAAGAACTGATGGACACTACACATACATATATTGACTCACATTACTCAATAGGTCACAATTTGTCGTAGAAACCATATAATGCCAGGTTGCGTGTAGATTCTTAGATCTCATCTGTGTGGTGGTTACATTTTTCGGAAGAGTTTTGGACCTTCTAGAAGCATCCAATCAAGTTATGTGGGTTCATATGAGTTGAGAAAGACTTGAGTCAAGTGGAAAGCACACCTACCACGAGTACACTACAGTGAAAGTTGTAAAAGTAGTGATGGATATTGAACATGAATATATGACTAGTTACTTGACAATGAAGGATTATTCCTCAAATCTACATATGGAAGGTTGGGTGCACAATCATAGTTCTTACCTTTTGAAAATTGGCCCATTTTCGATTGGATCAAAATGCATTTTCTTTCTCTATAAGATATCTTGGGTTGATATGGAATTTTGCACGATGGTCCATCACCCATACTACATGCTAGAATGAACTTTGTCTGAATCTAGTATATACTACAATCCAAAATTTTTAGAAGGACAGAAGAGTATGCTTCTACACTTCCTTATGATTTTTGAGCTCAGTTATTCTCCCTACAAGATTCACCACTACAATATAGGATTATTGGGAATCTTTCGTGAGAAATTAAGTTTTTTTATCTGATTCAGAAGAAAACTTCAAAGAAGAAATCCAATATTCTTTATCATGAATTGACATCAAATTTCCAATATTTTTTGGCGTCGTTCCCATACATGCTAGTTAAGTGGTTCCTTACCTTGGTGTTATCAAGTATATTTGCAATACTCGCAATAGTGATAAAGTTAAGCAATTTTTGCATATTAAACAAGGTTCTAATCTTAGCCTAGTATTTAAGTCTCAAGGACTAGAAGGAAGAGATCTTGGGCTCAACCCCTCTGGGGAGTACAAGGAGAGTTTTACCCAAAGAAGTCTATAACCTTCTAAAATCATCAGCTCAAGTTAACATGAGATAACTTGAGTTCAAAGAGACTTTACTCTAGCACTGAGAACACTACCACTAGTGGACTCTAATGGAAGGTGCGAAAGAAGTGAAGGATACTACAAATATATATATTGCCTCATGTTACTCAAAAGGTCACAAATTGTCATAGAAGCCATATAATGGCCGGTTGGGTGGAGATTCTTAGATCTCATTTTTGTGGCGATTACATTTTCCTAAAGAGTTTTGAACCCTTATAGATGCATCCAATCAAGTTATGTTCATTTACATGAGTTGAGAGATATTTAGTTCAAGTGGAAAGTACACCTACCACTACTAGACTTCACTGAACGTTATAAAAGTGGTTATGGATAGTCAACATGGATATATGACTACTTACTCGGTAGGTAAGGATTATTACTCAAATCTACATATGGAAGGTTGGGTGGAGATTCATAGGTCCTTTCCTCATTTACGTTAACACTTCGCACCTACCCATCTTTTGTCTTTGGAAACATTAAGCCTCACATTAGACCCACTACTCGCTTAATGTTACCATTTTTTGGTGCAAGTAGCTTTCATCAAATATTTTTGATAGCTAATGAATTCATAGTTACAATCACCTATATTTTTCAATCATCCATTTTCTTCACTTTCAACAAAGAAAAGGTTTTGAATTTCCCAAAAGTTGCACATTATGCATTGGATCAAAGGTGGCCTCTTTCTCTCTCTAAAAGATATCTTATGTTTTTTTTAATTTATTTCTAGAGCACAATTATTATTTACGGTTCAAACGTTGGTGGGTAAATCTCTTTTGAAGCTAGTCCAATAGAATCTTTTAGAGCCTCTTTGTCTCAATGTTTTCCAAAGTGGTTCATTACTGCCAAAATTGAAGAGGCTAGAAATTGTTTCAAACCATACATCATTCAGGCAAAATCCTCTAGTGCATATTCTACCTAAGAGTGCGAAAGATAAATATCCTTTAGTGCTCTCGTCAAAGGTATGGGAAACGAACTAAAAAATGCAAGGCCCTCAAGGAGGTATGCACAAGGATATGGAGCAACGTATGTATGCACGTGGATTATTTTTTGTATGGTAGGAAAAAGGAACATAACACCAATAA
The DNA here is from genome assembly GCA_020310875.1 of Ceratopteris richardii. Taxonomy (NCBI): domain Eukaryota; kingdom Viridiplantae; phylum Streptophyta; class Polypodiopsida; order Polypodiales; family Pteridaceae; genus Ceratopteris; species Ceratopteris richardii. Next base: position 83,157,558 of record CM035427.1, on the reverse strand, counting down.
TTGAATGTTTCTAAAGGGGTGGAGTATAAATAGTCAAATCTAAAACCAAACTTGAAATCTGCAATGGATAGGGTTGTGTGAATATTCTATTGTAGGGAAATCTCATCTACCTACTTCTACTAATTATTAGAGTACTAGCTAGAATAGTAATAATGTAAGAACTCAATAGAATAGAAATTAGTAGTTGATAATGTTTGTTAAATGTATAGAATGTAGACATTATGCAAGAGATTGTTGGTCTAAAGAAGGAGGCAATCAAGGATACAAAAGGATCTAAGATAATTATGCTATTTCTTCAATAAATGTATAAAATTAGAACCTTTCTATGATGTATGGTTCAAGTGAAAGAGTCAATTCATATTTTACATGGTACATAGAGAGTGGTTGTAGCAACCATATTAGTTGCAATAAAGATATTTTCTTTAATTTACACTCAGCCATCACTCAAGGAAATGTGGAGATAGATGACATTGAGCAAAAGATTACACATGTGAGATATGTTTCATTGAATGTATCTCAAAGCTCCAAGGTGTTGAACAATGTGTTGCATGTACCAACCATCACCAAGAACCTGGTTTCAATAGGTCAAATTGTTTAAAGTGGTTATAAGGTGAGGTTCAAAGATCAAGGATGTTTGGTTGAAGACCCCATGCTGGATTACAAGCTCATAGAAAAAGGAAAGAAGGTAGGAAGACTCTTCACCATGGAGGTAAATCCATCAACTCCTCAACCTCTCTACTTGTTAATAGGAAATAAGAAGATTTTAAGGATCGACTTATGGCATAAAAGAATTGGGCACATAAACTTATAGAATATGAAGGTCATGCCAAGGAAGGGCTTGATAAGTGGTCTATCTAGTTTTAGATGTCAAGAAATGCAAAATTTATGTCATGCTTGTCAATTAAGGAAACAAAGAAGATTGCAATTCAAGAAGGGAGCACATGTGAGCAATAAACTATTGAATCTCATACACACATCCTACAAGGGACCCACTCATAGGAGGTAATAGATATTTGGTCACATTTGCAAATGATCATTAAATGTTATTTCGGATGTATTATATAAATCCAAAGTTAGAGGTGTTTTACATTTCAAGAGGTTCAGAGACCTAGTAGAGAAGGAGATGGGGAAGTATATAACGATTCTCTGATCAGATGTAGGGATGGAGTATTCTTCAAATAAATTTTCAAATTTTCTACATGAGCATGGCATCTATACACTTGAACAAAATGTCTTGGCAGAGAGGAAGAACATATATATCGTAGAAGTGGCTAGCGTTATGTTAAATGAAATGAATGTTACTAATTCCAATTGGGTTGATCCTACAAATATATCCATATACATTACAAATAGGTGCCAAACCTAAGGATTGCATGGAGTTAAACCTTATGATGCTTGGTGTCATAAGAAACCCAACCTTTCACATTAAGTATTTGGTTGTATGTTATGTTTACATACCTCAAGAATTGAGACACAAGTTGGAACTAAAGGTAGATAGGTATATATTTCTTGGATATTCTTTAAAGAAAAAGGTTTCAGATGTTATAAACATAGAACCAAAGAGATTAAGGTGTCAAGTGATGTAATATTTGAAGATTTTCTATCTTGGTATGGTTGGAAAGATGTGTTACAAGTTAATGATGCATATGAAGCCAAGAAAAAGTTCAAAGAGCAACAACAAAGCATGGAGATGAGTGCTCCAACCACTTGAAACACTCATCAGAGGAGGTTACTACATCAAGTTGGCATGGAAAAAAAATAGACATGGTCTCCACAAGTGGCAAACATGAGGATAAATTAGAAACTATAGAGTTTAAAGAATCTAAACTAAGGAGGAGGAGATTGCTACCACTTAATGGTAAAGTAAGTTCATTCAATAGGCTTGAGTACAATGTTTAACGGTTAACTTATTATTGACTCATTGCAAGACACTATGCCTTAATGAGTCAAGTTATAACTTATGAAGAACATAACTTTTTTGAAGAGGAAACTAAACATAGGTTATGGATTGAATCTACAAAGGATGAATTAAAGGCACCTGAAGAAGATGATAATTGGTCATTGGCTCCAATAACAAAGGATGTGAATGTCATTGGCAACAAATGGGTGTACAAGGTAGGGAGGCATGGAGATGGGAGCATCTTTAGGTATAAAGTGAGATTGGTTGCCAAAGTTTTTGCTCGAACATATGGCATAGACTTTGCGAAAATATTCAGTCAATTAGGTAAGATGTTCTCAATAGTTTGGTTACAATTGTAGCCTCAAAAGTTTGGAAGATGGACTAGTTGGTGTGAAGAACGCTTTCCTATTTGGATAGCTTGAAGGTGTAGTCTTCATGGAGCAGCCCCAAGGCTTTGAGGATGAGACATTTCCACATCATGTCTGCAAGATTAAGTAGGCTCTTTATGGAATCAAGAAATCCCCAAGGGCTTGGAACCAAAGACTTGTGCACTACTTCATAAAATGTGGATACAATTAGAGTCATGCACACCCATCACTTTTTGTGAAGAAAGAAGGTAGCAAAGCTATTTTCATTTGTATATATGTGGATGATTTGATCATTATAGGAGATGATGAAGAAAACATCAAGGACATAAAGAGGAAGCATGCATGTGAGTTTAAAATCTCTGATTTAGGGATTTGAAGGTCCTTAGTTAGGATTGAAGTATTATACAGAGAAGAAGAGATATACTTCATGCAAAAAATATATTCTAGATCTTTTGAAGAAGTTTGGCTTATGTGATTGCAAGATCATTTCAAACACATTGGAAGTAAATGTTAAACTAAGTACTCATTAAGGTGATGAAATGAAGGATGTGACCATGTATAGGTCAATAATTGGTTCTCTCTTATATGCTAACATGAAAAGACAAGATATTGCACATGTAATTGGAGTATTACCTCTATGTTTAGGCACTTAGAGTACCTCATCTTGTTGCAGCCAAAAGGTTACTTTGGCACCTTAAAGAATCAGTGAATGAAGGGCTATATTATCCATTCAATGATGGATTGAACTTACCAGCTTAGTCTGATGGTGATTGGGTAGGTTTCAAACATGATAGGAGGAGCACTAGCAGATATGTTATCATGTTATGGAAGAAGAGCATCTCATGGATATAAAATAAATAACCAATAATGGCTCTCTCCTCCATTGAAGCTAAGTATAGAGGCTAAGCACAACTTTCATGTAAGCTTATGTGGCTCAAGAAGTTGTTTGTTGATTTTCATTTCTAGGTCACACAAGTACCTATTTTTTGTGACAACATAAGTGGCATATGCTAGGCTCAAAATCCAATGTTCCATGCAATTTTGAAGGATATAGAAGTGCATTACCACTTTCTTAGAGAGAAGATCATGTCAAAGGATGTCAAGGTGAAGCATGTCAATACAAAGGACCAATATGCAAATATGTTTACCAAACGTTTGGATGAACCAAAGCTACATCACCTCAAAGCTTGCATTGGAATCAAGGACCTCCACATTGAGACTTGAGGGTAACTGTTTAAAGGAAATGTAAAAGCTATATATAATAACTATCCCACCTTTGTTTCTTGATTTGTATGCATTCCACAAGTTTTCAACTTTTTTAGTAAATTCCTAAACTCTAGCAAGCAGCTCTCTTGCTTGCTTATCTCATTTTCTCATGATTTTGCTCCTCTCTATCTAGAGGTATAGAAGAGCATCATTTTCTCTATGATTAAAATCATTTTCATTGATTTGAAGCTTCATTTGTTCTGACATATAGGAACCCAAAGTTTTCCAAAGTTTCAAGTTCTTTTACTAAGTGGTTTGTGACAAATTGCCACATTTGTGAAGCTCTATCTCTTCACATAGGTAGAGAGTGTTGCAAACAGATACCCTTTCTTCCAATGGATGGCCATCTTGCTTATGATATCCATTCGACATTATTGAAATCTTTTTAGATAGCACTCACAGTCTCCTTTAAGTATCCAAAGTTTCATTTTAAGTCTTTGTACAAGTGAAGAGAAAAGGCGAGAATAGTGAGCACATATCACTGCGTGTGGGCCTATTGGAGGGTAGCCACCTTCCATTGTTGCATTGGGATGTTAGATTCATCCCTAATCATAACCCATATATGACCTAGCCAGCTTGTGTCATACTTTATTTAGCCTAGTACCAACACCTAGCAAAGACGTCAACCACAGTATTATGGTATGTAAAAGCTACAAGGAGAAACAACAACCTATATTTTAACTAAAATGGCACAAGGCGACCAGGCATGACTCTTGTTGCATATTCATAATAACTTCCCTATATTCAAGGGAGTCTCGATAGAAGATGTCAATGATCAAATCAAACGTTTTCTGAGTCTCTATAAGAGTTGCATCTTGGAAGGGGGAAATCATGCCTTCATGGGCTTATTTCCAACAACATTGGATGTGCCTTCATGGTCTTATTTTGAGTGACCTTCGATGGACTAATTGACAAGTGCTTCAGTTAGTTTGAAGAAGATCACATCGAAACTTGGTATGTGATGAAAGATGAGTTCTCTTCTACTCTCATACTAGGGAACTCATGTGGAGTATATTATATCAAATGAACTAACTTTCAACTGTTGCCGTATTCCTTTGACAAAAGGATACAATAATAAAAAAGTATGTTGTTTTATAGAGAGAATATAAAGATTGGAGTCTTACTTTTATCTTCTTTGAAGATTAGCATGGTCACTACCAAAGATAGAATTTACATAATAAAATAATATTTGAATTCAATCATAAAAATTGAACTTATTGATTCTTTGATTTCATCATGTCTTTTCTCAAGTTCATGGTTGTGAAAAACTAACACATATTGCATTTTTTTTTTTGGTTGAAATAAACTCTCATCTTATTGTGCCAATTCCATTATTTTTAAATACAACCGAACTTTATCTTTGAAGGTGATCGGTCCTTGTGTAATTGGAAGAATTTAAATATATATTATCACTGATGTAATGGATGTGAATATGTCTTCAAACGAATATTTTAACTCAAATGTGAATTCTTTTGTTTAAGATTAACAACAAGTTCTCCCCAATCCTCTTTCCAGCTCATGAGAAAAATGCTAGAAATAAATTTAGTCACCAATTCCTCCTTCCCTAAGTAATCACCAATATCCTATCTTTTAAATGTTAGCATGAGGATTGGAAATCACCTTTTAGTTGCATACACGTACACTCCAAGCAACTTGCACGTAGGCATGTATCCACACAAAAACGTCTTTAGAAAGAAGAAACCTCCTCATGAGAGATCACTTAGCTCATCCTCTTTGGACCATGTAACTAATGAATTCATACTACAAATGATCATAATACAGCCATGTCATATGGTCATACATGAGATGTTTGTGCATATGGAAAGCCAAAATGCTTGAACTTTTGTATAGAATTTCATAAAAGCTTTGAGAAAATAACCTTATGTATACACATGCCTTGGTGGATTGATTTCCAAGATTAAAGTCAGATATTATGTTTTTCCAGAAGTAAAGGAATGATTAAGAGGGAATCTGATGGATTGGGAGCCAAATCCCATGACCATTTTTGAATTCAAACTGAAACGAAGGCCTGAAATCATGGAACACTTTAAGGTAGATCCAATCAATAGTCATCTATGAAAAAAGTGTATATATACACTGTCACTTAGTCGAGGGCATATGAGCTTATCATCTCTCTCATTGAAGTGAATCTTGTTCTTACCTCAAAGTTGTTGGAGCCCTTCAACATCTCTTTGTATTATATTAGACTCATCAATACATTTACATCACAATTTTATTGGCTACTACAATACATTGCTTCAAGTGCATCTAGTTGTGCCAGTCATTGCACCATGTTTGTGATCTTATTGTCTTATTTGTCAATCATAGTATGAAGAAAGGACTTCTCTTTGTATGCATAAATGTTTTTATGGTCACTAAAGTTGTACATATTGAGGTATGAACATATCTAGATGACCTCATTTGTGTATCTTCATCTCCCTAAGAAGTGGGGATCACCTCTTTGACTTCTTATGCATATTCCTCATAGCATAGTCCTTCTATAATCATGAAATAACTTGAAATTGGTCAAAAGATATTTATTTTTAATGTAAGAAAATGTTATTGGGTCGATTCCAACAAGTTTGTGATCTCTCATCATAACTTGGAGTATCTTCTTTCATGAATAGAAGGTTTTCTCTACTTGAGAAGTACCCAAAAGTTATTTGTTTTTCCATAAAGCTTTGTGACTCATGTTTCAAGATACCATAGTGGTGTTAGTGCATATATTAGAAGCTCAATGAGTCTTTTAAAGGCTCGTGAAGTTACTTAGACTGGTATGGAGTTGGGTATGTAGTGCCCATGACTCCTCATAGTGGTAACATAGCATAGTCATAGTCTTGGATGATGGATTTCCATCATCAATTGACAAATTGGATCGAAACAACAACTCAGCATGGTCTCTAAGGATGGAGGCTTACTTGAAAGGGAGAAACGTATATCGATACATCTCAAGAGATGAGTTGATGCCTATACCTAGAACCAAAGAACAACCAACTCAAGAGGATCAAGAAAGGTTAAATACATGGTGTGGAAAGATTCTAAACTCTATCTCTAATTTCATACTCTCACATATTAGGAGTTGTAAGAAATCACAAAAAAAAAACATGAAATTCTTTTGAAGCATTCTTCTGTTCAAGCACCAAGGGTAGAAAGAACCAAGTGAGGATGGAGTTCACAACACTCAAAAATCAGCCCAAGTGTCACTGACTTTGTCACAAAAATGGACATTAAAGATCAAGTAGGGAGCATTGTAGAAATCATTGATGAAGCACACATCGAGATGCAATTCATCAATCCTTTCAAGGCAAATCACAAGTTGGAAGCTTTTGTCACTATCATGGACTTGTACATGGCTATACAGGTGCCTGATTTTAATATCTCATGGGAGAACTTTTCAATCATGCGGCCAAGCATATGAAGAATGGTGAGGATACAAAATGTAATCAAAATTATATCCTTTACATGGATAGAATCAAACTTAAAGATAAAAAAAGTAAAAAGAAAAAATTTTCATGATCAAGTAGGTACCTCCCGAGCAAACTCTACAAGTAGAGGTAGAAGGTAAAGAGGAAGGGGCAGAGGAGGTAGGCGAGGTAGGGAGAGACATCAAAACTCCTCACCGTGTGCCATATGTGGATTATCTAACCACATCACAAATCATTGTTTGAAGAATCCTAGGAGGCACAAAGGAAGAGGATACAATAGAGGTGGATATGGAGCTCCGACCAGAAGATACAACAATTGATATGGGTAACACAACACTAAAGAAACAAAAACTACCAAGTAGGATATAAACGAAGGAAACATTACAACACTTACAAAGATGATCAATCCCAAGAGGATTTACGAATGTATCTTTGCTTCTTGATTTTGAATATTCAAAGAATAAGCATGAGGTCCAAGTAGGTGATGACACAAGGCATCTTGTGGAGTAGATAGAAAATGTATAAACTTATAATGGTAATATGAATTTTTTTAGGAGAGCTCTCTAGTGGATCCATATCAAGGTTTGAAGAGGATAAAAAAGGGAGAGAAAAGAGGCAGATTGGTCACCATTGAACTCCAGGATGCCAAGAGCATAGCATTTTTCAAATATGGTACCCAAAACCTTTTAGAAATAGAGGCTTGGCATAAAATATTGGCTCACATTGGAGAAAGAACCTCAAACAAATCATTAAAGATTAATATGTTATTGGACTACCCAATATCTCAAAGAAGCACATGATTAAAAAACAGTGCATGTCAAATTGAGAAATCTCACACACAACCATTCACAATGAAAGGGTACATACATGGAGACATTCTAGATCTTGTCCACACAGATGTTTGGGAACCAAGCAAAGAGATTTTGTATTATGTGTCATTTATAGATGGTTATAGGAGATGTACTATTCTTTACTTTTCGAAACATAAAGATGAAGTGTTCTCATGTTTTAAGACGTGCCTAGATCTTGTGGAAAATAAAATAGGTTAAACCCTAAAAACAATAAAGTTTGATGGAGGGGGAGAATACTTCTCGCAAGAATTTGACTGCTGATTGCAAGATAGAGGAATCAAGAGAGATAGAGAAACACCAGATACACACCTCCATAGAATGGAGTAGTAGAGAGGAGGAATAGAACCACTATGGAAGACACAAGATTCATGTTCAATGAGAGGAAGCTACCCAATTACTTATGGGAAGAGGAAGTACCCACTACTACATATCTTATAGATAGGTCACCCTCAAGAGCATTTGACGGTATGACTAATTATGAAGCTTTAAATGGAAGGAGAAAAACCTTGGAGCATTATAAGATATTTGACTGCATTGCATATGCACATGTACCATCTCAAATAAGAGGTAAACTTGATCCTAAGCAAAATAAGTGTGTCTTCATAGGCTATGAACTTAAGCAAAAGGGTTATAGGATATATAACCGAGCACAAAAGGCTTCACGCTTTGTCGAGATTTAGTGTTTAATGAAAACAAATGATGGTTTGAAGATGGCTAAACGAAGATCAAACTATCGTAAAATTTAGAAGAAGTCCTTCCAACCCTCTCAAGCAGGGCTACTCATACACATGAAGCATCAAGTGACTCTGAAGATGTCTAAAAGACTCCTAAGAGGGATATCAATGCATGGATGTCCAAAGCTAAAGCAAAGATACAAGAATTGAGGGATATTGTAAAAGAAACCATCAAGAGATCTACAAGCGAAATGAAGAGACTAGAAAGTTATGGCTTTGACACATCATTAGTAACTAAACATTCGATCTATATAGATGAGGATATGAACTCTGAGGAGCCCTCATCTTACGAGAAAGCCAAGAAGAAGCTAGAATGGATGAATGCAATGGAAGAATAGATTGACACCATGTAGGAAAACAATACATGGGAATTGGTGCACAAGACTCCTACTGTGAAGGTCATTGGATCTAGATGGATCTAGAAGGCAAAGAAAAACTCTAATGGAGCTATGAATATGAACAATTCTGGACTTGTGGCTAAAGACTGTTTAGACCCAAGGTATATACTATGAGGAGACCTTTTATACTATGTTAGAGATGCCAACAATCAAAGTGCTTATGAGCATTGCAACTGTCAGAATTTGGAAGATCTACCAGATGGATGTGAAAAACGCTTTCCTAAATAGATGGATATGTGAAGACATATATATGGCTCAACCCCCTTAGTTTGAAGATGCACATTATCATGAACATGTATGCAGGTTAAGGAAGGCCTTGTATGGGCTAAAACAAACTCCAAGAGCTTGGAATCATAGGGTTCTAATTTATTTGTAGGACAATGGGTTTATAGTGAGCAAAGCAGATCCTTCTCTCTTTCTTAGGAAATAAAATGGAGAATTCAAATTAAATTTTTGTATATATAGATGAAATGATACTCAAAAGTAATGATGTTGAAAGTATTCAAAGGATTAAGCTACAAATGGAAGATTTCATGATCATTGACTTATGACAACTTACTTACTTCCTTGGATTGGAAGAAGTATATATAGAGAGGAGTATGTTTCTTACTCATAAGAAATAAATTCAAGACATGTGAGCCAAGTTCAAAATAAAGAATCCTAAGGATAGAGGTATGCCCCATGGAGGTAACTCAAAGTTACTTGCTCATGAAGGTGACCTAATTTAAGATCTGAAAAGCTATCAAAGATTGGTGGGAAGTTTAAACTATGCTACTCTCACTAGAGTAGACATATGCTATACCTTCTAGCATGTAATATGGGTCATGGACCATGGTGCAAGATTCCCTCTCCACCTAAGATATCTTGTACAAAGAGAAAGAGTCCATCATTGAGCCAATGCATAATGGGCCACTTTTGGCAAAGTTACAAAGTTTTGCTTGGTTGAAAGTTTTTAGGCAGTGTGTCGAGACAAATGTATTTTTTGTAATTCTTTAATTTTGATTGAAATGACTTCTCGAACCATTGTAAATTTTCATTTATCTACTAATGAAACAAACATTTTGGTTTGAGAGGAAGAGAGGTGATGAGTCGGTGTGACTTGATCGGCCTACTAATTCTCAACGCGTTGATGATTTTTCCTAATTCCATGACTCTCCCCTTTTTGTTCTTTGATGTTAACTATTAATGTAATTTTTGTGAGATATGTTAAATTAATTTATGATTAAGTTTGTTTGCAAGTGATTTTGTATGTGTAGTGGTTCTGTAAGTAATTCCATTATCACTTAACACTATAAAGTGGACGATTAATGGAAGTATTAAGTTATTTGATGTAATTTCCATAAGTATCACGTTGATGTTGTTTGAGTGTTAATTTGTAAGTTTGTAGTTCAAAAATAATTCAACATGTAGATAACTCTATGATTTCCACCCAAGAGCTAATTCCTGAAAACCAGTATGTTGGTTTGGCCGTTATTGCATTTTGGCACAAATTAGTCTGGCTACTTTTTGGTTCGAAACTCTCATCATAGAATCCTTATAGAGTCCCATAAATGGATCTAGATTACAACCATTTTGTGTCCACACTATCCAATAATAACTTTTTGGTGGCTACTTAATGTTCCTGCACTCCAGTTCCCATCTTCTCAATCCAATCCATGCAATCTGCTACAAAATTCGCAAGTATAATGTCTTATATTATGATATGTTGTTGTTGGTGGCAACTAATGTTTCACTTTCATTCAACCTCATCATTCGTGCATGCTCTGATGGCCACTTACTGCTCTCCATCTATATTTATCCACGTTCTTTTCATTTTTTACCTTTACGGTGTTCAACAAACTCTGCACCTGTATCCCCTAGCTTGTAATTTTTTTGGTTTCTAGAATGCTCACCAACTCTGCGATGGAAACCTTGCCACACTTAGCCCATTTCGAGGAATCTATGACAATTAGCCCAATTGGAGGAATCTATGAGCTTGGAGCTTGCTGAGTATTTCCAAGTATGCTATCTTTTTCTTGTTTATGCAAAACTCCCATGGAACATTGTCCCCCTTGTCTTTATGTTGACACCCTTGTATGTGTCATTGGCGATTGTCTACATCCTCCACTTGCCATGTTGCAACTCCTTGGCTCACTACCATTCTCACAATCAAAACCTTCAGCTACAAGCTCCACCTTTCCAAGATGGGGTGCATTGAATCCATCTCTCTTCCTCTCGCCACCATGAATGCCCTTTTCCTCAAATGCTCCTCCAATCAGTATTCCATCATGTGTCGACGGCCATCGGAGTGCATACCCTTATAGCTTTTGATGGTTACTTGTAACCTCCAAAAATGATCGTTTGGTATTTCTTTCCCTTTGTACTTTTTAATTCACTTCATTTCCACATAAACCATCAATTGGGTAGTGTTCTACTTTCGATGCATCCACAAGGAGTGTTAAATAGTTGTGGACCAGTTAGGCAAAGGCAAACTCCCTCGCACCTATCTCCGCCATATTTTGTCTCTCCTTTTGCCTGACCCTCCAGTCGTTGTGCCTCAAGCTCTTGCTCTTCCTCCCCCACCCTTTGCAGCATCTTCTCATAAGGAAATCGATGAGGATGACTCCATCATGCTTTGCTTCCTGCACTCTAAGTGGTGCCATATGGATGTTGTTGCAATTGTGGCTCACAGTCCATCTTCAGTGATGGACGATGCAAACATTATGATCACCTCCAAGGAGATTGCGATTGTCAAAGTATTATCTTCAATTTCCAAAACTTCGACACCCACTCTTCATGTCTCGGCCAATACAAAGAGTCCAACACCAATGGATGTCAATGATACTACTATATTGGTCGAGAGCCCTTCTCCTAGTACTATTATCAAGTCTATTTTAAGTGATCTCCTTGACCACATTGTGGCAATGGTTGACTCGAAGGTCGTTCTAGAGGATCTCCAACCCAAAGAATATTCTATTCCTCTTCTCCTGATTGTTATTAGTATTTGTTCAGGCCCTATTAGATCCCTGAAGATTGATCCCATTCATGAGTCAATCACTAAGATAATGCTACCTGACTCACCAAATTATTCTCCTCCCCCTCTCACTCTCAATCAACCACGCTCAAGAGCTCCTGATCTTGAATACTGAGATTTCGGCACTCCCCACTAGCTCTTCTCTCCAGATGAATATTAGCTCTAGCTTTACCATGGATGATTTCACAAAGGTCAAGCAGTATATAGTCTAGGCTAGTGCTCAGATCCAATCATGCATAGATTTCAAGAACGCTAAGATTTAGAAGGACTTCCAAGAAAAAATGGATGTTGCCAAAGATGATCTCTCGCACTTTTAGGGTAAGATTATGCATTCTTAGGATCAAAAGATAAGGCTACAACAACAGATGACAAAAAAAGCAAGTGAAATGGATGCTCTACAAAACGAATTGGTAGAGAGATATATATGAAGCTCTAACTAAAGTCATTGTTGTGCTCAAAGAACAAATTGCAAATTCAAAGATAATGAATTGCACAACATGATTGGCCAGAATATCCAATTACACAAGGTGTTAGAAGTTATGCAACAAGAGCAACTACTATTTTCAATATGCCCGAGTGCCAAGCTTCATAGATACAATTATTGGAAGATTGTCTCACTGATCACACCATTAAGATGAAATAGATTGAAGCTGCTAGAGAACGATCTCGAGTCCAGTTTCAAGCCACTCTCCAAAATGAATTCTATTTACAAGAAGCATTTTTGGAAACCCAAAGTCAACAGTTGATTGCGCAGACCATCCAAGCTAGTACTTCCAATTTTGAAGCACAAGTGCCAAGTGTGAATGCGATCAAAAAACTATTAAAAACATTATAGAATAAAATCAAGCTCAGTTTTGAAAAAGCCCGTGCTTTGTATTTATAGAGTATAATAGATGAAGACTGTTTTACTTAGGGGATAGATTCCACTGTGCATGCTAGTGTTAGGTAGTGCAGTGAGGCAAGTATAATTTTTGTAATTCTTGATTTTTTGGTGAAAAAAATTGCCAAATTATTGTAGCTTTTCATTCATACTAATGAAATGAACAATTCGGGTTGAAAGGAAGAGAGGCAACGAGTCAGTGTGACTCCGTCGGCCTACAAATTCTCAGCACGATGATGATTTTTCCTAATTCCATTATCTCCTCTATCTGTTCTTCGGTGTTAATTGGAAATGTAATTTTTCGGACATATGTTAAGTTAATATTGTGATTAATTTTTTTTGCAAGTGATTATGTATGCACAGTGGTCTATAAGTGATTTTGTTGTCAGTTAACGCTATAAAATGGATTATAAATGGAGTTATTAAGTTATTTGCGTGTAATTACTGCAAGTATCTTATTCACGTTGTTTTGGTGTTAATTTGTAAGTCTCTAGTATGAAAATAATTCAGTCTATCAGTCTATAGTTTGAAAATAATTCCCTATTGTTTGGTTGTAAGTCGTAAGCATATGCAGTGAGGTTAACAAAGTGAAGAAAATGGGTGAGTGAAAAATCTAGGCGATTGTAACGAATGAGACCATAAGCTATCAAAAATAATGGATGAGAGCTATTTACACCAAAAAATTGTAGAGTTCAATAAGTAGTAGGTGTACGCAATCCCCAATGTTTTCCAAGACAAAAGATGGGTACATGGAAAGTTCTAAGAACTAGATGCTATCCTCCGGGAAAATGAGGAATGACCTATGAATCTCCACCTAAGCCATTATCTAGATTTGAGGAATAACCATGAACTGTCGAGTAACTAGAGTCATATATCCATGTTCAATAGCTAGCACTACTCTTACAATTTCCACAGGATTCAAAGCTGCCACTCAGCTCAAGTGAGCTCACATAACTTGAGTGGATGCTTCTAGAAGGATTCAAACCTCTTTAGGAATATCAACCTACCATTATATATCTCCTAGGACAAATTGTTAACTTTTGACCTACAAGAGTCAATATATGTGTGTGTGAAATCTCCATCACTTATTTAGTGCCTTCCTTTAGAGTCCACTAGTGTACTCAGTTCTTGCGTAAAGTCTCTTTGAAGCCGGAAGTTCTCATGTTAACTTGAGTTGATGGTTTTAGAAGGTTCTAGACTTTTTTGTGTAAACCTCTTCCTGTACTCCCCATGGGAGTTGATCCGAGATCTTTTCTTTCTAGTCCTTGAGACTTAAACACTAGGCTAAGATTACAACCTTGTTTAATACTCCAAAAGTACCTATGTAAATGTACTCCCCACGAGGGTTGATCCGAGATCTTTTCTTTCTAGTCCTTGAGACTTAAACACTAGCCTAAGATTACAAACCTGTTTAATACTCCAAAAGTGCCTAAGTTTTCATTATCGTGCGCCTTGTAAAGCTACTTTATAATGACAGGGTTGCAAGAGACCGAATTGTGGCTGGTCCCAATCCCATGAAGTTTCCAAGATTAGGGAATTTCTGAGGTTGAGTCAGACCTATGTTGGCCAAGTGCATAAATACGACAAGTCTCAATGTTGAGGAAGACCAAAGATCGATATTTTTCAAGGGTAGACAAGTTTCGATTTAGAGCACTTTGGGTGGGCCAATTTTGTGTGAAAGCTCAAAATTAGCACGTTCTAGTTAGAAAATCAACATGTTAATGGCGTGACTAGTGAACAACCTCTCTACGTACCCCACTAGGTGATGCCAACATGCAACTTTATGTAGGTGATTTCTCATTTAGTTGGATTTAGAGCGAGTTTATTACGCATTGATCCTATTATATCAACCCTAGAAGAATTACAAACAACTTCCCTAGTAGGCTTTTAACATCAAATACTACCCCAATAGACAATACATGTTCAAGTGAGAATAACTAGTGTTTAATTGGTTGACGTATTTTACTTGTACATGAGTACTTCTTAGTATTCAATCTTAGTGAAAACATTATTATTCTCGACCATCACCACCTATTTTTGACAAGGGTCCTTATCACGTTCATTTATTCCTCACCGTTAGAGGATGCGACAAGCTCTTAGGAGTCATTTACACAAGGGGCTACTATTGGATAAATGAATACGTGGCTAAGTGTATCTCATTGTGTTGTTATCCACCTTATAGCATCGTGGCTAGATTGGCTTCCATAAAAATATGTAGATATTTGGCAAACCCCATGGTTAATCTCATCCACATACCTTCTTTCGTCATCCTATGTGTGATGATATAGGCAATAAAAAGTGCCCAATGCAATTATCTACAAGACGAACCCAAGTCCAAGTTGGTTGCTTAGACTAGGTATTGGTGGTCCTTATGGTACTCCACATAATCGTAAAAACTATGATCTATTATGATGTTTGCAGACTTGACCATCGGTCGCTTTCCTAGGATGGTCATCCACATTTGGTTTAGCTTTGCCTCTACTCATAATGATCCATGACGTGGTGGCCCAATCAAAGATGGTTTGGTAGGCACAGTTTTAAACTTTGGTTTGTATCCTAGTATTTTTCATTATTTCACACACATAATGTGGAAACCCTAGTAGAGCTAAAAATAAATATGATCTTTTTGAAATATATTTCTTAAGCTCTAAAATCCATAAGGATAACCTTAACTTTGTGCTTAACTGCAATAACGACCAAGTAAATAAAGATGAGAGATTGAATATTGGGGGTCTTCTCCATGATTTTGATAATTAGAACCCAAAATAGTGAATCATCACCATGTAATTATTGTAGGACTACCCAAGAGTTGGAAAGGTCAACCAAAATCTGTAGGTTTATTCGAACACATAGTATAATGAAGACACCATAGCTAGCTGGAGCCTTTGTAGAGCACCTATAATGATTATGTGATCCTTCATTAGATTCTCGTTAGGGTTGATAAAATAATTTCAGTTGAAACTTTTCGAAAACAATCTCGAAGATATTGGATGCTAAACTTAGAATTATTATGGTCTAAAATTCATAAACGGATCGGAAAACTAACAAGCTCGAGAAAACGCTAGATGAGGTGATTCATGCGTATGTAAATGAATGGAAAATGCATTCGGAAGAGTACTTAGCTATGTTCGATCTTGTAAAATATCTCCAAAATCTCATCCATACCCCATAGTCAACCTATGCTTATGCAAAATGTTATCATATTTGCATGTCCATGTTTGCGATTTCACCAAAAACGGGATTCTTGAAACAAATTCATCTCGTTATATTTGTTACGTACTTGGATGACGCTCGGTATGCGTTATGAGATTTGGAGATTCGTTATCATGTAAAATGTATCACCTCAGAAAATCCTCCATGCAATTTTCTTCATTCATATGCTCACTCTCCAATTGGTTTTAGAGGTAAGAACTACGAGCCTCATTTCTTGCCTAGTATAAAGTAGTAAGCATGTCCCAAGCATCCTTTGTTGTTTTGCAGAAGTGAATCTGAAGAATAATGGAACGTTCGATAGACAAGGCTATCAATGCATGTGCCTGAGCATCTTTGCCATCCCAATAAAGTTAGTCGACAATAAGTATAGCAAAAAGTGCAGTACGAATAGGAACCTTAATAATATCGCCATATTCAACACCATCCACATCAACTTTGGTGAACATCTTTGTAGGTGTAATAGGATGTTTTTCAACACCTTTCATAAGATTCAATACCCCTTTTGCAACTAATACATGAGGCAACATATAAGCCCATAATATGTAATTGATATGATCCAACTTATTTTCAACAGCCAACATATGAAATACATCACTGCTTCCAGCCATGGACAGTAACTAAAATATCATGATGTAGAAAAATGACTATATCTCAAAAAGGTGAACATAACTATCCTATCGACTTTTGCTAACCTATAGTAGATTCCAAGGCCCTTATACTAGAGAAATAAAACCTATATACATGTTTGGCATAAAAAGACCAAATTTCCTCCATAGGTGTTGTGATAGTGCATTGGCAGGCCAAAACAATCTCTAATTCCTATTTCAACCTCAGCATGCTCATGAATTTTCGTGCAATTCTAAGACTATGACTCAAGGGGTGTCGATAATGCCCTAGATGAAGTGGCAACCTACTTTGATACCAACTGTTGGAGTTTGAGGTTTGTGGAAGCACACAAACAACACAAGGAAGAAGAAGAATCTTAGAGCACAACACACAATATTGAATGTATTACCAAGAGAATGTAAAAAGATAAGTGACTCATTACGGATATATGCGTATATACAAGCTAGGAAAAAAAAAACTTCTAAAGAGGGAAGAAAGTGCCCCGACACTCTTAGTGTGTTCACACACATCACTACCGAAATATATCAACATCTCATGCATCTCTTTAACTGAAATTCACCAATAGGCTCCTTCTCCCGAGCACCGAGAGCCACTTTCAAATGACAACAACTACTCTTGATTTCTGTTCGGTCTTATCATAACGCAGGTATCAAGAAGCTTGATACTTTTATCCATTTGCTAGCGCCATTAGTAGCATCATGCTGAAGGTCCGAAACAAAGGCTTCTGCGGAGGCATGTGTAGATAGAATTATCTCCATATCTTGAAAAGTCCATCCTATGCTGAGATATGCTGACGCATCTTTTAAATTAAGCTGCTCTAATCGAGATGCCACCTCTGATTCAACGCTGAAAGGGTTGGACTTCTCGTGGTTTGAAGACCGGGAACTTGAGGACAAGATCTGGGAGAGGAGAAGCTATATGGACTACTCATTTTGAGAACTCTCTGAGTGATTGTATTCTCCATCAACCGCTAGGGCATGAACACTCTGGTTAAGAAGAGAGGTCATCGGAAGAAAAGAATTAAGAGGGATGGAACCAAGAAGAGCATTTTATGGGTGCAATAAAGTAGGAGACCTGTCTTTGCAAGAAAATGGCCAATACAGACCTGTCTTTGCACGAATATGGCCCCGTGCAACTTGCAAGGTGTACCAAACTGATAATATTTTCAATGTATCAGCTCAGAACATCACACCTGAGCTTGCCTTCTCGAAAAAAAGCCGCTGCCCACTTAGCACACTCGTTTGGAAGGGAGTTTGCTACCATGTCGAAACTTCCTACTCCACACTATGAAAGTAGAATGCCTGTACAAAAAGACACTTGCATCAAGTAAAGTTGTTTGAGATGACTTTACTTTCATTATTTAATATGGAAATTCATGCAAAGGTGTAACAAGTAACGCTTATAATATGTTCGCACCGCAACACTCATATCCAAACAGGTACAACAATGATTTGTTATGACAATTTATTTCCATCGTTGGTACCCTGATCGATGAGAGAATCCAGTGTATTAGTAAATGCCAAAAGCCAGCAATTGTATGGGTCTTTGAGTTGAGCTTCTATTTAACTCTCCAAATCTACATCTATTTATGTGGGTCATATGCTTGCAAGTATGGCTTGTCTCTATCCGTATGAACAATGCTTGGAAGTATGGTTTGCTTTGAGGAAACTCACCGTGACATCCTCTTATTTTTTCTCTATTGTTTAATAAGAAATATCTTCTCAAAGAACAATACACATACATCCAGCAGAGTAGATCGAATAGGAAACTGAAATAAATAAGAAATTTAAAAGTTCATAAAAATCTAAGGAAGGGCCGGTGCTTAGAGTTTCATGAAAAAGAATACAGAGAGTTTTGTCTTCTAAATACAAGAAAGAGCTAACAAAGTCACCGTCAGAACGCTGCAATTTAGTTTTCGGTAAAGTAAGAGCAGATTCGATGTGTTTGCATTCCTACATATTCCCTTAACATGTTTCAATAGTGGGGAACAAACCCTTCCCGCACATCAATAGTGGGGAACAAACCCTTCTCTTTTATCGCGACAAGAGTCTTTCTCCGTTTATGAAGCTTTGTGCCCTCCCACTTAGCCAAGACCTTTTTGCGCACTCATTTTCTCGGGCGAGTCTCCTTCCTTTTCCTTCTTCGTCTAGCCTTCGTCACTAGTTGATGCTCCCTTCCATCCTTATGATTTGAGTTAAAGCCTTATGATTTCAGTTAAAGCCTTATGATTTGGCGTTAACTCATCTATAGGAGCACACTTGGTTCGTACCCACCATCCACATATGTATACATATAGATACACATATTCCTGCAATGCACGAAGTCCTTTAGAATCCACATATTCCCGCCGTTGAGACATTTATACAGATACACATATTTCTGCAATGCACAAAGTCTTTTAGAATCATAGTTGCACATACATAGGTCATACACATAATAGTCATTCACATAAAAAACTCATATACAAAACACATGCACATACACACCTTTACATGCACATATGCATATTGTATGCACACACATGTTTACATTGAAATGCATTTATTATGGACATATAATTACTCACTGTAAGCAAATCCATTTAAATTCATTCACACCTATATGCGTAGATACTAACCATTTTATTGCAGGTACTTACAATAGATATGCCAACGTCCACCCCCGATGGATCTATGTATCCTCTCGATGGACGCATATATATATATATATATATATATGTGAGCATCAAAGTGTCCTCGGTTGTGACACTTTATTCAAATAAAAAAGAAAAACACACACATGATCGTTGAATGTAAGTAGATACATTGGATTTAATGCATGAATAGAGTGAATTAATTAGACTCAAGAAATATTTAGCGCCACATGTCTCAAGCTATCACAGTTGAATTAAGATGTAGAAATAGAATGCTGAAAATTTACAATTTATGGTTTGATAAACACTTTCAATTCAAATAAGTGCTACATACTTATGCGTATGCCAATCCCTACTCTCTTAGGGAATAAACTCTAATCCAACTCCAGTGTCTTCGGATCGACCCCCTTCTTAGATCTACACCGGTTTAAGGTTCAACCCTTTCTATTTATTTTTCCTCTTCCTTTTGTCTATTTTTATGTTAATTTTTATTTATTTAGAGATATCGACATCTTCAAATCCATCAAAGAAATCACAAGACTATATGTAATGGAGCCAGCATGTTTCTGTAAGAGAACAACGCGATCAGTTAAGGTGGACTGAATTTAACTGTGAGAATCCAGAAAACAATGTGATGTTTGATAGACGCCTATGTCTTAAGTAGGAATTCTCATGATCTATCTGATCCGGCTTTTACGTGCATTTACTATTCATTAACGAGCAGCAAGGGCTATAGTCCTCTAATCTTTGATATTCGTGCCTGCCATGTCTTCATGGATTCAACGATTTCTTCATCTACTATCGTTTCCTCTTCTCCTCCCGATCCGTCGATGCCGCTCCCGCAGAAGGTAGAGGTGAAGATGCTTGCCAGATTGTCTCGGATGCAGGGGCATTCTTCGGATGTGAGGTGAAAACTTTGAAGCTACTTGTTACATTGTCTCGGATGCAGGGGCATTCCTCGGAACGTGGGATGCAGGTGCACTTGTTACTCGAATCATCAACATGGATCCTGCAATCCTTGCAAAATGAAATAATCAGTTTGCGAGAGTAACGCACATGAGTCGACCGCTGTCCCTGAATCACCAACACGGATTCTACAATTTTCGCAACACGAGTCGATAGCTGTCACTAGATTACGAACACTGATGGTCAACGACCCACGAGAACAAAGGCTCCGACAACGTTATAGGAACACGATTAAGAAGGAAGTTTAAATATCCTAAAAGAAGTTTGTGCTTTCTTCGATAAGACATCTGGGCAACAGATGATGTGTTTGGAAACCGCGGATTAATATTCTGTTTCCTGTCCCTTGATATTCTGCAAATGTGGAGGCTTTTCCGCATGCATAATTTGTATAGCCCACTCTCTGGGAGACCGATTGGCTAACAGGACACTACATTACAACAGGGGTACAACTGCAGATTATATATTTGAGCATCCCGCTGCACTATTACTCATCAGATACTCATGTTAGCTAAATCGATCCATTCTAATGCAAGATTTTTCACTGTATGAAGTAGGCAGCTTGGTAACTTGAATCATACAAAAAGCACAAAGCTTTGATCCAAGCAATATGTCCTCTTAATAAGCCAACATGGATATATTTATGTGGGCTGGAAGTCGTGAATATAACGCTTCAAAGTCGTGTTCAATCATTTTCGTGATAAAGCTATTATATGCTTTCACATTTACATACAGTGTATCTTAAACATCCACGCAAGAACTTACATTATCATGTTGCTCACACCTGTCCTAAGTTCAAAGTGACTTTCGCACATTGTCTTCTATGAGAAGGCTATGTTTCCAAAGCAACACCTTTTTATTTAGAATTTCGCTTGCTGACTATCATGTTTCCTGAGAGTTAACATGTGATATTGTTTTATTTCCTATCGTGTTTCTTCCCTCTATAATACATTCTGAATCCCTTCATTGGGGATACATGGTTAGAGTTGAGAAGTCGAGGTAGTAGGACACTATGCACTATATAATTGGATAAAATGTGGCTCAACTTTAAATTGCATTCCTGCCAGTAGCTGATTTGGCATAGTTCACCGTGCCAAGGCCAAAGATTCATACAAAGTTCGAGATATAGAACTGCTTTCTCGTCTTCCGAGGCGACTCATTGAGTCCAAGATGTCCATTTAAAGTCATTTACGCTGCCGAGGATTTTGGTGTTTTGGGATATGGAAATCCCGATCTTACATAGCAGTTTCTTTTTCATCGTATCAGTAACATGCAAGTACACGAATGCAGGCTGTTACAAAACAATTTCCAGCTGAACGACTTGGATAAAAGAATAAAGTGGAAGCTCGACTGATTAAATGGAAAAAGTTGAAGATTACAAGTTTCATCATGGAACTCATCATGGAACTCTTCTAAACTTTTTTGGATAATGAAATAAAAGTGAGAATAAACCTTAAGCTAATTTTTGGGACTTATTAAAAGTAGATTCTATGAATTGCAAAAAGTAGTACATGCACGATCTTTGCTTGCATTACATCCCATAGAGGATAATGTCTTGACTCTCTGTCTGCTTAGTAGAAATGCTTTCCATAACGATATATTTCCAGACTCCCACACAAAAAGGATGATAAGGGAATTATACGTAGCCCTTCCTTTGCATCTCCTTCATCTTTTGTGAGCTTATGTGCCCAATTTTTTTATGCTATAAATCAATCTTTGCAATTTTCTTATTTCCTATTGACAAATAGACAACGTGAGGGGTTGATGGCTTTACGTCCATGGTAAAGAGAATTCTTTTCTTGTTTCCTTTTTCTATCAACTTGTATTCCTTCATGGGGTCTTCAACAAAACATCCTTGATCATTGAACCTCACTGTATAACCTCTTTCAACCATTTGACATGTTGAAACTAAGTTCTTGGTGATGGTTCGCACATGCAACACATCCGTTCACACCTTGGAGCTTTGAGATCCATTCAATGCAAAATCTCTCACATATGTAATCTTGTTCTTAGTGTCATCCCCTATCTCTACATGTCCTTGAGTGATGGGTGAGTGCAAATTAAGGAAAACATCTTTATTGCAATGCATATGGTTGCGACAACCACTCTCTATGCACCATGTAAAATCTGAATTGACTCTCACTTGATTGAACCATACATCATAAGTTCTCATTTTTTGAAATTGTTGAAGTAATAGAATAATTATCTTGGTAGCTTTTGTATCCTTGTTTGCCTCCTCCTTTAGACCAACAATCTCTTGCATAATGGCCTGATTTAGCATTCTCCATTCGATGTTTCTCTTCCATGTGATCTTCCTCCTGTTTCTTTGACCCTTCATCTTCCTCTTGATCCGTAGCTTTGGTTGGAGCCTTCTTGGCTCCTTGATCTTGCATTTGGCCTTCCTCTCCCTTTTCCTATGGATTTCTTTCCTCCTCTTTTGCCTTTGTCTCCACTTGCATGGAAAAATTGGGCTTGGATGCCCTTTCATTGTGAACCTCCTTGGTTTATTTCCTCGGTCACCATCAATGTGACTATTTGGTCAAATTTTGTTAGGGAATCCCTCACATACACTGATGTGGTGAATGCTTTCCACCTTTCATCCTCTCTCAAGTCATTGAGAGTGTGCACAAAAAGATTATCATTTTTTATTGGGCTCCCAATTGAGCATAGGGCATCTTCAAGCTCTTTAACCTTCAAAATGTACTCATTTATGTTAGTGATTGTTGCTTTCCTAAAACTATTTAGCTCATTCTTGAGCTGAATATGTCTTTCTTTGGTTGATAAAAAGTATAATCTCTCCAAGGTCTCCAAAACCTTCTTGGATGTGTCCAAGTCTTGTATATGCCCTATCATGATATTGCTTATGTATTGAGATAGAATGAATATGAGTCTTCTATCCTTTTCAATCCATTCATTAAGTGCCTTGAACTACCCTTGAAGTTGTGGAACAGATACATGATGCATTGTCTCTATGCCACTCAATAATCCTCACAAACCGTTTCCCACAAATTAGTTTCTACCTCTAAATTTTCATGGTTGATAATTTCCTTTCTCTAAGTTATTTATTTGTGCATTATACTCAGCCATACTGCGCTCTATGATTCTTCTCGAACTTCTTCTCAATTATTTGTATGCTTTAGAAGGTGTGAGGTTACCTTTTTATATCTTCTCCCTTTCTAACCTTTGACTAGTTGCAATCTTGATTGATATAGCCCCCTTCTGATGTCTTCTTGCTTTGATAATTCCTCCCTATGCTTCCACGAGTTGTTTTGATCCCTGAAGGCTTCAATATGATGTCCAATGATGTCTCCATGACTCCAAAATGCTTTGATACAACTAGTGAAGGTTGATTCTAACACCCTAATGCAACAATGAAAGATAGTTGCCCTCCACTAGGCCAACAAGGAGTGATATATGCTCATTGCTCTAGACATTTCTCTGCACTCATACCAAGACTTAAAATGAAACTTTGCAAAATTAAACTACACTCTAAAATCTATCCAAAATGCTTTGCATCATGCGAAATAGTTCTCCTAGTTGGGAGAACCATCCACTGTAAGTTAGGTTATCAGTTTGCAACACTCTCTATCTATGTGTAAGATATAAACTTGGAAATCTCTCAAAATCACTTAGTAAAAGAGCTTGAAACTGTCGAAAACCTTGTGGCACTATAAGAGAAACAAAATGGACCTTGAAATCAATGAAAATGAGTATAATGAGAGAGAAAAGAACATTCTAAAATGAGGTACAAATAGAATTGTGAAAGCCCCCTTCCCTCCCCCTACTTTTATCAAGTTTTCCAGCCCCCCTGACTTTTTCTCATGTTTTTTTCTTCATTGGCACCAAAGGCCCTCCCTTGTTGCAACTATTCTCGACTCTCGCTCCTCAACGAGAAGGGAAACTTGAGAATCATTCCTTCACTTGATGTTTTTGGCCTTTTCACTCTTTTTTCCACATAGAAGGACATCTTTTAGAGTCTACCGAGGACTCATCTAAAGCCCCTTGGCTCTCTTCCACTATGTTGCCCATTCAATTCTCCCTTACCGATGATGGTAGAGTGGGAAAGGTGGATTGACCTAATGGCCTCTAAAAAGCCGCTTGGGCATCCTCTATATGAAAGGGTACAAATTTGCACACGTCTCTTTCACAAGTTAGCCTAACAAAGATTGAGGTGTATCTCTCAACCCCTAGGTCAGATTGAGGCATGTAAGATACCATTGGAAAGCTCTTGGAACCAACTTTCAAAATCGTATGAGTTAGCTAGAAGCTGTTAAGCCCTTGGGAAACCATGGGTGGCACTTGATTAAGGGTTCAAGATACCAAACATGGATGAGGACAAGGTTCAAGACTGAGGTTGAGAACAAGGGACCAAGACACCAAGGTTGTGATCAAGAAGGCTCAAGACACCAAGGTTGAGATCAAGGGTTCATGAGACCAAGTTTGCAAAAAACGTTCAAGAACCTTTGTGCGGTTGAGGACATC
This sequence comes from Ceratopteris richardii, assembly GCA_020310875.1. Classification (NCBI taxonomy): domain Eukaryota; kingdom Viridiplantae; phylum Streptophyta; class Polypodiopsida; order Polypodiales; family Pteridaceae; genus Ceratopteris; species Ceratopteris richardii. The sequence continues at coordinate 83,132,806 of CM035427.1, read as the reverse complement.
AATTCAAGGGTACCTAGGGACTTCAAGGGGCTAATCACTGAAGCTAATGGGATACAAGAGCAGATCATTGAGGACAATGATTGAACAAGGGGGGAATAATGTAATAAAGTGATAGGTAGGAGATGGTTGAATCACACCCTTGAGAGATAGGAGATGGTTGAACTACACCCTAAGAGAGAGGTTAAGGAAGTAATCATCAACCATGGCTTTTAGGGCAAAAGGTTAGCCCATCACATTCCTAACCAGGTGGTTGTGAGTTTGATTCCTTACATCTAGCATTCCACATTAGTATTTTTCTTGTTGCAATGTTATTCACCTTGCAAATGCACCTCAATATTAGGGTAGCCATGATTGGGATTAGGTGACACATCAACCTCTATTAGAGGCATAATGACCACGCTCTCCCACTCTAACTTCTTTCGGTCATTCTTTGCTACCAAAAGAGGTTGTGGGTGGGAAGTCCCCCCCTGAAATGGTTGCTTTGGTTCATACTTCTTCATTGTGTACTCGATGGTAGCAGTATAGACATGGGGAGTAGATAGGCACCCAATACACATAGACAATTTGATAGGTTGTTGTTATCACTAGGAACTATTTTAGTGCCCTTGAGGAGGATTTTCATGTTGCCCCCACACTAAGTTAGTTTGGGAGCCCCCCATTTTAGACACTACTCCCACAAAGTCCTTCTCCACTACTACTCCACTCTAGGGCCCCCTTCGCCCACCTGATACTACAACCCCTAGCACTCGAGGCTCACATGATAATGACTTCTTAGTGAATCATATAGCTTACGAGCTAGAGTCAACTCTAGGACCCCCTATATAAATTTATGCCTCTTCCTTGAGCGCTTTTCTACCTAGATTTGTGAATTTTGATTTTTTCTTGGAGGGAGAGCATTTATGCTATGAGTTCTCTTCCTTCATTTGCAGGGACAAGGGCATGATCCCTTCTGCCCTTTGGGTCCATGCAGTCGGTTTTGCTTCTCATAGCTAGAAGGTTTTGGACCTGGTCATTGATTTCTCCTTCCATCCATGTGGAGCTTTGTAGTTTGTTAATTTCATTCCTATTCCTCAAGAGATTTAGCTCATATTATATGTGGATATAGGCACTCATATTGAAACTTGCTATATGTATATAAATGAGGAGACTCGTGCCCAATACAAGGCTCTTGAGATGCAAGAGTTTACTTGGTTCAACCTTTTGCATGTTCTCACTAAGAGTTGGCTTGTTATCAAAGATACTTTGGACTAGGATTATTTCATGTCCAAACCAAACCGTGAAGATCACCTATTTTGTTGTTGTTGTTGTTGTTGTTGTTCTAGCCTCTTAGTTTGGGTAGTCACCCAAAGGGATCTTTCATGGAATCTCCAAGAGCTAGAAGGCACTAACTTCTTCTAATATAGGGCTTCTCTAAGGTATGAGCTTTGACATTGCATTGTTAGCAAGTCCATTGACATTCTAATGTTGTAAGAGCGCCATCTCTGAACGAGCCATAGTGGATAGTGTAGACAAATTTTGCAGAGACATTGTAAGGGTTTTGTGGTTGGCTAGATACAACCTCAATGGCTCATAGGGTGGTGTATGTATTTTGGTTGGGCATTCTATGCACTTGGTGATTGTGGGTGAGATTGAGAGACATATGGTTGATTATGCAGCAAGAGGCTTCATATATGGATTCTTAAATCTGTATGATCTCAATCATGGGAGTCAATGTGCTTCTTTTTTAATCGAGATTGCTAGTGGGGTGGCTAGTGCTCATTCTTCATGTGTTTCTTTTGTATTCAACATGACTGAGGCACTTGAGGATAGACAAGGTGATACTCAAGTCAATGTGCATGGACATGAGATGCTCACATGGGAGTGATTATGTTTGACTTTCAAGTGCCATGATGTATGACGTGCTTAGGGCTTTGCTAGAGATAGAGGTAGCATCCTTTTCTTGTGAATGGATAGGTGCATCCTTGGAATGAATCTTTTCAGTTGATCACATTTATGTGATTGATCCCTTGGCTAACTCTTCTTGTATGACGAATACTGTAGGGGGGGAGGGCTTCTGTATGTCTAATTATTCCCCTTTGGTTGTCATATTATGGAGGATGCTACTTGAGGTTCCCCTATTTTTCACATACTTGACCACATTTAGGTTGATAAGAGTTTTGTTGACAAGATTCTGACATTTCGAGTCAGCTTACTAGGAGGTGGACCTTAGGGCAGAGTCCATTGCCAAAGGTATTCAATTGATTAGTAGCTTCTTACACATGGTGAGTGCTCGTGAGTGCTCGCTAGCTTGTTCGTCTCCAAGAGGATCCACCATGACTTCATAGAGGAGTTTCCTCTCTTTAGCATATCCTTGAGGATTTCCTTAATTATTAGTGGCCGAGCACACAACTTTACCATGCTCAATAGGAGCTGCAAAAGGTCAAGGATCAACAATATCCCATCTTGCACCATAGGGAGTCCTCTCATGGAATTAGGTTGGTGATCATGTTTTATCACAACTTGCTTTCTATGGAACCCATGTCTATGACTTGGAAGGAGAGCAAATAATGCATCTTGTAGCATGTATGCGGATGTGTGATCCATAAGATGTAGGCTAGGATCCTTGCCCCATTTTCTAATATAGGGCTTCTTGGTGCTTTGTGTGGTCTCACGAGGCAGAACTACATTGCTGAGGATGATCTCTTGCCCACTTTCATTAATTATTCTCTATTGGGCGATTCTAGGGAATGGGATTACAATTGCTTTCTAAGAGGTCATCTTGGGGGATTCCCTACTTGTGTCCCTCTCCAGGGGTCTAAGTTTTCTCATCCTGAAGGAAGGGGGGAGCTTCATGATATCAAGAAATGGTGGCTAGCTAGGATTCTCAACTCAATCTATAGAATTCTTGCAAAGGCTCTAAGTTTGAGATTCTAGTCACTCTTTGAAATGTTCGTTCATGGATGAAGATTCAGTTTTTCAAGGTTCATAGTTTCCTTGACAACATTTTTACTTTCTAGGAGGCTCTCTCCTTGGCCCTATTGCACGATGAGCCTCTTCTAGTTCTAATGTTAGACTTGAGAAAGCCTATGATTAGGTTGAATGGGCTTTTCTCAACGAACTATGACTTTTATGTCTTTTATTGTTGGGTGGATGTTGGGTGTTGCTTCCCTTCAGAACTCTACGTACACCTAGGTTCTTGGGGAGTTGTACTTAGGTGGCTCCCTTGTGTGTAGTATAACTGGATTCCTCTTGCTAGTGTAGTTCGTTACCAAGGATGTAATATTTGTTGAGAGATTTTGGCTTAGCAACATATTTCTCCTCTCCTCTTGACTATGAGGTGGAAGTTGTTGCACCAGAGTAGTGCTCGTTTGTCTTTAGCTAAGAGGGTCATGGACACTAAATACGTGCTTCTGGCCATGACATGGTATATCCCCTCTTGTTGGATTTTCACGAGCTCTTGTATGAGCAAGATTTAGTAGGTAATCAATACCTTCTTATCCTTTGAGGGAATCATAGACTCGCTTGGGCTAACTTACTTGGTTGATCATCAACCTTCCTGCAAAGCATAGAGGCCTTGGCGTTTTGAACCCTGCTTACCAAAGGAGAGCCCTGTTAGGAAAGTTTTGCATTTGTGGTTCATTTCCTATCCCAAAGCCTTGGAGGGATTCTCTTCGTCAAATACTTGGCATGTTTGTGCCTTTTACTGGTGGAATGTGGGATTTTGAGATCACATGGATTTTTCTTTAGATTAAGCATATTGGATTCTTGAGGTGGATTGAGGATTGTGTTGCTTGTAACATTGTGAGATGGTGGGAGCGCTTATGGCATGCTCTTATTTAGTTTTCTCCTTCCTTTATTGAGCAGCAACTCTACCATCCTTTGAATTGGAATCCCTTTCTTTGCAAGGAGAGAAAATTCATGAGATGCAAGGGTCCCTAGGCATAGTGTTGACAATGGTCTACATTTCAAGAGGTTCACAACAACAAGATCAATGTATTTGAATGTGCAGGGTGTCTTCATTGGGAGATTTCACTCAGATCAAGGATCTAATTATGGCCTCAAGTTTTATTAGGGATGGTACTATCTTCTTTGAGATTTACAAGGATGGTCCAATGATTAACATGTATGAGGCATCCAAGATTATTCTTGACTATACTCTCTAGTGGATGAAATTGTTTTGGACTCATGGTTAGGATTAACATATTGATCCTCATCCTTAGGAGATTCACGTTGATCCTAATTGGAACGTTTGGGTATACGAGACCCAATGTTTATCCTACTTTTAGTGGGACCCTGGAGTGGTAGTGGCAAGATCATTTGGCCCCTCGGAGAGCCCCAATATCTTCTTCTTTTAATAGACTACACGTTTGAGATAGACGATCATTCAATTCCATTAGGGTGCCATCCTTGCTAGAATCAAGGCTTGGTAGTGCCATGGCCTCTTAGCCGAGTTCCTTTTATCTTTTTGGCATTACATTTGAAGTAGCCAAAAACCTTTTCCAAATGTTCTTTTCCACTTGATTGCTCATTGGGGCACTAGAATTGGCACTTGGTTGAGCTATGGGGGTCATTCTCCTGACTCAATGGGTTGTGGCTATCACAATGAGTCAAAATGGCACTATTAATAGGATCGCTAGCTCGCCCAATAGATTTGGTTGAGGATCATGAAGCTAATGACTTGGAGAAGGGGGGGAGGGGGGGAGGGGGGTAGCTCATCCCTTGGGGTGTAGTTGCTTGATTTTGCTTACTAGCATGTCCCACAAGTATGAGCCAATGGCGAATAGCACTATTTTGTGGATTCAAGATGGGGGGGGGGGGGGGGGGGGGGTTTCCAACTCTCAAGACTTCAACACATCTGCTTGGAGAAGCAATGGCACCTATACTAGGAGCTTATTTGTAGCCTTCCCATGTGGGTTTTTTGGAGGTTGATATGCAAGCATATCTTTGAGAGATGTATGATTCCTCTAGTCGAGAGTGTTTTATACTTTTGGCTTGAGCTCATCCACACTCTTTAGGGGTAGGAGAACTGTCTTTACAGTGATTTTGATCGCCACTAGTCAATGGCTCATTTTGCTTGAGCTCTGAAGAAAAGCCTCTTCTTTACCTCTTAGATTCATAGTATCCTGATGAACTACCGACCGCCTGCTTGGCTTTCCTCCCCTCCCTCCATCCCTCCCCGTACGAGCTAGGCGTTCTCATTTCTTGCATTGGGTGGGTGTGTGGTCATCTGTCCCCTAAGTATAAGATCTTTTTCATGACCTAGGCTAGGTATGTAGTGCTATGGATGTTTGCCTTTAACCAATGAAAGGATCTCTTTTTTTTGGGAAAACATATACATGTGTTTTCTTTTTCAATGTTTTTATGTTGTGGTCACTAGCAGATTATTTTTGGTACGGAATATCTTGAAAGAGATGCTATTAGATATATCTTTTCGAGATAGACTTTGCAAAAATGCGTTGTTTCATCTTGTTTAGCATGCCTTTACAAAGAATCGCCAGATATCTAGATATCAAATATCAAATAAATCTAATTGATTTTGCATTTAAAGTACTTATGTCAGTGAGCAGTCTAGCAATACAATGCTACACTATCCAGCGTTTCGTAGTAGAGGGAAACCGGTTTTAGTTATTCCAAAGGAGCTTTTATTTACTAATGCTGAAAAGAATGTTTTTTTTTCTCTAATCGGATGTGAATACAGATTCCTTATTTAAAAGGGATGATACCCGGAAAGTTTTACGATACGAAAGGAATATAATATGAATTTTTAAGATAATATTGTGTATAGAGTAGGAAACTGCTTCTATAAAACTGTTTTCCGGGAGATTCAAATGCAGAGATCCTGATTAAGAGCTAACTTAATTTATCTTGGCAAAAATCATGTTCAATTAAGAGCATACGCGTGTGGTGAAAGACACTTTCAATGATCTTGAAACTATATTTATCACAAAAGTAAATGATGACCGAGTATATTGTATTGGATATGATTTCTAACGTCAGTGATGGTTAAGGATCATTTGACCCCACAAGAAGTTAGGTTTGATGTTGTGGTTCGTCCATTTTTCAGTAAAATAAATAAGGTAATTTATACTGCAGAAGAAGCTGCATATCAATGGGATTTCTTACCATTAATCGGATGTGAACATGAAACAGTATCATAAATCTATTACACAAAAACGTGCACATGATCATAGGAAAGATCTGAAAGACCTACCAGTAAATATAAAAGAGATTATGGTGGTATATGTGCTACATCAGATAGTTTGGATATGATTCCAATCATGATAATCATTTCAGTAAGAAAGAATGAGTACCCACTGATATTTAAATGGTTTACGTATCAAAGAAAAAGAAAATGGAACCATTGAAAGAGGTCCAAAACATAAGGCTTCCATGATTTTCTGACATATATAGATTCTTGTTTAAGAGTTTCAAGTTTCCAATGACAACAAACAATTGCCATATTTGTAGTTTTCTAGTATATCTTTGAGATTTCCAAATTGATAAACAGAAAATGCACACGGTTTCAGTAACGTAATCTAGAATCCAACAAATATATATCCACAAGCGCATTACAAGTATACTATTTAAGTGGATTGTCTTACATTTAAAATCTTTTTCCAAGCCTCAAATATACCTTCTGATATACATGTTTTCATTATTAACTAGCTGTTTTTTATTTTATATATGGTATTGCTTTATCGTGAAACCATGCTATACATATAAAAATAAAATAAAGAAAAGCTTTAACTGTGTTAAAACTGTAAAACATTACAGGATGATAAGGCATATATTCTGGTGCTTTAGTGAAGTTAAAATACTTCGCATGACTTGTAAAGCCCGAAACAATCATCATTTGCTCAAAACTTTACAACATAGCAACAAGAATATGGCACAATTCCAAAAGCGCATGATCTCCACGCAATTGTCGAGATCATGCTCTTACAACATAGTATCGGCTCATAGAGAATACGCGTACTTTCATTAATTTACCGTTAATAATTTCTAATACCGTTAATAATTTACTTCCAAGTACAATCCCAAAATGACAATATTTAATGGATATGAAATAGACATCTGTACTTCTAGAAAACTGGTCTTACTTTTCCAATGTTCTAGAAACCCCATTATTGAATAAAACACAAACACACGTACGGTTGAAATATGACAACATAATATTGTGCTGTTTTAGAAAAGATGAGAACATCGTCACTGTCACAAAAGTCATGAGCATAAAAAACAATGTGCCAAACAGATCTTCACAAAATTGAATATCATTGAAAACTATACTCTCATGTCCGTATGAACAATGACTTCGGATGCATTCAATGATCTCTATCTCTCTATCTTCTTCTCTTTGTCTCTCTACCTCGCTCCACATAAACACACACACATTATATATATATATATATATATATATATATATATATATATATATATATATATATATATATATATATATATATATATATATATATATATATATATATATATATATATATATATATATATATATATATATATAGATATATATATATATAGAGAGAGAGAGAGAGAGAGAGATAGAAAGAGAGAAATGTGTGTCTGTGTGTGCATGTTTTGTGTGTGTGTAACGAGAGAGAGGGAGAGGGGCAGATCGTTTGATTTTACCGTATGAGAATTCGCTAATGTGATATAATATAATACAA